>OX579649.1:1366036-1966036 GCA_951230895.1 Carpatolechia fugitivella
ATATGCACAAGTTTAGTCAAAGTAACAATGTATACACCGTGATCTCCAAGCATCTCGAAGCCAACAATCAAGAATACTTAGCTTTAATCATATCACGAGCTCTGCCAGCTGCCACGTGTTCCCGGAGTAACTCCTCAGCACTTTACTGTCCACTACTTGTCTTGCTGACGGTAAAACAACGACCGAATAACTTTCCTTATCTTCAAATGGCGCCGTACCGCATGGCTGCACTTTTAGCGGGAATAGTAGACAGTATACAAAGATGAAGACAGATGGCGCCACCAACTCATCGGTGTTGCCAAGACACGCGTAAAGAACAAACTACTTGTCAATTAAATACTCACTGTTATAGTAGATTTTCGCGTTCGTCGCGACACTCCCGGCCGACAAGAAGGGACACAAGGCTTTGAGTCCATTGACGTATTTTCGCCGCTGCTCTCACGGCTGACTCGCGCCTTGGTCTCTCACTCCTAATCTCCTCACCCCCTACATTCTCGACAATGATTCTATCTCGACTGGATTCAGGGACCTCCGGACAACTTTCATTATTAGAAGGGTTTACTAAGGGTGTGCTCTCCTTTTCTTTTGGGTTACCATTCCTCTCATCTATAGGCTCTGGCATTTCAATACAGAGAGCGTCATCTACTCTCTCTAATTCTAAATCTGGCATTTCTACGTCTGTGGTTTCTCTATTTTCTTCAGCTGAAAAATTCGTTGGATTATTCTCTTCTTCTACCTCCATCTCCAGAGGATATAAGTGTGTTAACGACCTCACGAACTCCTTACCCGCAACGTCGATTTTAGCGATCCTGATCGAACCATCGGCTCCTTTCGGCAAAGAGACAATTTTTCCAACCTTCCAGTCTTCCCGATTCTTCGCATCGCCTTTGATTTGAACAACCTGTCCGATACTTGGAGCAACCTTAGACGTGATTCTAGGTTCCTTTGGTGCATGTTTATACCTTTCCCTCAAGCTCATTAAATAACGATTAGAGAACATCTCCTTGAATTCCTCCAGTATAACAAGTCCTCTTTTCCAACCAGCAATTAAATCTGTTTTCGTGGTAGATCCATGCACTGGAAGATCCTTATCAGAATTTTCCCACGTAATACATCTTCCCATCGCTATAAAATCCGAGGGTTTAAGAATGTGCTCTACTTCTGAGTCTACGCGAGTAAGTGGACGAGAGTTGACGATAGCTTCTATCTCCTTAACAACTGTACCTATTTGAGTATCAGTAAGTAAATGTTTGTGCAACGTCCTTCTCATGCAATTCTTCACGATCCCGACGAGACGTTCGTAAAAACCCCCGTACCAGGGTGCTAGTTGAGGTATAAACCGCCATTTAATTTTATTTTCGACGCAATAAGAGCTCTTGAGTATCTCAGACATAAGTTTGAAGTTAGTTGCATTATCCGACGTAATAAGTGCTGGCATTCCCCTGGTGGCTATCATTCTTCGTAAAGCGAGGAGCCCTTCTTCCGCAGTAAGGTCTTGTACCGTCTCTAGATGAATCGCTCTTACAGCTAGACATGTAAATAGCGCTATCCAACGTTTGTTCGTACCGATTCCCGACTTGACGAGTACCGGACCTAAATAATCGAGGCCGGTAAAGGTGAAAGGTGCTGTATAGTTTATCCTTTCAGGTGGTAAAGCAGGTGTATCCGGTAGCTTGAACGGACCTCCTCCGTGCTTAACGCAATTAGGACATCTACTGAGAACTTTACTTACTTGCCTTCTTCCTTGAGGAATCCAAAAGTTTTGTCGAATAATACTTAATGTGTGATTAACTCCTACATGATAGTTATCATTATGAGTTTTCATAATAACATTCCTCGTGTATTCGCTATCTCCAGGAATTAAAACAGGGTAACGCTTCTCGTAAGACCAGTCAATATTTTTAAAACGACCTCTGCAACGTAGTATACCATCGATGTCTATGAACAGGTCCAGATTTCTTTTCAAATCTGTTTCCTTACCCTTGAGCTCTTCAGGGAAATGTTGTGCCTGTAACTTCTTCAATTCTTCGATGTTACTATCTACTTCCTTATCTTGACGTGGGATATCTTGCTCTAGATTGGCAGGCAAATGTAGCTCTTTCGGATCCGAGTCTCCTCCTACGCTTTCCGGAGGAACCTCCCGCGACAAAAGAGAGGTGGTTGTACTACAAGTTGGCCACAACTCCTCTTCTTGCAGTAAAAATTGCGGACCAGATAACCACTTAGTCCCGTCTTCTTGAAGCCGGTCCGGTCTCGTTCCCACGTCAGCTGGATTAAGTTCTGATGGTACGTACCTCACAGTCAGATCTTTATTCTTCTTAATTTCGCTAATTCGTCTTGAAACAAAGGGTGGTAACAATTTGTTAGAAGTAAGCCAACTAATGACAATCTGACTGTCCGTCCACAGTACCTGTTTTGTTACCTTCAACTGAAGAAAACGGAGAACATAATTAATCAGTCTGCTCCCTATCAATGCTCCGAGCAGCTCCAATCGGGGTATCTTCAAGTCTTCCTGATCCTTTTCAGGGACTACTCTGGACTTGCCTATAACGAAGGTCTTTTCGTTCTCCGATACAACGTACACAGCTGCGGCGTATGCCTTGATAGAGGCATCTGTAAAGCAATGCATCTGACACTCTCCTGTATTAAAATTTCTGAAATAGCGTCTGGGTATCGTAACATCCTTTATTGTTTGAAGATCTTTCTGAATATTTGACCATCTGACGAGATGCTTCTCCTGAAAAGGTGTGTCCCAATCAACCTTCTCCTTCCAAAGGTCCTGTATAAATAATTTGGAAGATAGTAATGCTGGAACCACGTAGCCACACGGGTCATACACCGATGCGACCACCTTTAAAACATCTCGTTTAGAGTTCGCCCCCGGTATATCACCCCCGCATCTAAGCTGCAGCGTGTCGTTATCCAGTGACCAGTTCAAGCCTAACACCTTCACTACTTCGTCATGACAAGTGTCTGGAATCTTCTCCATTACTTTCTTCGAGTTTGAGCTCCACTCCCGTAGATTCATGGAGATTTGATCAAAGGTCTCCTTTGATTTCTTATATAAACTCAAAGCTTCCATCTCTGACTGAACTCCTGTAACGAGATTGTCCACGTATATATCGTTGGCTAATTCTTTGATACGTTGATCTGAAGATCCTTGAAGATGAAGTTTGATGGTAGCATTCAGCAGGAAAGGGCTTGAAATCACTCCGAACGGTACCCGACAGAATCTTAAATGGAGCAGGTTTTCCTTGGTCGCTGGTTTCCGAACGTCCTTCAACCACAGAAATCTGGTTACGTCCCTATCTCTTTCCTTAAGTGCAATCTGGAGAAAGGCCTTCTCGACATCGGCGCACATACCTATTGCATGGCATCTGAACTTTATAAGTAAACCCGTAAGATCTCCTAATAGAGTAGGACCGCTGTAAAGACACTGGTTTAAACTGTTGCTGTCTTTAGTCTTTGACGACGCGTCGTACACTATTCTGACAGGCTTTCCCGGTTGTCGGACACCATGATGTGGCAGATAATGAACCGGATGGTCGGTTAAGAAGTGTTCCGAACTAGGCACGATCTCGATAACCCCTTTGTCCAGTTGATTTTTCAGGGTCTCTTCGTAGGACGACATTGCTTCCGAATCCAGATACTTGATTAAGTTCACCACTCTCCCATAAGCAGGTTCGAAATTTGACGTTAATGCTGGAGGAAATTCCTTCCACGGCCACTCGACATGATACCTATTATTGTGGAATTCGGTCGTTTCATTAAATTTCCTCACGGCTTCCTCTTCACTTGTGTCCTTGGGAGAATCGGTTATCCCTATCGTCTCTAAGTCCCAAAGTTTTTGTAGGTGTTTATTATTTAATGGCAGATCTGGGATATTATAACCTATCTCATTCTGAGATTGAAAATATGTGATTACCGTTAATTCATTAATCGGGCTCGAATCTGATTCCCCGCTCAAAATCAGACCAAGATCGGACTCAATAAGATATAAATTCGGTTTAATTTCAAATTTCGCACCAGATATAATAGTGAAGTAATGGTCGTTTCCTATAAGAATATCCACTCTGTCCTTTAACGATCCGTCATCGGCTAATTGTGATTTATCCTTCCATTCTGCTAGGTTTTGTTCTGGATAAGCAACTCCCGGAGAAATCATAGGAACCACATTTGCGAACATGTCCATCACCTTGCCTGATCTAGTTTGTAACCTTAACTTCACCACAGGGCTATCTATCTCTTGAGGTGTTGAAGATCCAAAGGTATATATTAGCAACTTATTATTTTCTACGAAATCCAAATTGAGCCGCTTAGCCATCGCCTTAGTTATGTACGTCCGTTGGCTCCCCGAGTCCATCAACACTCTACATTGACTTGACTTGGAGGTGTTCTCATTCATGACAGTGGCAACCGCAGTCTGTAACACGGTCATGCTACCACTGTTAGTGTAGAGAGTGTTAGTCGACTCCGGAGCCCTCGCCGTTGCACTTGCAGTACCGAACTTTGTGTCGCATAAAGCTTGATGGTGATATGGTGATGTGCAATGGACACAGACCCCTTGGAGTTGACACGATTGGCTAATATGCCCTTCTTCTAAGCATTTGAAACATCTGTTATATAATCTTTTCTGTCTGTCTCTTACAGTTTTGAATTTGGTACAGGCTTCATCATTGTGAAGTCCGCGACAGAATATGCATCCCCATTTAGTCTTTTTTGCAGCCGAGCCTTCAGGTTCTCCATTTCGAGTGGGTTCATTATGTGTATAGGGTCTTTTATACACGTCTCTTTTGTGTTGGGTATTCCTCTGTGTTCCCTTAAAATGGACTCGTCCTCCTCTCCAAAAAATACCAGTTGTGTGATTTTGATGATTATTACCGCGATGTTTGTAGATACCTCTAGGTCTGCTGTTTCCTCGAAATCTCATGTTTCCTCGAAATAGGTTCTCTAACTTGGCTCTATTTCCATTGCCTCTATTAACTAAGTGCAAAGTCTGTGAAGTATAACTTGGACCGGGTCTGTCTTCTTCCCTATCTCTAGTGATCCTCTCGGCGTTCTCGTGCGCAGTTATTATAGTTTTGAGATGTTCACGTATCTCCTCGATAGTCTCTTCCTTTATTCGCAACTGCATTTCATAAATGATGTTCTTGGGAAATTTCTCCATTATTAGAGAACGTAGGTGATTGTGATTCATGTCCTCACCTAATGAATTGAGAACACGTAAATTCCTCTCTACGTCATCTAGCACACGTCGACAATCCGCTGTGTTGTCTTCAGCCCTCTTAATCTTACTCAAAGCTGAATAATGAGCATCTATAACTAGGGATGGTTTACCGTACCTTTCCTTCAATGTTTGTATAGCTATAGAGTAATTGGCATTATTGGTGTCTAAGCCTTCTATAACCTTCAAAGCTTCTCCTTTAAGCGAAGACTTAAGATAGAGCATCTTTTCAACATCAGGTAGATTCCGGTTATGGATATTACTACTGTATCTATCCCAAAAGGTGTGCCACTCCAGAATATTTCCGTGAAATTGAGGTAGTTCTAGTTTGGGCAATTTACTCAGAACAGGTCCAGCTTCCTTCTGGCTTGTGAAAGTTTTCTTCTTTGACGCTAGCTTTACATCAAGTTCACAAAGTATATCTTCAGCCTTTAGTTGAACAGTGGTGATTTCCGAAATTTCCAGAATATGCTCCACACTACTTTTTTGTAAGAAATTATTAATCTCTTTAGAGAGACGTTGAAGTGTTACTTGAAGCTTACTTGATATTATCTCAGCTTGTATTATAATATCTTGAGAATTATTTCCTGGATCACTCAAGGAAACGATTATACCAGAGGCACTTGCAGTAAGTTCTATCAATTTGTCCTTTAGACTATTAAGGACTATAAGCATATTAGCCTCCATGATTGTAGCGAAGACGTTTGTCGAGAAATGTTAAGGTAGGGGGGAGGAGAGAGACGATTGTGATCGATGAGTCGACTGTACCCTATTAAATAATACACATTTACCAATTAATGGAGAGAAGAAAATGAAGAGAGAGAAAAAAAAATTTTTTTTTTTTTTTAAATAATTTAACTTAATTATTTTATTTTATTTTATTCTATTTTATTTTGTTTTAATTTATTTTATTTTACTTTATTTTATTTTATTTTATATAGTTATTGTTATTAAGTTATAATATAAAATTTATAATTATTTTATGAATTATGCTAAAATGTAAAATCTAAAATTAATTTTAATGAATTCTATCACTATTATTTATTTTTATAAGCTAACCATCCTACTCCCAATAAAATATTTCCTTTCTATAGATACAACCTGAAAATCTTTATTAATTAAGTAAGTAAAGAAATAAATTTAATCAATTAAACTAGAAATCCATTTAATAACGTAATCCACTTTTATTTACTCTCCTTTTTTAATTTATAGGTATATATTATATATATATTTTTTAATATTCTATTTTAATAATTGGTAAACTTAATTTATTCGTATTATTAATGACGCTATATTAAACTGTATATTCAACCGCAAACGTTAAATTCATTAACCAATCATTAATTTCATAACTAGAATAAACCAACAAAAGGATCAGAATAAAGCTATCCGAACATATACACACTTCCTATACCGCAGCAAATATTATATGAATCCTACCAAGTATAAACGGAACGCATGAAGAAACAAAAATAAATAATAAAAGGTAACAAATATGAACATGGTTAAAATTGTTCAATAAGAACTAAAACACAACTAATATTTATTTATTGTAAGAGTACAATAAACAACACAGTTACTACATAATATAATAGCCCTAAAATGTTATTCACTTAAATTCAGCAGATTACTCATCAATTGTGCAATAATAACTCTCCACTTCTTCGACTTGTGATAAATAATTAACTCAAAACAAATCTGAACAACGGTAACAGGTATAAAATTTAAATATTATATTTACTGTACTACATATCCACTCTAATAGGTTTGATCATTATAGACGTACATACTTACATATTTCTACATATTATGTATATATTATTCTCACGATTCAATTCTCCCAATTTATTTAAAAAATAAATTTCAAGTTAAATCAAATAGCGATTGTGCACATTCAAGACTACCTGATACTCTTCAGTTCCTATACAAATAAATTATACATATACATGGTAGGTATTTACCTGCAGTTACTGTATGCCAGGCTTAGGTTCTTTCGGCGATCTTCACTTCGGATATCTAAGCAAAGAAACCAACAATATATCACTATTGGATAATCAATCAAATAATAACCCTTCTAAACCGCACTGGATAATTAATAGATTCCTCAGAAAAATTATCCATATTCCCTACATAGATCTAAGTACCTATCAATCCATCAATAAGATGGCGGCTATTAAATAGTATATATTACCTATGACGCAACTATCATTTTATATGACATACACTAATATTTATCTGATACATGGAAGCCTAGCTACTAGATCTGAACAGTATCTAACTGAATCAATTCAAAATTTAGAAAAATACGCGGGTTCCGTCAAGATACACTCTTAGTTAAGATCAGAAAACGTTAGATCGGAATTCGAACCGACGCTGTCATTGTTCGTAAGAATCTAATTATGTTTGTGAGTTTACTCTAAATTTAATTCGCAGTTAAATCCCACTATTGAAGCATCCAAACAATTGCACATCAAGAACATTAAGTCTAATGTAAAATATTCGTATAAAGAACAATCTAAGTGAGACCCACGCTACGCAGGTACCTATCTGTAACCAGAAGAAAGAACATCGAAATGAAACCTCTCAAATGGAATCACTATCAAATCTTACTCAAAATACTGAATGATCCCTGTTATATCATTAATCGTTGCAATAATATATGATTATTCTTTCATAAAATAGTACGACGCAAATCAAATTTGCGACCCACGCTATCTTCTATTCGTGCAAATTTTGTATCTAATGATAATATGTGTACCTACTGTATATTTTATCCTAGCTAAAACAAAATATAATAACTTTAACTGCTTACCAGTTGCAAAGCATCAATCCAACATGAATTTAAATTATTTTCACTAGGCCGCTACGTTACGCTGAATCCAGACGAGATAGAATGGCGGAAACTTGCAAAACTTTCAATTTTCTTTTTCTTGTACAAAGAACGAACGAGATTGGAAACTGAGGGCGCATTCCGATTCAGACCCTCAGCACCGTCAGCGATCAGAAAGCAAAAAAAACGTATGAGTTTTGACAGCCGATAGAAACCCGGAACGCGACCTCGGGCGCCTCAATCGATTTCAGCGCGTTTCGGAACGCAGGGTGAATTACGAACGCCCGTAATCAATCGATTTCATAACACTATCTATTAAATTCTAACTATGATTTGTAATAATTTATAACACACTAAAGGTATATATCAACTTCTAATAATAAGTGATCAACTATAACCAAAATTAAAGATTTTTTATATTAATTTTTGTATACTGAATCAATTAAAAGTTTATTTTCATGTTTGTTATTTATCAATATTTCCAGTCGATCGATCCGTCTCCTCCCTAACCAAGAACAATATCTCTAATTGTCATTCACTCGCAATCACTCCTGTTTCCGACAGGTAGTTGCCATATTCGACAAATTAAATTGCCAAAATAACATTAAGATCAATAAATGATTTATTGATCGATATCACTTCCCAATTACTGAGATTGTAAACTTAAAATAATAACGCCGTAACCTGAAAAGAGCTTAAATCTAATCGCAATGTATCCTGAAAAATAGGCTTAAGGCTAAGGCAATCTGAAACCATCCATACCAATATCTGAATTCCTTATGCTAAAGTGCGTGTTTACAAAGTTCAACGAAACCACCTCCATCATTACACACTAATATCATATCGTATAAATTTCCCAAAAAAATTGTCCGCAAATTATGGTAAATCCTCCGAATATGGTAGCACTAGTCTTTCTTCCTCTTTTTTCTCTTTTTTTTTATCCGTCGGGGCAGGCAAGCGAATCAAATCCATAGAGCCTAATTTTCCTCGGTAATGTTGCAAAAATAAAAAATACTCTTGTAAAATATGCCACCAGGTTAACGAAATGCCAGCAAATAATCTCATAGTTTAAATTTTATACCACAATTCTCGATCCAGTGCTAAAGTCATGGTCATATCCCAGCACGTCTCCACCATGTCGGCAAGCGGTTTTTTGGGGACAATTGTATACATATATGTATGTATTTTTAAACGAAAAAATATATTGAAGGTACATTGACATTTAAGTCATAACCACGTGGAGGTTCACCGCCCGCCGAATAATTACTCCATGACAGTAAATAGGTTTAAATCCTACCTTAACCGCTGTACTTCCTTTCCTCAGCTATGACCTGCTTTCCTTCTCCTTTCTCTCTCCCTGGGACCAGAGCTTCTGCCAAGGATATATTATGCTCCTCCTGTAATGATGATAGAGGTTGATACCGATGTATACACAACGAAATGAGATAAGTAGAACACGTCAGTATTTGTCCCAGTTAAATATGTCCAAAGTCATAAGTGTAATTGTGTGTATCGTGGATAAGAGATCTCTATTTAATGGTCTTCAAACATATTAATCTTATACAAGAGTTCACTATGCGAGTGACTCTTCCATCACACCCCGAGCTCACAGGCTCACTCTAAGCTAGCTACAGTTACTGAAAGATAATCAAAAGGTTCCCTAGAACGCTCAACAGCGTTTATGTCCAGACAGTGTCAGCGCCCCTAGACCGTCCGTCCAATCCTAACACTATAACTCCTCTCTCAAGGTTTACCATCTCCATCAGTATCCGTCCTCGGTCCTACGCACAGCCTGGAATTACAATATAATATTATGCACAACAAACATAATTATAAACCCCAGCTCGCGATAGCTTAACTGTACAATTCCCCCCAGGCCTGCTCAGGCCCTATAACGCCACTAGCCTATTGGCGTTGCCGAGGATCGGCACCGAAGTAGGTCCTAAGCACATACCAGGCTATTCCGCAAAGGGCCACGCCAGATTGCGACGTACACGCATACGCTTTACCAACTCGGACCCCACACGAGTGGTCTCCATATACCCAACGGCTCAACAGCCGACTTGGCTTACAGCCATTCTACATACAAACATTTGGAGACCACATAATGACGGTGTTTGATAGATATGTCCGAGTTGTACTATATTCGTTTGATAGTCGATATTCAGTCAATTTACATATGCACAAGTTTAGTCAAAGTAACAATGTATACACCGTGATCTCCAAGCATCTCGAAGCCAACAATCAAGAATACTTAGCTTTAATCATATCACGAGCTCTGCCAGCTGCCACGTGTTCCCGGAGTAACTCCTCAGCACTTTACTGTCCACTACTTGTCTTGCTGACGGTAAAACAACGACCGAATAACTTTCCTTATCTTCAAATGGCGCCGTACCGCATGGCTGCACTTTTAGCGGGAATAGTAGACAGTATACAAAGATGAAGACAGATGGCGCCACCAACTCATCGGTGTTGCCAAGACACGCGTAAAGAACAAACTACTTGTCAATTAAATACTCACTGTTATAGTAGATTTTCGCGTTCGTCGCGACACCTTTCCTCACTCCTACATCTCCGGATACACACACTAACAGTCACGTACTCTCGTGCTCGAGCTTCTATGCAGCTTCGATTTTTTTTTTTTTTATTATTATTAATTATTTTCCATTATTGTTTTGTATAACTTTGTTTAATTTTATTTTCTAAATATCTAGCTATAGGTCCCTATCCTAATCGTTCTTTGAACAAATGGTAGCCACGATACAGGCTGTGCCTAGTGTGGTTACTATTGTTATGCATAATGTTTGGTAACTGGACAATTTTAATAAAGTATTATTATTATTATATTCCTACAGACAGTCAAAAATAATTGGGTCGAAATTTAACTAAACACACATTTGACAGTTACATACAGGTTACGGTTTGACGCGTTATTATTTTGATGGTTTTAAACAAACTGATGCCTTTTAGTTGTGACAGTTTCAAACCAATGTATCGCATACTGTGTCTTGAAGATGATTATAAATTGTTCGAAACTCATACTCGTTTTCAGCTTTAATGTTTAAACATTACTTTTCTCACTACTGTCTGTTCTTTATTATAATGAAGAATAGGCTTCGGCAAAGACAAGGATGAGTCTTTGCGTTATGATTTCCCAAGGGATTCAAAAGCTTTTGTGAAATATTGAAGCTGACTTAAGGCTAAAAGCACTCCTTTTTCATTCCAATTACAATGACATTATGGAGACGCCGCATAATTTTAGAATTTTAATAATTTATTTTTCGTCTGATTGTTATTTATAAATTAATGTAATTTTCTTGAATTGAATCGAAATCCATTTCAACGTCTTTACAAAATTTCTTTCGTAAATATTCGCAGGACTATATTTTGCAGATTGAGTTTGAAATTGCGAATTCATGAAAACTCGGTGCACAGACCATATTGAAAGCGGTTTCCTATCAATTTGAGAAGCAAAGCGAACGCGTTCACGCCGAGCAATATTTCAATGGCCATCGACAGCGGAGATTTGAGGAAAATGCAGTCCTATAAAGTACACATTGCAATTTTATTTACAGACAAAATGAAGTAACGTGTAAACACTTCAATGACGTATTGACGTTTATACCTATAGTTCCTTGGAAAAGGATAAATGACAATAGTTATCATTAACAATCAAATTTTTCAGGCGCACCTATATTGGAACATTTTTTACGAAGATAAAACTGTGTTAATTTTAGAAAAGAGTGTTTTACTAAACGAATGATATTATACTATGTTATATAAAGAAATTTCAGATATAATTCAATGCCACACTTAGCGCAAAAATAAAAATTAATAAAAAATAACGAACCAAGTTTATTAGGAAAGACTCGGCGCAAATTATCAATTTCTACGAAGCTTCGTAAAATGTCAAGGAAATACCTCCAGAATTGGATAAAAATTAATTGCCAAACAAATTTATTTGGATCTAAAACCAAGTCATAATTGGGGATCGGACTGTTCACCATATTTTATGAATTTACCATATTTTATGAATAATTTTTAAATATAGATTAGTAGCAGATTCGTGAAGAAAAAAACAGAATCGGTTGAAAAACGAACTAACAGTGATTTTTAAAGTTTCAATATGTCGGTCTCTTTTAAAAACGATTTTTTTGTATGGAGATTATATGGCGTCACTAACAAATGACGTCACAAGTGGGTATGTGCATCTCTGTCTAATCTTGAATTTCAAACCTTTATAACTCGGTCAACTTTAAAGATAGAGCAAAAATTATTTTTGTGTTCCATAGCAGAAACTAAGAAGTTTGGATTTATATAAAATTTAAAAACCCTCAAAGCAAAAAAAAACAAAAATTAAAAAAGTACCCCGACGTGACATTATAGCGCAATTTTAACGAGCAAACCGTATAGTGCCATTCATCAATTTCTATAATAAAATTAAAATACCAGTATATAGGTGTTACTCAATCGAATTTGATGGCTCAACGATAAGTATTATTTTTGACTTTTAAATTTTTGCTTTTTTGTTTCAGGGGTTTTTAAATTTTAAATTTATTTTTCATCTTATAATTTTTAAACTTAATTACAAAAAATTATGATAATAACAGTTATCTAAAAGGGTCACTATCAGATTGGTACATAAATCATTAATCAAAATATATTTGGTAGTTTGCCTAGCTAAACTTCACAAACTGTTGATTGGCCCCTTTTTTTTGGTGCGTTGTTATTACTGCAGAATGTTAAGTTTCTCTTCACATCACAATAATTTATCGTAATGCCACCGTCGCGTGTCGTACGTTTAGAATTAAATACTGATCAAAATGAATCCAAACACGACATTTATTTATTTATTTAAAAAAAAAAAAAAAATAGTCCGATCCCCTATAGCGTAAGATTGGACTTGTTACTTATTTTGTTCCCTTTGCAATTTTATTTTTGCGGTGTCCATGGCTGGGTCTACTTTCGATTGTCATAAGACTTTTGTAAATAAAGCTGCATTGTATTTTTTTGTCACCCTCTCCTATCATTATTATTTTTTTTTATTATGAGGTTATAAGTATTATTATCACAATACCCAAAACACAAAATTAAAATTCAATATATCTGTCCAATATAATGAATTTTAATCTACTTTTGTGTAAATAATCTGTTATTTTGTTGTTTCTATTACAGAATTTCTTTATTGTATCCGTGCACTGTCTTTTTCGTGTCCTTATTCTTACGAAATCATCCGGCAGAGGACCAAGGTAGTTGATATCGTCCAGAAGTGTAGCAAGCTGAAGTGGCAATGGGCTGGCCACGTCTGTCGCAGAACCGATGAGCGTTGGAGCAGACGGGTTCTCAAATGGAGACCACGTCTCGGGAAACGTAGTGTGGGACGCCCCCCTGCCAGGTGGACTGATGGCCTGAGGAAGGTTGCTGGTGGTGGCTGGATAAGGAAAGCGGGTGATTTTGCGCTTTGGCGTGCCCTTGGGGAGGCTTACGTTTAACAGTGTACTGCAATAGGCTGATTTATTGATTGAATTGATCCTTTTGCATATAAAGATAAAGATAAAAGATAAAAATGTCTTTATTCGAAGTAAGATTTAACAAAATCATTTTTCGACGTAAAAGAACTTCTTTCTTTATTATCGTTTATGGAAAACTACAAAGGTATAGTGAATATTATTTCTGTCGACACGTGTCTACTGTCCACAAACTTTGAAAGGCATCTTTGATCACCTAACAATAGGTACCCCAGCATCGCGAAAACATTCTATTCAACTAATTCCATATCAAAATGTACTGAGGGGTTTTGTAAGAAGGTCTTCGCGTCCATATTTACCCGGTGTCCGCTGTCAAAAAACGCCCCTACAGGCGAAGGGACAAAATAATAAGATCTATTTGTTATCCCGAACTGGTTTCGATAGTGCCTATTGGTGGGTGGGACAGACTAGTTGAAAGAAAACAAAGCAATATCTAACTTACAATGTTCCTTATCAGAAATTGTTGAAAATAATTGGTTTATTTATAACAATAATTTACGTATTTAAAAATTGTCATAAGACAAGATGC
The DNA here is from genome assembly GCA_951230895.1 of Carpatolechia fugitivella. NCBI lineage: Eukaryota > Metazoa > Arthropoda > Insecta > Lepidoptera > Gelechiidae > Carpatolechia > Carpatolechia fugitivella. Next base: position 1,380,148 of record OX579649.1, read on the forward strand.
AAGATTAATAGTTTTTTATTTTTCTTACCTATAGGTCAATTTTAAAATAAAATAAAAATAAATAAATTGTTTATTGCGAATCAGACACTTTACATTATAGGTCCCGTCAAACAGCAAAGCAATTTGTTGGCGGAGACTACACTCTTTAATTAATTATTAAAAACGCAAAGTGCTTAGTTGAAGGCCTGAGATTCGAAGACTATTTGAATTTTAAACATAAAAAACTAATGTTCCAAGTCTTCCTTTGTTTGCCAAACAAACAACGCTTGTGTGTAAGACGGTATCAAGTGCGAACGATAAATTCTATCAGAATTCATGCGTTCAATTTCAGAGGGGCCAAAAATATGAGACAATAAGAATAAGTCGTTGCAAATATCAAGATTTGCAAACGTGATTCCGTCACGTTGTACTCACATAAGTATCGCATATTAAGCTGCTCGCTCTTCTTATGTGTGCATTTGTTCTTCACTCTTTTGACGAGAATTTTAATGCAATTGGAACAATTTTTTTCAATTGATTACTAATTTTTTTATATTATTAAACAGTTTTTATCTGTTGTTCAAAGTTTTATATTAATATTTTTCTTATATTACGCAATTTTAAATTGTGATTATTTTAGTCTCGCTGATTTTTGAATAATATTTTAAGATTCTTTTGAGAAAGATACATTCTGCGACACTTCTTCAAACTGCCAAGAGCTCTAAAAATAAGACAGTCCAAATATAAAATAGGTAGTAAAAAGCAAAACATTTTAATATTTATTGTGACTTATTAAGAACAAAATTGTTCTCGACAACCTTCAATAAATCCTTCCAAATTTGAAAAGTTACATAAATATTATCTTTTTTTTATACTGATGGAAGTTTTTTTAGTAATGTTAGCTCTCTCAAATGCAATCCTCTTACCACAAGAGCTTTTAAACTTTCCATAACATGGAGTTATTAACGCTTAGCATCATGAATAAGGCTTATTCCAACAATAATGGTGTCGACTCCACAGCTCATGTTTAAAGTTAATCCTAAATAAAATAAGGTTTATACTATACATGTCAAATACGATATGCTATTCCGGCAGACCACTTATTTTGACATAAACCGAATAAAATTATTTGACGTTCCTAAAATTTTTTTATTGATTCAACTTACGTTTATGCATCGAATGCTATTCCAGAGCGGTGCAATTATTTGACGTTTGCTGTATAATCTTAGTTGAGTTTATGCGGCACCTAAGTAAATAGGTGGCGACTAAATTTAAACAGATACGTGAAGTTTGTTTTATAAATAAAAAATGGAAGAGTACATCGTCGCCGTTGTCGCAGATACAGCAGACGTTATATTAATGTTCAACAAAATAATCCATGTAATATTTTTAGCGATGTTGCACGTTTTGTTTTCTGAGTAGAATAGCTTTTAGATTTTCAAAAATAAAATTTTACGTTTATGATTAACTTTTAACGGTTGACTGTAGAATTGGCCTCGTTAGAATTGGCCTGTGTTGATTGTTTTATTTTCCTTTTACTTTTTTTAGTGTGAATGTCCTCAGCTAGCCTATCTTTTTTGGTATTTCATTCACTCATTTCTTCTTTCGTCGGCTTAAATGGCAACACTACCAAGTGCAATTTATACATGTCAAAATCAATTTTATAAACGTCAGACGGTGTTTAAATTTAGTTCGACCGTGTTGCTAGAACAGCTTTTGGCAATTCATAAACATAAAAATTAAAATTTTACGTTTATGATTAACTTTAAACGGTAGACTGTGGAATCGATATTAATCCCCTGCCTAAATTCCCCTAATAAGATGCGAGCGTTTAACACAATGGGTGAACATAACGGGAATTTCAACAACGCATAGGACGAAATAATTGGGGTTGTAAAATACTTCAGTCAGTTTTGAATGTATTACTCACCTACTTTACCGACTAAAACACTATAGACTGCTTCTCTGTACTCAATCCCGCTTTCTAGGTCTGCTGTAAGACATTTCTTTGGAAATAAGCATTACCTGTTGTGTCGTTTTACTTTTTGTTTGTATTTAATGTAATGTTTCTGTGTACAATAAATAATAAAATAAATAGACATTGATGAAGTCGAGCTCTATCGCGTTCCCGTGTGGTTTTTTATTTAGAAATAATTATACCTACAAAGACACTTACGTTTTTTGTTCGATGCTCTTATTCATGCTTAATTTTAATACTAAAGTAAATTGCTATTAGTACAGCACTTTGTAATAATACTTACAACGATTTATTTTTAATTAAGGTATATTTCAAAATTCGTAGGTAATAAATAAAAGTACCTTCGTGAAATTAATATACGAGAATCCTTATTTTACTCTTTACGTTTTTAGTACTTTCAAGTATTCTCAACCTCGTTTGTTTATTCTAGGAAAAAATAAAAATTAACGTTTGCTTAGTAATTTGAAACACAATACTGTCTATGTTTTATATTTATTATTGTAACTCAAAATGTTTCGTTCCACTTTTGTAAGTTTTTCTTCTTTATTTAGAGCACAGCAAGATAAATATATACTGTTTCTTTGCGAAGGGTATTAATTATATTTTGATGTTCATACCTAACGTTGCCCAACAACGTTCCCCAAGACATTACTTTGGCTGTTTTAAAAATAGGCTTTTTTACTGTTCCTGAATAATTTACCATATTTTATTAATTAACATAAAAATAAAGCAGACGATTCGCGAAATAAAATACAGAATTGGTTGAAAAATCAAATTACAGTGATTTTTTAAACTTTCAGTATGTCTGTCTCTTTCTAAAACACTTTTTATGTATGAAGAATACGCAAGCCCGGTCTGGGCACGATCAGCTCATGCAGCGAATGTGGACACGGCTCTCAACAAATCATGTCAAATCGCTACGGGTACTCTGAAGCCTACCCCACTGAGCAAACTGTACTCCCTCGCAGGAATCCTACCTCCTGATGTTAGGCGTGGTATCGTTTGCGCAATCGAAAGACGAAAGCAGTCGGAGGACAGATGACATCCTCCAATTATGGTTACGGCTAGGCCACCACCTTCCGTTGCCGCAGCTTCCTTCGATGTACAACGCCTATCAATCAAGACCCACTTAAGGCAGGGCTGGAGAAGTGGGCAGAGAAGTTCCCACAAACCGAAGACCGGATCCCTCTTGCAGAACACCTGCCTTTCGGATACAACCTACCATGGGCAACCTGAATGGCGCTAAACCGACTCCGGGCAGGTGTAGGCAGATCCAGGGAAAACCGAAAGAAATAGGCTTCTCTAGCTGTGATGGGTGTAACTGCGGCGCTGTGCAATCTATGGAGCATCTGCTGTCTTGTTCCGACTGCCCTGTCTCTTGTACAATGGCAGATTTAAATGAGGCCAACCAAAGAGCTGTTGATGTGGCCAATTACTGGGCTGGACTGGTTTAAGTCGACACGAGAAGAAGAAGAAGAATGTATGAATAATGTATGGCGGTACTGATTTAGTGACGTCACAGGTCTATGTTTGCCTCTCTGTCTGATCTTGAATTTCAAACCTTAATAACTCGTAAAAATTTAAAGATAGGGCAATACTTCCTTTACTTTTCGGTAACAGGAACTAACAATGTTGGATTTATAAATTAAAAAAAAATTGTAAGATACTCTTTTCACGCCCTAACTATTTCTGGCATCCAAACTTAAAAACCAGTGGTCTTTTCTTTCTTCGTCCTAGCGTTTTCCCGGCCTAGTGCTGGGGTCCACTTTCCTACTCAAACTTCTCCACTTTGCCCGGTCTTCGGCATCCTTAGGTGTGAGATTGTTCTCTTCCATTTCCGCTTTCACGACGTCCAGCCAGCGCTTTTTAGACCTACCACGTGATCAGATCACGTGACAGTGAGGTCGAGGTATCTTGTTTCTACTTTTTTTTATTGGAAATAATTCAGGACGTCACGCAACAATCCTTTACTTATTAAGTTAATCCGTTCAATAAAGAAGAGAGCAGAGATGGACATAACATAATTAGAGCTGTCAAACATCGAGTTTTAATAATGGACGCATTAATTGCTTAATTTAAGAGCGGACGTGCAGATATTACGCTTTAAAAATCTTAGTTTGACTGCAACACCATTATCATTTTGTGAAAAATAATAAAATCTGTTTGTTTCAATTTATCGATCGATTGCACAATTTTAGAAAGCACGTAAAACATCCAACTTAAGAAGTTCTTAATCTGCGAGGTATGCCCTTATTTTAGGTTACAATTCACTCAAATAATATTCGTTCATCTGTATTTATCACCTCTCTTTTATTAGTCTTTAAAACGAAATTGATAACTGTATTTTTAAATAAGGAAGAGCATGACTGCCTGAATTGGGCTCATTATAACGTGACCAAAACACATTTTTGAAGTTAGGCCTATTTATTTGTCGTTAAAACTGCGGTTTTCTTACTGTGTATTAGCTTAAAGGAGGTATGTAGTAAACAAAGGAGGCTTGATGAAAGCAGGTGATTTAGTAATGGTACGTGCGTGAAAACAATACTTCCTTACCCGCTTGTGTGGTGATCCTGCTATGTGATTACATCTTAAACGCTATTGTTTGAGTGATTTAAACTTTAAATAGAATGGATGGTTTATTTCTAGTTAAATAATAATAGTACATAATAATAAGCGAAGACATTTTTCAGTACACATAACAAACATAAATTTAAAAAAAACAGGGAGGTACATAAAAAACTTGAAAGGCACAGTTTGGGTAACAGAACGTCTCTTCTTAACTTAAACAAAAAAATCATACTTTTTTACTTCTTAGTACGTTATTCTAAAAGAAACATTGAGTACACTTGTTAAAATTGGTTATTTTTTTGTATATAAAAATTCAAAATTGATTGTTTATTTTTGCTTTAGTTGTTGTTGTCAATTGTTAGTACATGCAAAGAAAAAACTTTACTCTCAATCTCTCACAATTTTCTTTTACGTGTGGATTGTAAGGTCAGCGACCGACCTCACAAATCCCGTTGTCAGAGTATAGATCGGCTAAAAACCTTCGACAATTCCAAGAAGTGCTGTCAATGAACCTGTGATGGAACCAGAAACAAACTTCTTTTGTCCTTGAGAAAATTTGCATTACCTAGTTTTGATAAAAAAAAATAACGTTCTCACGTTCTTACTTTAAATAAAGTATTTGTAACGACTCTACTATTAAGAGGCTAATTTTGGTCTTAATTTTTAACAAAACAGTGTCAAATTAACCTTGATCTTATTGACGTCATTTCAAATTCTCAAAATCTTTAATCAAAGTTAGAGGTTGGTTTGGCACCTTTAGTTTATGGCTTATTACTTTTGAATGTACCAAGATAGGGGTGTTCTCATGTCAATCGACGTTTGATGGGGGCATAAAGATATTTGGTGTTATGAATGTTATGCCCTTAAAGACCTCTAAATAACATGAAGGAGAAGTCAAGGTTATTCTGAATTTATGTACTTCAACGCAAATTATTATTTCACATAGGGTTTTCTCCGTGGGTTTTCTCACTGTATTCATGTCAGTGAATTTAAAAATACGAATTCTTTGAAAATACTTTTATTTACGATTTAATAATAATAAAAGCTTGAACATATTTTTTTCTTCTAAGAATCAATATAAATTGTTATGAAACTTTAAGTACATTGAACCATTGATTATTTCCACAAAACCAAATTTTGAATGAGCTAGTGACTCACACAGGTGAATTTGCAATCATTTGTGCCTTTTTGAAATAAAAAGTTATTATTTATTTATATTCACCAAAGTTGTAATAACCAGGCAAAAAAAGCTGCATGTTAAAATTTTATATCGAATCCTCATAGGAATGTCAAGTAAAACATTTAACTAAACAAATCAATCCAATTTAAAATGTGCAACCAGCTAACGATTGAATGTTTTCATAGCCTAAAGCTTGTTTCTAAATTAAACCGATTCCTCAAACCCACTCAATGGCGTTTGGCCGAGCGTAAGTAAACAGTAGGCGAAAGAGAATGTTTAACCGAAACAGGAACAATGGCGTAACAAAACCACATCGCCGAAATGTAGGGAGACTGCTTCGCCCGTGTTTGAATGGGGGCCTGCGAAGAAATTCAAACGTTGTGTGTGAAGTCGACCAACCCGCACTGGGCCAGCGTGTTCGACTAAGACCTAATCGCCCTAATTCTCGGTAGGCTCGAGCGGGGGGACATTTTATGATCTGTTGCTTGATTATGTGGAAATATCGCGCATAACCGCTACCCTTCAAATACGTGTATTAGAAGTTTTACTAATTTCTATAAATGACAAAAATAAATATTACTATTAGAAAATATATCATTAATAAAACTTTTATCGAGTAGAATTTTAAAATAATTGCTATCTTTGATTTCGTTATGTTATAACCATAGTTTTTTTTTTTCGTGAATATATGCCTATTATGAACTTAGGTTTATCATTAATAACATTTCTTACAAAATCAACTTTAGAGCTGAAAATTTGGATTTAGAACAAATAGTTAATAGGACGTAGGCAAGTCTCTTTGGACTTATTCTTCCTCGTTCGGAACCAGTAACGATCGAAAACATTTTAAAACAGGGATGAATAAGTCTTCTATCGCAACTGGTAATGAAACACAATTTCTAAGGCGGCCGAAGGTATACAAAAACAATTTTTTTTTTAATTCCATCTCTAAAGAAGGTTGCTTTTGGTACAAATATCATAAAAAATGTTTTGATGAACGTTATGTCTTAAATAGGTACCTAAGTAATATTGGACCCTAAACTTTGCGTGGCCTGACACGTGCTAGGCCGGCCATTTTAGTTCTAGTTGTTATATCAACATACCTGCGGAATTAGTTATTTTTTATCACCTTCACTGCACATAATCGAGTAACACGATCAGTAAATGAGCCAAGAGCAAGTTATAACATTTTGAACTCGTATATTTAATATTTCCTGCTTGAAGTTATGGCGTTATAATCCGTGCACTTTACTGCAAACATCATATTTTTCTTATGTGATGCTATAAAACCGATATTTTAAACTTTCATATCCTCAATAAAGTTTCAAAAGCGGACTTAGCACTCCATTAAACAATGACCGGTAGTGCAAGTAATAACCGGATCTTAACTTATAATATACAAAAAAAACCTTTTTAAACAAGCTTTTAAAGGCGTGGAGTGGAGTATCCTTGTTAAGACAAATCCAACGAGCCCAAACACGGCTAGGTTGTGGTGTGTACTTAAGGAGCTAATATGGCCACCTTCCGGCTCCATCATGAGACCCTAGACATCACGTATGACTAAAGATCTTGTTAAGACAAATCCAACGAGCCCAAACACGACTAGGTTGTGGTGTGTATTTAAGGAATTCCTATGGTCACCTTCGGGCTCCATCATGAGACCCTGGACATTACGTATGACTAAAGATCTTGTTAAGACAAATGCAACGAGCCCAAACACGACTAGGTTGTGTTGTGTATTACAGGAGTTCCTATGACCACCTTCCGGCTCCATCATGAGACCCTGGACATTACGTATGACTAAAGATCTTGTTAAGACAAATGCAACGAGCCCAAACACGACTAGGTTGTGTTGTGTATTACAGGAGTTCCTATGGCCACCTTCCGTCTCCATCATCAAACTAGCTCTATGGTACCATAATTTTGTATTGTCATCGTGGTTACATAAGTATACCAAATTTCAGCAAATTCCAATGGCAGAAAATGCTTCAAAATTGAGTTGCAAGATTTCGCCCGAACATAACATACAATGCAAGCTAAATAAAAGCTTGTAAAATATGAAATATGTTTTCTAATTTGGAATTAATAAGTAGATATATTCGACGCTCTAAAAGTGAAGGAAAACATCGCGATGAAACCTGCACATTCCCGCGAAGAAATTCAAAGGTTATGTGAAGTCGACTAACCCGCACTGAGCCAGCGTGGTCGACTAAAAAGTCTGACCACCCTAGTTCAGGATACACTGGACCCCCTCGGTGGGAACGTATGTATAATAATATGTGCTGTTGATGATGAACAAAAAATTTGTCCCAACCAACAGCCCCCGTGGTGGCCGAGTGGTCGAGATTTCGACGCCCATTACAGAGGTTCCGGGTTCAATTCCCGGTGGAGACACTGTCTAGCAAAAATCTCTTTGTGAAACTGTTCTCAGTTTGGTTAGGACATTACAAGCTGAATCACCTGTTTGTTCGAAAAGAAAGATGATTTCGTGCTTCAGAAGGCACGTTAAGCCGTTGGTCCCGGCTAATATCTCAGTCAGTGGTTTTTGGCGGCTCTATAAAACTGACACCAGGGTTTGTGAGGTCAGGTTGTCGACCTTAAAACTCACGCGATGATGAACAAAAAACGATTAGGTACCTAATCTTTTAAAGCCTGTCTTACGCCAACGGTGACGCTAGCGCCACTTTTAAACTTGGATAAATTATTGTATATTAATTATTATGTAAGTCTTGTAGTATTTCTAGGTACAAGCATTAATTTAAAAATATTCGCATATAAAGTTATGATGCCGAGGCATGCATCAGCAGTACGATGTTGACGCATAGTAGCTAAAATGTATGGCTTGCGTCGACGTCAAAGTTTTCCCCAATGCAAAATCGTTTATGTAAATTAACGCTGATGATTACTACGAGTATCTCATTGTTTAAACAACAACAACTAAGCTGTCTTTGGCATACTCATAATTTTTCATTGAAAGGTTTTTAGAATTCGCTACATCTTCTAAATTTAGTCCACTAGTATCGGGTACCTAACCGTCTCAAGTGCAAACCACCAGCAATTTCTCAGGATAAGCGTCTATCTGTCTATGCGACGTTGACAGATGACGCAATGTCTTGGTTACCGAGGGATAGGTTACCCTATTTTGAATGAGATATGCAATGTTTTATAGATACATGATTTTAAAGGTTTACTCTGTAATTATGTTTTGGCAATCAACATCAACAACAACACGAAATAAACAGCACTTAACGTCTCTACCAAGGGGCTCGAGCCTACTTTAAATTAGAACGATCAGGCCATTCAGGCCCTTTGAGGGTCGGAAATAAAAAACAATAGATTCACAACATTGAAGATTTTTATTAAATGGGTTATCCATTATGAACTAACTGAACTCTGATTATAGTATTACGAAACAAAAATGTAAAACGTTACGTCTAAAAACATGATAATCAATTGTCCTGGACGGTATTAAGCTAAATCTATTGTCGCATCATTTGCATGCATCTTCTTTTGCAGCACAATTTGTAACCATCGCGATGATAAATTCAGATGTAAAACTACTGGCTGGCACCAACAACTCACATACATTTAAATTTGAATTGAAACAAAGTAAACACATTCATTTCAGTGCTCACCCTGCCACGTCTATGAATTATTTATTGAGTGAACGTATCACTGGCGACTTGCTGTTTGCCGGTCAGGCAAAAATTTCATTGTAAAATGGAAAATATGCATTGTAAAAGGTTATTTAATGGTAAAGAAAATATTGAATAAATAACTCACTGTACAAAATAAAGTACTTTTGGTGCTTTCATTTGGTTTTAGTTAGGGCTTTTTGGAGGCTAAGAGCGTGATTTAAATGTATATAAATTTATATTTTTTCAGTACCTAAATGTCCTTTGTTACTTTTTAAATATTATTTATTTTTTATAAAACGAATAAAATAAAAACTGCCTTCAAAATTCTACTTAACAATTTTATTACAACTAAAAAGCAAGATCTTCCTTCTTCATCTCACAGAGTTCATTTTTCACTTCGTTCCTTAATGAGTCTAATAATTTTCTAATTTTCCTCAATTTCTTGTTCATCCATGCATAATTTCTCTCCGCCTCATATCTGGTTGGATAAGGTTTCCCCTTTCCTTTACTAAGAGTAATTACTTGGATGACTGGCAAATAACCGAGCGATGTGTATCTTGACGTTGTATCCTATTTTGTTATGCTTTTGTGATTTATGAGAAGAAACACTGAATATTCTGAAGTACATTATAAAATTAAAATTATAACTTAAAACTTAAATTACGGTTTTGACGGTTCATGTACCTATATATCATGCTCCCCGATAGATGAGCCAGGGTTATTACTAAATGAGATAGCCGACGCAAAATAGGGAGGCGTAAGAAAGCGCGATGATCTTGAGGCATTCGAAGTATTCGAACGCCAATGGAGAGTGGCTCAAGATCTAGAAGTAGAAAGAGAAATCCTTGATTGAACATTAAGTTGTTTATAGCTTGATCTGTAGGTACATTAGTCAGGATGTAATAGACGTGATTTAGAAGGGCGTTATTTCACATAATTGGATATTCTATCATCGTTCGATCATAAGTCTTTTGGTCAGGTTATTAGAGTAGCTTTACAATATTAGCGAGGCGGTCAAGTAGATTTTTATTTACCCGATTACATCATAGAATTTTTCTTATTTAAATGGAAAAGTTAAGTGTTTTCACTCGATTTATCCTAAACCACACAAGACATCGAGAAGCTGATTACTGGTACAAAAATAGTGATCCAAGAAAACAATACATTTTATTGTTATCTTCACAGTCATTGATGATTCGATACTTATCTCAAAATAATTGTGTGATTATTATCGCGGTTAATAAGGAAGTGCAAATCCATAGTTAATGTATGGGAGCAGCAAAAATATTTTGTTCGATATATCTTTATCAATATTTCAAAAAGTTATTAATAACGTTTGATAAAAGTAACAAGTCGAAAAAATATTTTGTTCAAATGAAAAAATATCTTAGTTATCAAGTCATACATAAAAGAGGACGTGGAAAACCGAGACGCGTACATTTATGGACCAAGTGAAGGACCAGAAATTCAAGAGACTAGGTATGGAAAGAGAGAGGTGGCGATTACTCTACGGATAAAAGCCTTGCTTGTTAATTGATCATCTACATACACAAAACCTGGATGTAGGCCTCTCCAAGGGCACGCCAAACTGCTTTCTTCATCAACCCACTACCAGCGACCTTCCTTCAAAGTTGGTTAATTTCATTTGCAAGTGATTTATCTGAATATATAGGTAATGACGTGTAAGTAGTTTAAGATAATTAACCAACACAACCTACAGGTGTTACATAACAAATGAGAAATTATGTCAGAGTTCCATGATATTTCGGTTCAGTTACCACAAATAATGGCTGGTTTTGTCTTGATGTATTGCGAATGTTGTTAATAATATCCTATTGTTAACATCTGTTCAATTAGGTTAGTTTTAACCTCAAGTGATGTTAGTTACGTTACACGTGCTACCAGAAATTATTTTTGTGGTGGAGAAATTAGAAGACATTAATATTGATTCACACACAGTCACGCTCACGCCCCTACTCTTCCCGTGGGTGTCGTAAGAGGCGACTTCGGGACTACACATTGAACAGGGAACGGGCAGCAGCGCTCTCTGATACAGTAACCTTTTAATTTGCGATCTCCAACCCGCCTGCCAAGCGTGGAGATTATGGCAAATCCTTCCACGTAAGTGGAGGAGGCTCATAGTCCAGCAGTGGACTGTAACGGGCCGTTGATGATGTTGACACAACTGTTGTGCACTACTTCACTGTTTGTATTGTTTGAGCTTTGAACCACACTAGAAGGGCTTATTTGACATCTTGATGTGTCGGCTTGCGGTTTTTCTTATTTTTTAAGGACTTGGATTCAAAGCATTCTAATATTTTATCACGGTTTTTCCACATCATAGATATTGTTGAATGGGAAACTGTATTCTTTGCACAAGTCAGCATTGTTTTCACCATTTTTCAATTTAAAATTATTTCGGCTTTTTCTTTAACAGTAAATGAGCGTCTAGAAGCCATACTTATTTAAAAGTTTACTAAACACAGTTATTACTCAGAACACCAAAATGTAACTGAACCATAAAAACTCCGAAACGTACCACTTACCTACCTACCTAGCTAATATCAATAAACAAAAAGTAAAGGTCACCACAGTTGCTGACCATCTGTGTGGATGTAAACAAAAGGATAAGAAAGCTCTTTGTGTCTTTGGCGGCTGACTCTTGTCGTAATATCTGCATGGGATTTCTAAGAATTTGTTATAAATTATTCATTAAAAACAATCGCTAAACCCGAAGTCGGAGTTACATCCACAATTCCACAGTCGCTATAGCGATATTTTTTTTGTACTAAAGTATGCTTTAAATTCAAGGGACTTAGATTTAACGTCGTTATAGACAAATGGTCGCTACAACCAAGGTCGTAATAAATAAAATCCATATATCATAAATCCATTAGGCCCGGTTAATCAATCGCTAGATAAACTAACAAATAGTGTTTATTCGACAGATAGCAAGATATTGAATTTTTCAACAGTCGGATAAGACTTATTTAACGAATAACTCCAATATCTGAAGAATAAATCTATCTGCCGCTTCATTTGCCAGATAACTGTACTATTCGACTGATAGTTTGAGGCATGACGTTTATGACAAACAATTTTCAAAAAAAACTTGAAACTGGCACAAAGTTCAACTAGTGCCATAACAAAAAAAGAAGAAGTAAATAATAGATTTGACATAACACTGTTGACAGAAAATGGGCTGAAAAGTCTGTCTTGCTCTAACGTTAGTCTAAGCAATATATTTGTTTCACCTCTCTGAAGATTGTGTAAGATAGTTATCAATGGAATAAATAACGATTGAAAAATGGGAGAACAATTATTCTTCCGATAAACAGTCATATAACTTTGTTCGTTAGATAGTTATTTGATAATTTATCTGAGGATTGAAAAACAATCCATCTGCCAGCTAATATGCCCTTATTTTAGGTTATCATTCACTCCAAATAATATCATTCGTTCATCTGTATTAATCACCTCTCTTTTATCATGAAAACATAAAAACGGGTCATAAAAACGATCCTTTTCGTTTTAATGAGCTGGATTTAAAATTAGAATTAGAGCAGGACTTCCCGAATCGGGACCATTATTATGTAATGAAATAAAGGTAAATAAAAACTGTATCTTCTTTTTCTTCATCGTGTGGGTTGTAAGATCGACAACCGACCTCACAATCCCTAGTGTCAGTGTTATAGAGCCGCCAAAGGCCACTGACATGGCTCGTGTAACGACTAGAAGCTGGGACCAACGGCTTAACGTGCCTTCCGAAGCACGGAATCATCTTTCTTTTCGGACAATCAGATTAAAATCTACAAATTTATGAAAAGTAAAATAACATTATCTTTGATATTTCCAGAGTATTAGAGAACCTCCATTTTTTGGGACATCTATCCCATATTAGCGGATAGTTGCCAATTCCATATAAACTACGTTTAGGATAGATGCCCCGCCGAGAAACAAGGCATCTATACCGCAAAAACTTTGATCGCATTTTGCCTTCCCATGCAATCTAAGTGATATTTGAAGAATCTTTCAAAAGATAAAAAAAATTGCACGTGATTATTCTGCAAAACTAGAGTAATTACAATCGGGGCATTTATACCCTTGGGGCAAGGGGGCATCCTAACCGGGTTTAACTCTATATTTATAAAGAAGGCAAAAACAAGTGCTTATCACATAATTATTTGCTTTGGGCGGGATTGGAACTTGCGACCCTAAGCTTTGTTAGTGTTTGTTTTACAAAACTAAGTTGCAAAGAAGAGAAAGGAAAAAAAATAACAAAAAGGAAGAAAATTTTAAAGAAAGTAATAACGAAATAAGAAAAGAAAAATAAAGTAAAAATTCTGTTGAATCTAAAACTTAGTCCTTCTGGTGTTTGAATATAAACATCAAGCAAAATATAACCAAAATTTAAATATTAGGTCCTTACATATGAAATTGGCGTTTTGTCGTACTGGCCACTTTGATCACAAATTTCTCCTATTTGGTTAGGAATTCGAAATTCAAATTTATACAGCTATTTCCACATGTAGTTGTGTTTCGTAAACCGTCATTCATTTGTTTTTTTACTTATCTTTTTTCTGTTTGCATCGCTCGATTTACAAAATGGAAAATTTGAAATATCGCGTTATTTACGAGTACGAGTTCCACCGTGGCACCAGTGCTGCGGAAACGGCTCGAAGGGTTAATGATGTGTATGGCGGTTGTGTCGCAAAAGAAAACACAGTGCGTTTTTGGTTCCAACGTTTTCGTTCTGAAAATTTCGACCTGCAAAACAAGCCCCGTGGACGGCCGGAGACCCAAGTTGATAATGAAGCATTGAAGGCTATTGTGGAAGCGGATCCATCGCAAACCACGTCCGAGTTAGCTGCAGGCTTCGGTGTTAGTGATAAAACTGTTTTAATCCACTTGAAGCAAATTGGGAAGATTAAAAAACTTGAAAGGTGGGTTCCTCACGAATTGAGTGAAGCAAACCGGCAAACGCGCGTCAACTGCTGCGTTACATTACTTGACCGGCACAATAACGAAGGGATTTTAAATCGAATCATTACCTGTGATGAAAAGTGGATTCTCTACGATAATCGGAAGCGCTCATCGCAATGGCTGGACCCTGGCAAGCCAGCCAAAGCCTGCTCCAAGCGAAAATTGACCAATAAAAAGTTACTTGTAAGCGTTTGGTGGATTAGCGCCGGTGTCGTTCATTACAGTTTTCTCAAATCTGGCCAGACGATTACGGCAGATGACTATTGTCAGCAATTGCAAACCATGATGGAAAAGCTAGCTGGTAAACAACCGAGGCTGGTCAATCGCTCTACGCCACTGCTGCTTCACGACAACGCTAGACCACACACTGCACAACAGATGGCTAGCAAATTAGAAGAGCTTCAATTGGAATGTCTAAGGCATCCACCGTACTCCCCGGACCTTGCTCCAACAGATTACCATTTTTTTCGAAATTTGGATAACTTCTTGCAAGGGAAAAAATTCAACTCAGATGGGGCAGTCCAAATCGCCTTCAAAGATTTTATTGATTCCCGTCCGAATGGTTTTTTTAGTAAAGGGATCAATGAACTACCTATGAGATGGCAAAAGTGCATAGATTACAATGGCTCATACTTTGATTAAATAAATATACTATATAAAAATTTTTCGACTTTTTGTTCCTCCCATACAAAACGCCAATTTCATATGTAAGGACCTAATATTTTGTATTTAGAAGGGAACATTTTAATACAATACTTCTAGCGGAAACAGTCAACATCACGATATTGCACATTTTTCAGAATTCAGTGCATATTTGCTATCTTAATGGTCTTCCATAAACAAATCTTATAGGACATTACTGCTTTGGTGACAATATTATTTCTTACTTTTTTTAAATTAATTTATTTTTATTTTTTTTAACTCAGTTCCTAACGCAGTCAAGAAACTCGTTATTTTTTTCTTAACCTTCTTGATTATAATGAGAATTTCTCGTTTATATAATGAGAAAAATAATGTGGAGACATCTCACACACGGCCATCTGATCCCAAACAAACACATAACGAATCTTATCTTTAAACCAGTAAAATGATAATAATTATAGTCTTTAGTAGACAGAAACCTGACGTCGGTCGAAAATTTCCGAGATTTTTTTACAAAATCAAAAGGTCTACCTGTGTCTTAAAGAAACACAATCTTTCACTATTAATGTTTACCTCTTACGTCATATAAACCAGCCTGTTCTGACCCAAAACATTTTGAGAGGAAAATATTATCGTTATAATTTCATATTAAAATAAGGGGAACCTTTTATGTGTTTTATTGTTCCCAAGAGAGACCTTTGAAGTAAGCCAGATAATGCCTAGACGGGCTGAGATAAACAAAGCGAGTGAACAAAGATATAATACTTGGGTCGGCAGACAGTTTCTAAGATTTTTTATTAATAAATATGTTTTTTGAATAAAATATATGACACAGATAATTTTTTTTTACCCTTGACGACCAAAAAGCCATTGTTAATAATAAATTTAATAAAAATAGCTAGCTACTTTATTAAGTATAAATACACTCAAGACAAGAGCAAAGAATCCGAGTCGGTTAAATAACATAACACATCTGAAAATCTTGATCACAAAGAATGCTAGCTTAGTGAAATATCTTATCTTATTTAGCCTAGACTGTCCCACTGCTAGGCAAAGGCCTCCATTCCATCTTTCCCTATCCTGGGCTTCCTCATCCCGACTCCTTGAAAAAGAGTCAAGCTCATCCCGAGGCCGTCCACGTCTCCCCCTATCTCTTTGTGGGCTCCAGATAGTCGTTTGTTTTGCCCATAGGTCTAGTAAGTGGCATGTGGCAGACGTGTCCGGCCTAGCCCCACTTAAGCTTGGCGGCTACCTGCGGGGCGTCGGTGATTTGAGTTTTGGAACGCAGCATCTGTTTCTGACTCGATCGGTCAGTTCCAGACGGTCAGTGCTGCGCTCCATGGCTCGTTGACATACTGAGAGCCTACACCTCTGATGTTCCGTCAAAGACCAAGTTTGTGAACCATAAGTGAGGATCGGAAGAATGCAGCTGTCCATAGTTTTGCGCTTTAACTTACGGTGAAGGAAAATGTTATATCTGCTAGGACCGGAGTGCGGAGGGGGACGGACGACCAAACCAAACAACAGCTCAATGCGCACTGACATTTATTCCATAGCTACGCTAATATCTCTCCATAACACTTCTCCCCGTTAAATTTCCCAACATTTCTTCCCCCTTATAAATAACACAATGTGTGAAAAACAAGGAAAAACTAAACAAAATTATTAACAATTATAACTAAAATAAAGTATGATTAACAAACAACACTATTTCAAACAAGTAAGGAAAATTTAAGTTCTAGTAATATAACAAGGTATTCACTTAGTTATAAGTAAAACTATAAAAATGGGAATTACTTAATTTTTTTTATTAATAGAACATCGATTACGTTTAAGGCAATGTGGCTGGGGTGTGGAACAAGGTTATTTATCCGTTGAATTTTGGGTGTCAACTGTGTTACCAATTTGATCAGTTTGGTGTGAGAATTCTTCTACTGAGACTGCTGACGAAAAAGATGACTCATCGTCAACATCGGAGCTTGGGGAGTTATCAGCAGAACCGGCTCGAACTTGTGTTTCCGCTTGCGTCTGATCAAGACCTAAATCAACCCTTTTTTTGTTTTGTTTTGTTTTTGTTGTTTTGAACGTGATGAAACCTACACACTCCTGCAAAGAAATCCAAAGGTTGTGAGTGAAGTTCACCAACCCGTACTGGGCCAGCGTGGTCGACTGAGGCCTAATCGCCCTAATTCAGGGTAGGGTTGAGCTTCTCGGTGGGGACGTATATGAGTCGTTGATGGTTGCTGAATGTTAGTGTTTATAATATTACGTTCTTGTTTTAAATTCTCTTCAAGGTCAACCCAGCCCGCGGGCTGTTATTTTCTTTTTCACTGTACTCACCTATCTTCAAATGATCCGGATTCATTGCTCTCGATTGTATTGTATTTAAAAAAATACATTAAGAACTGACACTAGTAAACAAAAATGGCTTAGCAGCTCTTAGTAGTAGAGTCTGACTTATTAATATCTTATAAGCAACATCTAATAACTTACCTAAGTATTATCGTATCACGGCTAAGAGAGTTCTTAGAGTGAATAAGTTGTCGTATAAAAACCACTTTTGTTGGTGCAAACTTGGTGGACTTAACAAGAACTGCTAAAGCCCTCTAACTTAGTAGGTATCAAAGAAAAACTTCGCGAAACATAAGTTTCATTCACATATTGACTCGCCTAAAAGAATGGTTATTCTATCAATGAAAACGTAAAGGACTCGTGAGTCTGAGAAATGAAAAATATTGCCAAAAGTTGTTTTAGTGCGTGCTTCTTGGGAGCTCACTAAGCTCTGCTCACCCCTTCTGGGATAAGAGCGTGATCTCATGAATGAATGGGTATATAAATGAATATATTATTTTTATCCGTTTTTATCAAAAGGATACTCGTAATTATTATTATTATTACACATTTTTACATCAATCTCAGTAAATCAAACGTCTATACTATAAAGAAAAAAGGATATTGCCTAAGTAGAACGTGATCCAATATGCGAATTATCCTATGCGCAGCGCAATGACACGTGAAGACCATCTACGAATAAATATCGACCAACTGACCGGAAGACTATTTGACGGATTTTACGACCGTGTTTACTGCTTACTCTGTCAACACTTTAGCAGCGGCTTCAATTAAGCCATAAATTTTCAGTAACTGAAATCTTAAGGCATTCTGTCTCTTTAATAAACCTTAACAACTTTACTAATTGTAGCGTGGAAAGAAAAATATGACCGAGATGAACTTATTCTATAAAGTAAGAAGTTTTTAAGGGGTAATCCCGGCTGCAGCATCAGGTTACTTCAATCATTAAAAAGTATTGTTACATCACTACTCAACAAGCATGCAAACACTTACGTTGAGTTACATAAAAGATTGTAAAAAAAATACTACTACTTTTTTAAAAAATACATAACTTTTTTATGTTTAAAAAATATCTTCAAATTGGATGTTTCTGTAAAAATTAACAAAAAAGATCATGATTTTCTATGGATGCCTACCTAATGCCTTTTTCCGATATAAACTGGCTACAGAGCAATATCAACTAATCTTCGGAGAATCGGTGAAATAGATCTCCTTTCTTTACCTCTCCCATAATAAATTTGGAAAGAGGGTAATCTTGCCGTCAACAATTAAATGAGTATAAAACTCTAGAGCTAGAAACCAATTTGCTTTTATGATAGCAATTACATTTAACAGGTTATCCTGGCTTTTTAAAAGACTAACCCCGACTAGCCCTGGAAAATTTAACTGCTAGAAAGTGAAAAGTCTAGAAAAGAGCGAAGTAACATTTAAAAACCTCTGCCTTGATTCTGAAAATATTTTCTTTATGAGCTTTTTTTGTGTCCCACTGCTGGGCAAAGGCCTCTTCTCTATCACACCAGGTATCTCGATCGCAAGCTAATATGGACCAGTCGTCCCGCCAACGTCTACGAGGTCTACCTCGCCGTCGACGACCATGTTCTGGTATAAAGTCCGTGGCCAATTTTGCCCACCTTTCAGAGTGTAATCCCATGATATATTTTGTCCAATCCCAAAATATATCATAAAGAAATTCGTTGAGGTAATTAAGATTAAGCTTAATGTAAGTGGCGAAAATAGTAATTAATGTTTATGTAAATTAAATTTATATATGGCCTGAAGGCTCGAGCCCCTTGGTGGGTACGTATAATGAACTGTTGATGATGATGGCCTGAATTTTCTTTACGAGGAAAAAAATAATATTATACTAACTGACGTATAGGTAATTTTGCCCTGTACACCAAAACGAAACTTTGCTATTTAAAAATGTGAATAAAATTAGATTAGATTGGCATAGGTACAGATAATTTGACTCATAAACATGCACCAATCACACACAGATAGACAAATATAGTTCTGCGTTTTTACAGAACAGGTTACCCGCCCTGTTACGAAGTAACTCTACACGAAACTTTCGTCAGGGGTGCTATTCCGTAAACAAAGCCCATTCATCTCTTGTTGCAAAAAAGGAGCCAAGTTTTAGGTCGTGCCAAAAACATGTTTACACGTCCTTCCCTACTTTGCAAGCTAAAAGTTTAGACAATAATACAGGCTGGAAGGGTTTGGATTGTATAGTGAGCGTTTCGAAAATTATATTTTATCGACTACTTTTGGTAATTTTGTAAAACAAATTGTAGAGCGTTTAAAAAAATATGTAATTACACCCTTTGGGTACTATCCTGCTGTTTATTATAATAGCGATTTAGTTTCTAAACTCCAGTGCTAAGAAATTTAGAGAAACTAATGAATCTTTATCCATTAGCAAAACACCTTATTAGAAACATGTTTTATTTGTAAAACTCGTACAATTCCAAACACACAGTCATAACAAAAGGAATCTCATAAATTCACAGAATCATAAATTCTTGCACATTGCACAGTTATTGTGTGAAACCAACCTACTAAGGTTGGAGTCGTTGCCAATATTTTGATAGTATCTACTTTAAGAAATTGCATTATAGCTATATATTTATGTTAGCTATGAAAATATTATCACTAGATTAAAAATAACTTGATATTAGTTTAAAAGTTTTGTGCATATTATGTTTCATACTTTTTTATTTTGGAACACATTTTATTAGCAATCTTATTCGATTTCTAAGTGTAAATCCTTGACATCTCACACACAGCCATTTTATCCTAAACTAAGCAGAGCTTTTCCTAAAAATATAATGTTATTTGATTTTTGGTCCTTAATTATAAACTTGTCAACAACTTGTACACAAAGCTTTAATATTTATCTGTCTCATAATAACAAAGACGTCGAAAACAATGTTTTCTTTGAGCATACAACACCTTTCCCGTTTACTGTACAAAGAATTTCCCTGTGTAACGTCGACGACAGTTCGTTTTACTCACCTAGAAAACGTGTTACAGAAACAAAACCACACGTCTGGCTAGATATTCCGTTTATATCCAGAAACTATTCGCAACAAAGAGAATTTCAGTACAACATTTAGTGTCCGGAATTTACTTTAATCGCGTCATATTTTTCCAAAACAACGACGTTTGGAATGGCTCCCTTGCGGTTTGTAAAACCGATTCGTTTCGTACCGACGATTTGGTCGCGATCGTCTTTTTTCAGGCCATTGAGTAATAATTGCCTGGTTTCATGTTTGTTTTGCGTCAATCTTTTACATTTTAAAGTAAAAAAAATTCCATTCTTAATATACCTTGCTTGCTATGATTACACTGTATTTTGATGTTAGAATTTTAAAAATTGTGTTCATTTTGTTTTTGTTCTCATTTGTGGTGTAACCTAAAACTCTGCACACACTTTTATTATGGTGCTTTGGTGTTTATTCAGAAAAATGAAAATGTAAAATTAAATTGAATAGAATGAAAATTTAAAACAAAATCAACACTAACATACCTTAATCTATCGACGACGTAAGAAACTAGATTTTCTATCAAATATAATATTTCTTGTGTAACGTTTATTGAATCCTACAGGCTTATAAAACTGATTCGTACTTAAAACGTTATTTCGCCTTCAGTTCTCATGCGTTCTCCATCGTTTACTCTAAAAGGCTTTTAAGAAAACCGTTTACCATATTTTGCTGAGAATTTATCGTTTCAAGATATTGTGTGTGCCGAAACGTTGAATAAACTCGCTTTATGAACGCTTTCGTAAGAAGTCTGTATAGCTTTTAATAGCTACTAAGCTACTTTTATGAAAGAGCTAACTTTTATGTGTTTGCTTGCAGTATTATCCTTACAATGTTTTCGATACGTGTTTTGACAATGTTATTTTTTCACACAAACTTCTGAAAGATAAACTTTATATACGTGATATAAATTAAATTTAAAAAAGTGTTATTAAAACTAATACAAAACCTACCGATACTATCGCATTGTGTGCAAATAGCATTAAAATTTCAGGAACTCGAATGTTAATTATGTTCAATGTTCACTATTTTGTTAAAAATAATTTTAAATTTAATTAACATTTGGATTGTAAACTGCACAGTCAAAACTTAATTTCCTAACTCCAAAACACTTCCTAGAAATATTCAATCGTAGCATAATTTGGAGCTAAAAGTAGGAACGGTTAACATGTACAAGGCTATAGATGAATAAATAATCTAAAATATAATCTTTGATTCATAAACTTTGAATCAAAGTGGAACAATTCTCGTTGACATTTACGTTTGTGCAAAGAACAGAAAGTGTAATTACTCAAGTTTTGGAGTCATGACTTCTTTGGATCAAGAACGTAATTGGCATGAGTTGAGGGCAATGGAACAGACTTTAGAATAACAGTTACAAACTTATGGGGCTTTGATAACGAAGTAAATTGCCGACTTTAACTTCTAAATTTTGTAGTAAGTTATAAGATGATGCGTGTTTATTCAACTTGCAAACCCCCACTGCATACTAGTAAAATACACAAAAAATTGTATTCTGATATTTTCATCCTTTCAGTTTTATTGCAATTGTGTGTATTGTATTGTAGGTATTGTTTCGTATGTGCATTATGGAATTCTCGGCATATAATTTTCAAAGATTTTTAATACATCATCGACTCGAAAAGGAAAATAATGTAGCAAAAACGGTGTTCAAACTGGACGCAACAGATGTAAGTGTAATTATTTGTGTTCATGTAAATGTTTCTTGATAGCGTGTGATGAACTTTTATGTTTCCCGTCCGGGAGAAAAAGGTTTGCACCCCACCAATCACCATACGTTATTCAAATTTATAATAAATTATTACACTTATCCAACGCTCTTAAGGTTGTGTGTGAAATCTATCAACTGGGAAAGCGTGTTCTAGTAAGGAAGATCCCTGATCCAGATAAGGCTCGACACCTTCGATATAGAGGTATGAGAGCTGCTGATGAAGTGATTCTCGTCAAAATCTCATAACGTGGACCATACACAGGCTAAGAAAGTATGGATTATACACAAGACGAGGCGCTTCTGAAGTAACAGATCTCAAACGACTGAAGAGATTTCAGAAGCCGACAAAGATTATATAAGTTCAACCATTTTATTGTAATGTGTCTCAGTTAAGGGGATACCCTATGTGAACACTAGCGCCACTTGGATAAAAAATCATAACTTAGTGAAAACACAAAATATCAAAAATATTAACGATCAAATTGTTTCATTAGTTTTGTTGTATTTTTAGAATTGAAGAATTCAGTTATCTATTGTTAATTGTAGTAACAGATAGCGAAAGTGCTAATAACGGCCGTTTTTAGCACTTTCGCTATCTCTTACTACACCGTATAAGATTTTATAAAATTCGGTATTTCTAAAAATACTAAAGTACCTTCACTTTAAAATGATCGTCCACTTTTTTAATATGTTTATTTCTTTCGGAGTTATGATTTTTTTTCGAAGTGGCGCTAGTGCGCAGCCAGGTAGCCCCTTAATGTAACGTTAATTTGTTTAAATTTTCGTTTTATAGGTTGAGAATAAAATTTATTATAAATAAAAGTTTATTGTTGCTTGTTTTTTGTGCGTACAATTTTATTGATACACGTTTGTTTGTTTGTTTAGCTAGATGATTTTTTTTATTTAGATACCATTTTTTTCATCACCGTGTTTTACAGTAAATTTTCCTTGCTTGCTTAATGTTGGATTAAGGGTATTTATCCTCCAGGTAAGTAGTTGATTGTAAAAAGACACTGGTTAGAGAAAAGGTCATCCAAATCAAATAAAATGTGTACACAATAATTCATTATTTCTACAAGCAACAATGCAAATTAATAGTTTAATTATTATTTCAGAAGCACTTCTACCTGTTTTTGTTAGCAGTGAGAGAGAATTTACAAAACAATAAATATTATCATGAAACTAAATGTTAATAGCTTCCTCTGTTAGTGTTTGTGGCCAGTGGTTATACAATAGAGTAATAATAAATGCGTTGTAATATTTGTAAAACGATCTAAAGAATTATTTTTACTTAAAATATTTGTAATAATCATTATACAAAAATTGCAAAAAAGGTAAGAAATCTCTTTACAGATTAGAGAATGATAATGATAATTTTTTTAATGATAATGATAATGATTTTTTAATGAGAAAGATTGGTTAACGTTAAAACATCTGGGTTTAATAAATTATTTCAGTTTCTTGATCGTCTTTACCATATTTGTGAAATATTAATGGCGACTCGTGAATATTTTTTTCATCATCTCAAAAGAAGTCCACTGCTGGACGGCGCCGGCGCAGCCTCCCAAGGATCTCCACGACGACCAGTCCGCGCTGCCCGCATCCAGCGGCTTCCCGCGACCTTCACCAGATCATCGGTCCACCTTGTGGGGGGCTTACCCACGCTGTGTCTTCCGGTGAGTAGTCGCCATTCGAGAACTTTTCTGCCGAAGCATCCGTCGGTTCTCCGTGCATCTGCCCCGCCCACTGCCACTTTTTGAATATTTTTTTAGTTGGAATCAAATGCTTTTTCGAGTCAACTCAGAAAATGGTACTTATTTAATTTTTAAAAAACCTCATTTGTTAGTCAAATACAATATTTTTTTTGTTCCGTAATCAACACGGAACCTTTTATAGTTCCGCCATGTCCGTCTGTCTGTCTGTCCGCAGCTTTGCTCAGGGACTCTTAGTAATATTAGACTGTAATTTGGCATGGATGTACTTTTTACAGGCTTAAATTTAATTATTATTGATAGTGTGTGAGACTTGTCGTAAGTTTTTTAAAATATGGGGGGATTGTTCGATGTTAGAGTATGTTTGAGAGATATTTAATTTTAAAGTGCCCATTTTTGTTAGAGTAAAACCATTGTAATAAAAAAACATGGTATTAGTAAACATGGTATTAGTGGTATTAGTAAACATGGTATTAGTAGTGCATAATTATAATGAATTTAAAAAGAAATGCTTTGTATGTGGGTGGGTAGGTACTGGTAGAACTAAAACCTATACTAATGAATAACAAAGTAATATCTGACGTAAAATCAATTGCTTCAATTTAAACTAACCTAAGAGCCCTCTGGCAATTTGGAACACAGTTCTGTTGATAAACAGACTGTAACATCCATAGAACATGTCTGATAACTTTTATACCTTAGGGCCTTTCTGTTTCATACAAGTTTACCTCTTATATAAAATAAACTATAGGTGCAATGTGAAAATTATATTGGGTGTAAATGACAGATTTCCTCAAAATTATATATATTCGAGTTCGAAATACGTTCCGTAATATCTTGTACAAGTCGCAAAATGAGCAGGCTACGTATTTATAGACATCACATATCACAGGGATTTATGTTTTTTTTAATGAAACATACACACAGCAAACTCTTCTATACGTAGTTAATAAAAAAAAACTTATGTCGTTGATATAAAAAAAACTCCTAAAATTAGAAAACATAACCATATCCAGCCAAATAATTTATAGCCAGTGTCACTCGGGCTGATTTAAGGATTCCAACAATACTCCTCACATCCAAGGTTATGGTGGGATAATGAAACGCACATTCATACATACACATTACACTCCTTTTTTTGGCAGTCGTATAATAAAAACTTGACTGCATCGTTTTGCTTCAATTTTAGATTAGCTAAATAAAAAGTAAAGTCTATAACAATTTAACTAAAACTATTTTTATATTTTAAACACAACCTGAATCCCATTCAGCAGGTACATTTTAAAGCTTCATGGGCTTTCCACACTCTCCTTGAACGCAACAAAGGAAATGGAGGACTAATTTGCATGTTACTTCGGTTTAATCTATGCTCTCGCTAAACAGAATTTTGCCGTGGCCAAAGTTGAGCATAAATAATTTATTCATTTACCTACTGTAATTATATTTTCGCATCATAAAATATGCATCCGTCATACCTTTGTGCAAAAAGGTACATATGGTGCCAAAATTTTTATCTGTGTTTTTGTATGTTTTCACTTGGTACAAACTATAATAATATTCGACAAAAATTTTATTGTGAGAAGAATAAATATCCAGCCCGTAACAGACATTTAAAGATTTAAACATAAATAGACGTTTATCTTTGCATGAAAAAATATCCATTATTGTTGGTTTTTCCGCAAACATATAAAGACATTCATGAAAAAATATCCATTTATCTTCGTCTAACTGCTTTATATGCAATAAACCTTTTATCCAAGCAATAAAACAGACCAAGTAGCATATTAACCCATTTACACGAATTTATAGTCACAAAAAAAGACGATATATACCACTTCCCGACTTGGCGAAAAGACATCAGAGAGCTACTTAAAGCAGCTAAGTTTGTAAGTGCTTTGGTAACGTTTAGGTCCATTAAAGCTATTTGTAACCCTAGCGAGTCTCTCTATTATCGTTCCACTAAGCTCGTATAATAGTGAAGTTCAAAAAAACTTTTCCCGATTTTCCTAGTTTTCTTTTAGCGCCTCTTTACACGTAAGATTTTTACTGTTTTTTTTTTTACATATATTTGTCTTTAGGACATCCAAAAAAATATTACAATCTAGCCTAAAGACTAATGAGTAATTAAATTTTAACTTAAATGTCTAAGTAGATGTTAGCTAAGAATGTGTCCATCAGCATTAAGGGGAAGACATTTTGTTGGTGTGTTCTTTACGGGAAGCATTATTACTAATGTGTAAAAGTTTTTTTTTAAATTAGATGTCTGGGAGACGCGACTTCGATACCAATGTAGTTTTGAAATTATAATTCAATTTATATACGTTCATTGGATGCTTTTATATAACGGTGGAGGGACACACTATAAACATACACATCCTTGCAAAGAAATTCAAAAGTCGTGTAAAGTAGACCGATCCGCACTGGTCCAGTATGATCGATTAAGGCCTAATTGCCCTAATTTAGAGCTGGATCGAGTAGTAGGTAGTAGGGAACGTATATGAGCGTTCATAGTTTTAATGTTAAGAAAAGCTAAGAGGTTGTAACACGCCAATATTCCTATCAAAAATTTAAACCGTACTTTTGAAAGCGAAATTCATCAGAAGCATAAGTTGCAGAGGGCGAACTCCACTGAAACTTCATAAAACTAAAACAATGATGATTACAAGTTTGGCCACAAACCGCAGACGCACTCCCTCTCATTAATCCCAGATGGCCGAGTGGTCCAACTCACGCAGTTTATTACTATTACATTGAGCACTGTTTCACTTGGATTCGGTGTTCATAAATTCTTAGTAAACTTGCTTTGAGCATTTTTGTCTTTACTTTTGGTGTAGGTAGTAATTTTTCTGTGTGTATTTTAACAATAATTGTCTTAGGCTTTCACTTTTCACAATTCTAAATATATAGTTACTTGTTTAAGAATTTTGGTAGATGGGATATCATTATTTATTTTTCAATACACCTTGATCTAAAATTGAACTTACGAGGGCAGTAAACTATGCAGTAAATGCGTTTTACTCCACTATTGCAATTTTCAATGCATTCTTAACTCCTTTTAAATTTAATGGTCTCCATGATTATTATTCAGCTAAGATCGTTTTAATATAAAAAAATAAATTGAATCCATTCTTACAAATAAAAAGTATTTATGTATTTTTTATTTCAACGAATTGTATCACAAATATTATTAGAAAAATATCTTTATCATATCTTCGATAAAAAATAAATTCTTAAAGTGTTAATATTCAAAA
Organism: Carpatolechia fugitivella; assembly: GCA_951230895.1. NCBI lineage: Eukaryota > Metazoa > Arthropoda > Insecta > Lepidoptera > Gelechiidae > Carpatolechia > Carpatolechia fugitivella. Next base: position 1,407,207 of record OX579649.1, read on the forward strand.
GTATACTGTTTTCCCAGATAAACGTTATTAAATGTTTGCTATCAAGCGAAACATGATCAACTGATAGAATTTAGATGCCAGTAAATAAATGGCTCATTTTGCAAATACCTACAATATTTATTGTCAAATTGTACTAGTACTGTAATCAGATGTAATTTCACGCCAATTAGGTGAAATTAGATACCTTACCATATCTCATCTGAGAAACGATAAAATAAAGTTGTTGAAACATTTTTGCTCTGGAAACACCAAGGTTGTTTTTTTAATCAAAAGATACTGATATTCTGCCAAAGAGCTAAGTAATTTTAGCTGAAAAGGAATTTTTAATTGCATTTTACTCTGTAAATAAGTCTGAGCTCTAACTAATTCAATTAGTTCAGTTCAATGGTACCTTTATAAAATAGTTGTTTGTGAAATAAACCGTTTTATTAGTTTCATTTATAGGAAGTTGGATGATACCTATAGGGGAATGAAAGTTTTAGGTTGAATAGGGGTTGTTTCAATATTGCGGTATGGCAAAGTTGGTTAGCTTTGAAATTGAAACGCGGTGTGAAGTTTTGTTTTGTTGACATTATGAGCCTACGTGACCGATTGGTTGAGTTTCATTACGGAGGTTGTAGGTTCAAATTTCAATGGGGACACTGGTAGCGATTTACACAGTCACGCTCTAATCCTTAATTTAAGTTCAGTAAGTCCTTTTCACCTTTAAAAAAATAAAAAGGGATAGGAGATGGCCATCCTAATATAAAAGCTGTCAAACTTTTAATTTGAAACTTATTGACTTGATAGGGTTACAACTTTATTATAGAGATCACGTAAAACATCCGGCTTAAAAATCTCTTAATCTAACAGCTATGGCTTAGGTTATCATTCATCAAAATAATATAATTCGTTCATCTGAATTCATCACTTCTATTTAATTGATCATAAAAACGAAAAGGATAGCAGGCTGGACTTTGAAATTAGAACTAGAGCGTGACTTCCCGAATCGGGGTCACTATCTAACTAAAATCTCTTCGTGCGACTTCCCCCGGTTTGATTTGGACATTGCAAGTAGAACACTTGACCACTCAGCGTAAAACTTCTATCTAATTGGTACTTATAATACTAAATACTAACGAGTAAAAAGTTTTTGTTATTTAAGCTCCCTTTGCAACCAGCTTTTTACAATTTTATTTCTAAAGCACAACTGCGAAGTGGTATGTTTAACGTTAAGAAGTTTAAATGCACAAAGTTACACTACCAAGAAACTTGTTAAAGAGAAAGACTGAAAACATTTTCTCCACTTGTATGTGCAAAATAAATGTCGAGCACGTTACTTATAATAATAAAAAGACATTTATTCACGGCACAAAAAACAAAACACATAGTGCGTACAAAACTAAATATTAGCAATAATAATAATGGTCAATAAATAATTATTTGTTACTTGAAATATTTACGACGAAACCGCCAGATATTCTTTTTACTACACTATCTACCTACTAATACTTGTCTTTTTTACTTAAATGTTTGAAGGCAGTGATGGGGTTTGACAGCAGAATTTCAAGCAAAAATTATTTGACCAGCAGCAGGCTAATTATGAAGACAATTATTTATCATATAGTTTAAAATGTTTAGTTATAAAAAGTTTTGATTTTAAAAATCTGCTTTCAAGAACCCGAAGAACATAAATATTTAAAACTCTCAAAAAAAACAATTATTTATATTTTAGGCTGCTCATACAAAATACTCGAGTATGTTTATATTTAAATACAATACTTTTGGTATTTAAATACCAAAAGTGATTGAATTAGTTTGATAGATCCATAAAAGCACATGACAGATATCCAGTTTACCACAACAGTTTCAAAGCTTTATAGCTTTTACTCAATTAATTCTATCCAACGTTTGAACGATTGGACACTTTGATTTATTGCATGTATGTCAATGTATTTTAAAAATCGAAACTGTGGAATATAATTGATTAAGGTAATAATATTCGTATAAAGGTCTGCCTTTAAAAGAGTACCTATGCTAAAAATTTTCAAAATATTTTAGTTTGATAAGAATTACTTATACTAGCAAGGTATTGCGGAAGAACATAAAATTATTTTCAATGAACTTCCATTGCAATCGGTGTCACTTTGATTCTCAAATATTTGTAACTTAAAAGTATATCAATCAATACATTAAATATTTTGATAACGCAAACGCAACTGAAAGACGCAGCGTGTGTAGGCCCCCCACAAGGTGGACCGACGATCTGGTGAAGGTCGCGGGAAGCCACTGGATGCGGGCAGCGCAGGACCGGTCGTTGTGGAGATCCTTGAGGGAGGCCTTTGTCCAGCAGTGGACGTTTTCAGCTGAGATGATAACGATGATGAAATATTTTAATGGAACTACCTTAACAAATACCCCAGGAAATTCACAAGGTGATAATAGAATATAAGGTAAACTTGTCGCAAGAGTATTATTTGTCTTCTCAACAGTGTAAATGCTCTTTCAGAGCTAAGCTAGTGGAGACGCTCTGTGTATCATAGAGAAACTACAACACCGGGCGACTATAATCCTGCACGGATATTTACACACTCTCTTACTCGCTCGCTACGTTAAATTCGTGAAAATGGTTTATGGAAAATGGGTTTTAACTCGTAGACAAGGTTTTAAGTTTGAACACTGATTTCTTCTTTCTTTTCTTGTTTGAGCAGTGCACGAAAATAAAATGTTAAATAAAAATTTTGAGACAATGCTATTTATTGCTGAGAGGTTCCTTCATAAGAAGACAGTTTTAGATGAGGCGGTCATAGGAGTACGGTTGCTGATTCAGATAAAACCTTTATAAGTTCACTAGCGGTCCGCCCGCGGCTTCGCCCGCGATTGTAAGATTTTCCCGTGGGAATACGTCTTTTCTCGGTAAAAACCTATGTGTTTCATCCAAAGTAGTTTAGGCGTAAAAGCGGAACAAACCTCCAAACATCCAAACAGTGTGATGAGGTAGATTATGTCTAAACATGACATTTTTTACTATAATTTTAATTGATGACAATATATTTTTTTTTTTGTAAAAATCTCAATAATCGTAAAACACAGCAAGGATTTTGCTTTCTGTCAAAGTCAAAGTCAAAGTCAAAATAATTTATTTCCATAGGATGTTATTACATCACTTAGATGTGCATCTCATAGACTTTAAATAACGGACCTATGTCATGCCAATCAGCAAATTATTAATCCTATTAGGTATCAGTGGCGAAGGGTCCATGCAAGCCGATTCCCCTCGGCTTACCTTTCGAAAATCCGTTCCAACAGCCTCTAATGCTGATAGTAATTTACGTACACGCGAGCGTACATACATTGCTTTTTGTAATACAAGTCGAGGCGGACGGCGCTCTACAAGCACGTCAATGTATATTCGATCACGCACGAGTCGCACGACCGACCGAGTTCGTGAATTGCCGTATACTCTGTCTCTGGCGCTCCAAGGGTTTACTTCCATATTTGCCTTCTCACGCGCATGTTGCCGGCGCTGTCAGTTTGATTTCAAACACACCCATAAAATGGCGCCATAGAAGCCGAGACGGGTTGGCTTCCCATAATTTCTTTCTCTTTCTAACGCATAACGCATACGCGAGAGAGGAATTGATAAGATAGCAAAATTTAAAAAGAAGAGTTGCAGTAAGAAAATACATCGCGGGGTCGGAATTGTGTGATGTTGTGTGATTGGTTAAATTAGGATTTATATGGGGAAGTAAAGTGATACATACATTTTAGTAAGTACGTGTCCGCCAATTTAGTGTATGCTTGTTTGTAAACAGTGAAATTGTTGATTTTACTGTGTTTTTTCACAATTTGTTCAATACGGTAAGTTGTTGAGTGAGTGTTGTGAGTTCTGTATGCTATTATGGCATTAATTCATATGGATTTCCGATCAACTGACTATTTGACTACTTGTGTAGCGATGAATTCCATTTTCCGAACTCACAGTTTTGGAAACAAAAAGCAAATCATTTAGTTAAGTAGGCCGCGCTCTTCCGGCTTACCTTTGCCAAAATTTCACCCTTCGCTACTGTTAGGTATTACAGTCTGCTGCTACCGGCGGCCTATATTGGTCCTTTGTGCGCTTTAGTATATGATAATCTGTTAAATTGGAAGATCTGGCTACAATAACTAGATACACTTTAAGAAAAAAATACTGTGCTTTCAAGTTTCATCTAAAATATTATTTTAACTGCGTAAATTTCAAGTTTCTGGACAAGTTGTTTCGGATCTTTATTGATTTGCCAGTCAGCCAATAATATTTTATATATAAATATTGGGGCTAAGTGACAGGTCTTCATAAACTAACCTAGAGCAACATATTGAAAAAACAACAGGAAGGTTAGGATAACTAAGGAATTTCTAATAATTGTTTCTGAGCAAATGTATCACGCACGCGCACTACGAGTGGCCGACCGCTGCTGCAAGGTTATTGAGCACCTGTGCATAGTAATTTATGATACATTAATGCTTTTTGAAATTTTTGGAAACCTCTCATTTACACCCTGTATTATAATATTATTATTACTACTCACGAGACACAAGATTTTCGAGACGACCTAAATTGAAATACCTTTGAACGGATGAAATACCTCGATACACAGAGCTGCCTAGACCAAGCTTTTGAGAGTTGCTTTGACATAAATTACGCGCATCAAGCTGGCATCAAACAGGTTGAGTTGTAATAGTTCTAAGAAGATTAGTTAGTACTTCTAACACCTGAAAATAGATGTTTCGTTCATTTTCTTTAATTCTAAACGTAAATGTCGAACGAAATAACATTTCAAGTGATAATTGTTTTAAGCTTACACTTTATTTTGAATAACTGATTTCAATATTTTTTTTATTGTGCACAACAATTCATCATCATCAACAGCTCATATATGTCTCCACCGAACCTACCTACCCTGAATTAGAGCGATTAGGCCTTAGATGACCAGGCTAGCCCAGTGCGGGTTGGCCGACTTCACACAACCTTTGAATTTCTTCGCAGGAGTGTGCACGTTTCATCACGATGTTTTCCTTCACCGTAGTAAGAGCGTCGAATAAACGTACATTATGAATTCGAAATTCAAAAACACATTAGTACGTAATGGCGATCGAGCTGCGTCTCCTGGACTGCCACTAGACCACCGACACGCTCTTACAGTCATGCGTCACATGCACAGTGCTGCAACTTTATTTAGAAGTTTAAGCTTGGAGACAACTTCATTTGAAGACACTGACAAAAAGGGTCGAGCGAGGGGGGCTGATTTGATAAATTTATGTAGGTCTCAAAGGACTAATTAAATCATAGATATGACATCTAACATTTATAAAGCCTGCATCTATCAATCTATCAATCTATCAATCTCTGTGAATGGTCGACAATTTTATCATTCTACGTCTTACCTTTTCAGTAAAATACTTGACACCAAATGAACGGAGTCAACAAAAACAGTATCATTGCCTGTCTTTTGTTTTGTATACAAAGTAGTCAAAAAATTATTATGATGAAACCAACCAAATAAAACATTGAACTGTGTGTGTATTTTTTGAGTATTTCGTTCTTCAATATGAAAGAGTGTAAAGCTGTTTACAAACCACAACGACTTATATAACAATATGGCCCGATCTTCAGAATCTGATGGATTTCAATTCTTCAAAGTTAATCAGTTATATTCATAATGATGTCCGGAATTGCGTACTTTTACACGGTTTATTTATTTCTTGTCAATCTGTTTTTTTTTTTTGTGTAATCTAGTGGTAGGCCTAAAAAGCGCTGGACGTCGTGAAAGCGGATATGGAAGAGAACAATCTCACATCTAAGGATGCCGAAGACCGGGCAAAGTGGAGAAGATTAAGTAGGAAAGTGGACCCCAGCACTAAGCCGGGAAAACACTAGGACGAAGAAGAATCTAGCGATAAATTTTTCAAGTACTTGGTTGTCCTCCGTTGTGCTGAATGATGGCGAACTTGTTTATCATGTAACTTCAGTTAGGTTACATTTTACAGGTATATTGCATGCTAATCACGTTTGCTGTTTAAAACCTTACTTTTAAAGATATTTATCCATTACTATTTTTGTATTTCCATACTCTATGTTTAAGATTAAGTTTTTATTGAAATAAATATTTACCTTATTTACATATCTTATCTTATTAAATTAAATAATCTGTATCCAAAAGTGAGAGAAAGTCACACAAATACCTATACAATCAATGAAACATGAGTTCATTGTGGTTTCGGTTGACTAAGGTGTCCCACCGTAAAATTGCGTTTTACTGAATAAGTTTTCAATTAAATAATAATGAAACATGTAAATTCAATCAATCAATCAGCCTATTACAGTCCACTGCTGGACGTAGGCCTCCACAAGGGCACGCCAAAGCGCACGATCATCCGCTTTCCTCATCCAGCCACCACCAGCGACCTTTCTTAGGTCATCAGCCAACCTTGCAGTGGCACTACGTTTTCTGAGGCGTGGTCTCCATTCGAGAACCCGTATGCTCCAACGCTCGTCGGTTCTGCGACAGACGTGGCCAGCCCACTGCCCCTTCAGCTTCTGGACGATATCAACTACCTTGGTCCTCTGCCGGATGATTTCATTTCGGATTTTATCCCGTAGCAAAATACCAAACATAGATCTTTCCATGGCTCGCTGAGTGACATGTAGCCGATAGGCTTCACCGTCATGTTCTGTGTCAATACGGATAGGAAACCCTGTTCTTCAGGCATTGCGGTAGCGGTGACGAGAATATATGACGCAGTTTTCCAAATGCTGCCCAGCCCAACTGTACTCTTCTTGCGATTTCACGCTCGAAGTTGTCTCATATAAATTACTCTAATACTATTACTAATACTATTTAGTAGGTAGTAAACATCGGCCATAAAGAAAATACAAAAATAGAAATTCTTATCTAACCCTGTAAACCATTTTGCGAGTCGGTAAGAAAACCTTCATTAATTCAGGTTTAAATCAACAACCCCTTTCATAAAGTACGGGTTGTTTGGGACCGCTAGTTCACATTGTCACGTAAGCTCAGTAAAATATTATCTAGCTGACTGCGAGAGCGCGTGCTTACAACGGCGAGATGCTACTGCACATTCTGTGGAAATATCAAGACGTAAAATCCATAATGTTCGGATATCGTACCTATTATTTCCACACACTACAAACTTCGTTTAAATTTTAACAGAATTGAACTTTACAGTGGATTATGTATTAAATATTATTAGAGTTTTGTTTTTTTAGACTGGCGGACGTACTATAACCGCCATCAAATAGTTGTTTCCAACAGACATATTTATTATCAAGGTATTAGTCCAAACAGTTCGTTGATCTAAATAAACTGTTTAATCTTCAATTATTTTATAATTCATTTTGAATAGGATATTCCAACATACGCTTACTGCAGATTATTAAACCAGCAAATTATGAACAAGAAATTTAACTTAATAATAATAATTTACATAATTAATAGAGAACATAGCAATACCTCTATCAGCACTAATGGATAAATTATTTCATTACCATTTCCGTGAATTAAAGCCAATTTTGAAGCTGCCTAAACAGCAAACCACAGAGCAGACTATGCAAGTGACAACTTGCCACGTTTGCATCTACCCTGAACTACATCAGCCAAAGCATTTCTCTTTGACTCTAACATTTTCCAGTAACTAGTGTTGCCACTTTATCGCTAATTATGCTATCGATAGCTATTTCGTTGATACCTCACATGGCAATACTACCGAAAACTTCAGTTATGTCAATAGTGTCCATAGTATTGATGATGATGATGATGATGATGATCTATCCGACCGATTTCGGCCATGGCGACCACTTCTACTCCTAGTCAGTATTATCGATAATATCAATAAAAGTATTTTTTTTAATTCAAAACAATGGTATAACATTGATATTATTGCCTTCCATAATTTTGTTAGTGTCAAAAGTGTGGGTAGGTTCCTTTCCATGTGCAACAAAACAATATGATTAATAGCTTCATCGATAGACCAAAGAAATCGATACTATTAATAAAACTATATTACTGAAGTAGAAGGATATCTGTTCTCAATTGAATATTTGCTAAGAGTAGGTAAATTTTAAAGACCATTCTCAACTTATAATATATTTTTTGGACTGATGGCCTGAGGAAGATTGCTGGTGGTGGCTGAATGAGGAAAGCGGGTGATCATGCGCTTTGGCTTGCTCTTTTGGAGGCTTACGTCCAGCATTGGACTGCAAAAGACTGATTGATTGAATATTTTTTTTACAAAGTAAATAATTTTGCACAGAAGTTGACCTAGCTCTTCAAATGTTGATCAAAAATCAGCAGAGGAAAATAGTAGAGTTTTGTTGCTTTTTAATTTAAATTTAGTCATCAGAATCGTTATAATAATTTACTTTCTTATTTTGGTTGTAACCAACACATTCGACAATAGACTTTACTAACTTTGGCATGGTTAATTGATACATAATTACTATTTCTATTTAAATATTTAACAATTTATCTTTATGATGAAGGATACTTAAGGCCAATCATGAAAATCATCGAAAACCTTACCTTGATGATAAAATTAATTAGTTTGTTTAACGTAAACATGATCAATTTCCTCTGATTGACAAAATATATGTTTGCCATTTAACTTGCAAAAAAGTGTTTGTCGAACTAATGGTGGGGTGCTCAGCGGAAATGACCGTAGATAAGCTACGATAGAGCAACGCAGGCCCAAGTAACAAGAGTTTTTAAATTACTTCTAGGTATAAGCAATAAGGTAGGTTCGAGCCCCTCGCTCACGTCCCCAGTATATGAGCTGTTTGATGATGATGATTATCAAAGAAATCCTTTGTTATACAACATGTTAGTTAAATAACGTAAAAAAACTCTCAATGGGTGGTCTAGCCCATGAAACGGAATTTTTGAATTTTCATACAATATTGTTACTCGGTTAGCTGAACCAAAGAAAATATATACTACCTTGCTTTATCTATGGCTGAACAGTCGGGCCAAAAAATATTTTCTTCTGATATTTAAGAAAGTTCACGGGCAGGACTTTTCAGGTTGTATTTAGTTAAAACTTTGTACCTACTTCATAATGAATCGATCACTTGACATTTCTTGCGGCTCCACAACAGTAATCAGGGTTTTTGAGGCTGATTATCAACTTTAAATTGCCTACCGATAATTACCTATAATTCTTTATTCTACATAAAAGACCTAAGCTGAAATTTTTAAATGTTATAAGCAGGTTTTACAACCAGCCAGTTATTTTTTCTTTTCATTATTATCAAACACAATACGCTTGTGAGAGATACGTTTATAAATGTAGTTACAGATAAACCCTGTTCTCAAAAGCAGTTGATCATGTTATTAATAACGAACTTGTTGTTATTGAAGATAGTTTTTCCGCTATTCGTATACTTTACCCCACCCGTATGTTAGGAGTGCCGTCATTTTCTCGCATTGATTGATTGGGGAGCTCCGAAGGCGGAGCCCTGCATTTTTCACCCCCTGACAACAGCCTTCAACGTCACATCAGATAACAATTTCATTAATTTTGCGGAGATTGATTCAGTCTTAACAGTTTTTTTTACAGTTAATGTATAGGATAAAAATAAAATAATAAAAATATATTGTTAGTTTCGATATTTGATTGATAAAATGATGTAACATCCCAAGGGAGGAAGGGCTCAAGCCTACCCTTAATAAGGGAAACAGGCAAACACGCTCTGGCCCGGTGCGGATTGGTCAACTTCACACACAACTTTTGAATTTCTTTGCAAGTATGAGCAGGATTCATCACGATGTTTTTCTTTACCGTAAGAGCGAAATAGTGACGTATGAAAAATGTACACCGCTGAAGCAATAGCTGGTACCATTTGATTGATGGTACAACTTGGAAATGGAAATTATTTCTTTAAAATTACGTTTCTTCCGTTTTTTTTTATTTCACCTTTTCTTAACATATTTCAAACATTGGTCCTCTACTTCACTTGTTATTTTCTTGCGTAACCGTTTTAATTATGCATTTATTATTGGTTTCTTTTTCCGCCATCATTGTGCGAGTTGTAATTGTAAGGTGACCCGACAAACCCATTAATTTGAAGAAATAATATATAATAATAATAATAATAAATTATTTATTTAAGCTTCTTCACTTTGACCTTAAATTATACAATATAATATTTCTCATAACTTACGATAAGCAAAGGTACTTGTGAAGACTGGCGCCTGAAATAGACGGGAGTCTGTGCTTCAGGTCGCCAGTACCCCAGATGTACTTCCCGTAACATATTCTTAGAAAGTAAGTAGTTAGTCACGTATATTTAGGTATAACAAGGATAGAAGTAGCATGGTTAAGAAAAAAAGAAAAACAACATGTGTGTGTGTGTGTGTGTGTGTGTGTGTGTGTGTGTGTGTGTGTGTGTGTGTGGGTGGGTGTGTGTGTGCGTGTGATTATGCAAGTTAAAATAGTTTAGTTTGTTTGTGTTACCAAGATGTTTTGGATTGTTAATGTTTTAGGGTATACCCTGTTTCGGACAAACATTAGAAAAATCCTAGGACACATTTCCAGACATAATATGTCAATCTCGATTACCTGACAAGCGTGAATCACTATTAACCTGTTCCCTGCCATACATAATATCTTTGTCTCTTTCCAATGTTATTCGAAACGAAGCACGGGTTTTTTTGTTTGTTTCGTTGCGTTTCCTGCCTAGCCCTACGACAAGATGTCTTGGGATCGGGTATCAATCACTAGGCAGGACTATACGAAGTATGTTACAGTGGGATACTATTTACGCCACAGGTTTGAGGATGTTTTCTATTTCAGTGTAAGATAAATTCTTTAACCAGATTAAAATTGCCTTTTTGCAGTCGTGTTTATTCAGTTTGTAGATATTTAATGAACGATTTGCACAATTGTAAAGAAAAGGACCAAGAAAAAACGTAAATCTATGGCTAAAGGCCGTTTTGGTTGTTATAGTGGTTGCTACATTTTTGTTTCTTTTAGAGGCTAAAATCTGACAAAAAGAAGTCTTGGAGTGTTGTAGAAGTATAGTGTTAAGTATGAAGAGTTTGCGTACTGTAAGGACTTGACAAAAATTGTACAGAGCTTCAGTTGAGTGGTAAAAGGGTTTGAATGTTGCAACTTTGAGAATTGCTCTCTGCGCTCTTTCGAGCTTCAGGAGGTGGGATTTAGATGCACCTCCCCAGACAGTGATACAGTAATTGGTCAAAGATTGGCAGAGTGCAAGATAAACCATCTTAAGAGTGTCAAAGTCAGCAACGTGTCTGAGTTTTTTGAATATGTAAATGAGTTTGCGGAGTTTCGAAATTATGTACTGAATATGGGCCACGAAGTTAAGTTTGGCGTCAAGAAAAATCCCAAGATATTTTATGGAATCGGTTTTTACTAGCTTAGGACAGTTGCATAAGGTTTTATCATGCTGATGGTCATGGACAGTAAGAGAGAAATCGTTCAATAGGTTATTAGGAGGGTTTTGGATGTGGAAAGTGATATATTTGGTTTTGTCTACATTGAGGGTGAGAAGGTTGTTTGAGAGCCAGTCTGTCACCATGTTTAATCCTAATTGAGCGTTTTGTAAACTTCACCCCATGTGCCTGCTGCAAAAATTAGTGCTGTATCATCAGCAAATGAAATAAATAAATCTTTAATGGAAAGCAATGATAGTACGATATCATCAATAACGCAACATTTTTAAATAATTATCCATAGATTATTAATCTTTGACATCAACAAATTAAAAATTTACTCTCACTATGCATTGGTGTTTGTTCGTCATACTTTTATACGAGTATATCATTTTAAAAAAACCTTATTGTACCTTTTTATGCAATCAGTTTCTGTAACCAAGTTTTCTCCGTTACATTTTCCTTTTTAGAAGTTCTCCATGGCTGCCTATTTTTACGGTCAATTTAACGAGCCTCTCAGTAAACTACTATTATTGCTTAAAATGGTTGCCATCTGAACTAAAGCCATTATCGGTTAAGAGGTTGGGCCGTGAAAGAAAAATATATGGTATCAACGACCGATATGAAACAAGTACCTAGTTTATAAAAGGCAAAAGTTTTACAAGATGTCTGACATAATTTTTCATTCCAAGATGAAAAAATCATATTGGGAATGATGCCAGGGTAAATAATTTTCTGTATGTTTTTCCTTGTTCCAAGGTTGCCTGGAAGAGATTGCTATCTTAGCGATAAGGCTGCCTGTTTATGTTTCTGTTATGTTTTCCTGTTTTGTTTTCGTTGCGTGTCAATAAAGTATATTTGTATTGTATTGTAAAATACATTTTGTCCGTCAGTCAGTTTTTTTCCTTGCGGTACCTCTCCTACTGGAGGTTGGCTCTCAGCTCTGTATATTTGCTCTTATTTCTTGCCAGGCGAAACAGTTCTTCAATCAGTCACTAAATTCAAAAATATTATTTGTTTTATCAAATTAACAACGGCATTAAAGTTGGAGAGTGGGGGCTAACTACGTCACAACTTGGTATAAAATCGACTTAAGTGTGACGTCATACACTTTTTCAACTCAATTATATCTGCGTAATTTTTTGATTACGTGAAAAATAAAATATGTTTTCAATATTTTTTAGTAATCTACCCGATAGACAAAGTAAAAAAAAGGTGTCTTAATCCCTATTCAATATGAATATTGGCCTATAAGATACGATATTCTATTCTATTCTATTCTAAAGCGCTACTAGTGCTTTTATTGGAGATGAAGTTACCGTAGCCGTAAATTCATTAAATAAAAAATGTATATATCTATTTGTATATAATATTAAAACAAACATTTACAGAAAAGCAACAAAGTTTTATAATATTCGTTACTCCACAAGCATCCACTGCAATTTATTCAAAAAGTATTGAAGGATACGACAAAGCAAGTTTTGCAACTAAAATTGAAATTCTACTGTACAATTTAACTTTCAAACGGAGGTTTAAGAGTTGAAAACTTCGATACAAGATGAGCTACGGAAGTACAATGATTGCAAAAGCTTGGTTACGTCGTAATAACAGCTTCCGTGGCTAAATGGATTCGATCCCCAATACGTACCAATGTGTTTTCGAATTTCGAATTCATATTATGTACGTTTATTCGACGCTTTCACGGTGAAGGAAAACATCGTGATGAAACCTGCACACTCCTGCGAAGAAATTCAAAGGTTGTGTGTGAAGTCAACCAACCCGCACTGGGTCTGCGTGGTCGAGTAAGACCTACGCCCTAATTCAGGGTAGGCTCGAGCCCCTCGGTGGGAACGTGAAGACTAAGAAATCTTTCATCAGTTTGGTTGGGAAGTAATTGTTTTAATTGGTTTGCGTGGTACATGACTTAAGAATAAACATGTTTATATCCATCTTTGCTGTTCAATAAAGAAAAAAAATAAAAAGTTGTGACAGTAATTGTTTTAAGGCACGTTGAAATGTTTAATAATGATTAATGACGAATATGATCTACGGAAATAGTTGTGAGATATTTTTTATGACTTAATAACATGGCACAAGAATTTATTTAGGAAACGCGGCCTGTCTGCTGGGCACTATGTCTTGCGGAGACGCACTGGAAGATATCTTCTATTTGTAAATATTTTGTATATTTTTAATTTTTTTTTTATTATTAATTTTTGTTTTTATTGTAATATACTAGTAATATAGAAACTCATTAATAAAAAAAAAAAAAAAAAATTATTAGGTTTTTTTGCCCTGAAAATAATGAGAACTGAAGAAGTATTTTTAGATAAGCTTTGATTTAATAATATTAAGAGAATATTTGTTTTGGATCTCGGCATTATTTGAGTGTATCTGGAAATATCTCCAAGTATTTATTTCATATTTATTTTGTATAATAAAAATAGAATACAGACAATATTCTGATTTGTTATAGTTTAGAAGACAATAATAGGAGTGAAATCTAATCTTTATCGAATTTAAACTATGTTGTTGTTTTAGTCATTTCATAAATTAACAAGAAAATTTCTCTTCCACTTCGTTGAAGTAATAAACAAGCCTTTAATTAAAAAGAAGACTCGGAGCTTGTTATTTTCTTAACAAGAAATTGCGAAAGCGGGTTAAAGTTTGAAGTTCACTGAATCATTAAATTGTTCGATGTCTGAAATCTTATCAATAAGTTCGTGGTCTAGTAAACTGAATTTAACATTTTTGTGCACCAATAAAATTGAGATGCACGAACTGCATGCAATCGCCTGACAGAAAAACTAGAAATATTATGATGTTGTTGCTTGATCTTATTTTGTTGTTTTGTGTTATAGACAAAACAGCTTATAACTGCAGTGCATTTAGGTGCATGGCTTTTCACACAGGAGTACAATAGAATTATGTATTTAAATAAAACATTCATATTATGACTATTTTTATGCACTTCGATAGTTTTTTGGGCAATATATAGATTCAGATTTGTTTAATTTATTATAAATTCAAAATCCAATATAACCCTGTCCTTCTACACTAGTTTACAGTTGTATAATTTTCTATGCGTGATCCTAGTAACTAACAGTACCAAATTCAAGGTAGGTTCAAGCCCCTTGATGGGGACGTATATAAGTTAACAATAACAAACAAGTTTCTACCGATTTTCACATGACTGGCGGAGAGAAAGTCATCCTTTATTTTAATGCTATTAAAAAGTTGTCATGTTTGATGTGGCCAGGTTTATGGTTTTGAGTGAGGCTAAAATACGGTAACGTACAATAGTCCGATGGTGAATGGTGCGATTAATTCATTATTATCAACTCAGTTCATAATATACTTCCATAACGAAAGGCTTAAGTCTATCTTGAATTTGGTGATCAAGCCTTTGTTGGGCCACCCGGGCCCGATGTTTGCTCGTAGAATTCACACACAACAATTTCTTCGCAGGTGTGTGTAGGTTTCTTCATGATGTTTTTCTTCACCATAAGAGCGTTGAATAAACTAAGAATTTAGAATTTGAAAACACAAACACACAAACAAACATTATGCGACTTAAATAAATTATTAAAATAATAATTTTAAAGACAATCTTAATTTGTCTACACAAATACTAGAAATATATTTTTTTCCACAGTATCGATCACACTTTTTCCACAACTCTAATTTTTACACTTTAAACAATACACGTTAAATACAACAGTGTCTATGTAACAAAAAGTAAACCCCAGCAATTTTACAAATTTTTACTATACTTAATAAAGCAAACTAAACTAAATGGTTGGATGGAACAAAACTGTGAACTCAGAGCCATTAATCGTCACAAGCTTCCTAGTGCACCCTTAGATACTAATTCGAATCGAAGCCGATCCTTCTTCGTGCTTGCCAACTCTGGAGAACTAGATTCACAAGTGCTGTTTTGGCTGGCGAACAAAACTGCTCTTCACCAGTTGTTTCTCTATTTGTACAAATAATACTACTCTATCAGGAAGTAAGCGTTTAGGTGACACGAAGGTAAGTAGGTATTGAACATTTTAGTAAAAAAAAACATTATTTTAGTAGAAAAGTTCATTATTTGTGACTCTGAAGTTTGGAAACACAAATCATTTGGTAGGCTTGGAACTTGCAATTTTACCTCCAGCAGGTAAGCTATCGTAATCAATACCCTACCAAAGTCTAGTTCGTGCCCACTATATTACCACCACTCTGGTATAAATAGTGGGTAGTTAGTTAAAAAAAAACTTTTTCAGACTATTTCGTTGTATAATTCTCTGTTGTACTATCAACCGTAAAGAGAACTTATTCTATTGAAATAAAATAAAAATTATTTATTCCAGACAGGCGTACCCTTGGGGAGGCCTACGTCTAGCAGTGGACTGCAATAGGCTGATTGATTGATTGATTGATTCCAGACAGTGAAAATATACAGTTACTATTGAGAATAAACTAATGATTAGTTAGGTAACTGCAAATTTATTAGTTTCTTCGGTGGGCTCTTCTCCACAGATTCCGCCATTGTGTTAGTGAACTCACCCAAAAAAATGTAATGACGTATCTAAGTGATGTAATAACATCCTATGGAAATAAATGATTTTGACTTTGACTTTGACTTTGACATTGTTATATTGAATCGGCGTTACAATATTTGGTACGGATTTTTTTTATTGAATTAAATGTCTCATTGATGTCTCATCTTCATATAGGTAAGTCGCACTTCTATTGCACTTCTGTTCACGATCCTGCAACGAAGATATTATACAAAGTAAGATACCTTATCATTTAGTTTAATTATTTCACAATTTTTGTAAGTATTTTAAGCTGTTTCTAAGAAAACGTGCCTAAGGTAACTAATGGTGCATTTAATTTTTTTTCCTTAGTAAAAGAATATAAATGAAGTAATATTCTTTTGCATAAATAACTCTTTTAGTAAGTTTTAAAAATACCCTCGCATCCAGATAATAATATGTTCTAACTTGTAGAAAGTTGCTCGCAGGATAATTCATGTTAACTCCTGCAACACAGCTTACGGTGGAATTTTACAACTTTAAATTGCGTTACCCTTGGTCTGCTATTCGCTGATGATGTCAGAGGTTTTTTTTCCATTTCAGTCACGTTTCCAACATTTTTTTGTTTATTTGTCGCTGTGAACTGTGGTTCGCAAATATACAGCGTTTATGATCCCGAACCTACGGTATTGTTGACTATGTAAACAAACTCTCCACCAGCTTTGTTTTATATTTTATGGATATGGAATGGACCTACAAAGCTAACGACGAGAGACGACAAAATGTAGCGACCGACCTATATTTTCAGATAATTTGCAAAAGTTTTTACAAAAAAGAAGCAAAAGAGTATAAATCTATGTTATGGTCGTTGTAATTTTGTCCTACGATGATAAATGTATTATTTTAAACACTAATAGGTTATAAAATATTATATAATGGGAGGGTTGTGTGATTATTTTTTAATGTCTAAGTTACTTTTCTTTTTATTGTAGTAAAAAAAACTTATAACAGAACCATGTATTAAATAAACAAACAATCAAGATACGAATACATTAGCAAAATATTTCTCGTCGTACAATTGAAGCCATTAAGTCAATTTTGGTAACGAAAGTCTTGCTTGTCACGTGTTTCTATACAGGCAATTAATTGCCGAAATTAGTTCTGAAAATGTTGAAGAAACTTTACCAATTTCCTTGGTTTCGTTTCCACAGTTTCCACCAATCACAGCGAGCGAGAAGCCCATGCCCAATCGATCAGAGTCATAATAAGTTCATTCAATTAGCAAAGCATTCTACTATCCATCACTCGTGATTAGAATGTCACAAACATATCGTTTACGCTTCTAGACTCTGTTTCATTGTGATTTATTAACTATGTATGTAAAAACAGAAGATCTGAAAGATGTTGATTATTAAAGCAATAGGGTCGGTTATTTATTCTTTTTATGTATTTTCTGTTTCTTTTGTTTCTTTTTGGTGTTGTACATATTATAGGTTTCATCATCCACAGTTCTTATACGTCTTCACCGAGACTTTTGTTATAGGTATATTAATATTCTTATTATTTTCGAATTAGGAATGGGTGCACCTATATTTTTACTTAATATTAACGAATTTTTTTGAGGCGTTTTCTTAAACCAGAGCACGAATTTCATATTACAAAAATCCCTTGCTATGGAATCACTACTTACTTAGTACAACTTACTGGTATAATAATTAATTAATAAAATTGCTGGTGCCAAGGGTGCCGTGCCGTGTGGTGACGGCAGAGTAGAATACATTTGTCACCAATCCCTACTCTTCCCGTGGGTGTCGTAAGAGGCGACTTAGGGACTACACATTGAACAGGGAGCGGGCAGCAGCGCTCTCTGATACAGTAACCTTTTAATCTGCGATCTTCGACCCGCCTGCCAAGCGTGGAGATTATGGCAAAACCCTCCATGGCAAAGGCTCATAGTCCAGCAGTGGACTGTAACGGGCCGTTGATTTGAGTTGAGGGTGAATATTTTATACAAAAATATCTGACATGCAAATGAGTAACTATAGCTCCGTCAAGTTGTTATTCTTGGCAAGTAATATCAACTCTTGTATATGGCGGAGTTTGCGAAGGCTGAGGAGCTACGATGCAATTTTGCTAGGTTATTGGTTTACTTGCTAAGACCAGCTGTCGAGTCGGTCAGTTATGAAGACTGCCTTGTATATTGCAGTTCATGTCTGAAATTTTATTTCAGCAGAATTCCTTATAGACGTATGTGACAGTGTGTTTTCGACCTTCTGGTTTTCAAATAACTGTGTTAGTTATTACTGCATAGGCTTTTCTGTAGATGACCAAATTATAGAGATGATTCAATAAGTAATGTTTTTCAATTTGCTTATAGAGTTATCTTGTAACTCTATAAGCATTATCTGTATTCTAGTTTATCATGCAGTTTTTTTTATTGCATACAGATTATGACCTACTTTGCTTTGACCTAAGTGTCAGGTAGAACTAACAATATTTTTTATTTAATTGCCACATCATGTGCTGAATATTAAAAACTCGCAGTGGGATAAATAAATTAGCCACAAAACCACTATGCTCGCTCATTGATATAACAGATTGTCAAAAAGCGTTGACGACGTATATGTAACGTCATACAAAACGTGAAATTTAATTTTAAATTGAATGTAGAATTCAACATCTGTGGAGTAAAATACAATTATCGGTTTTCCGTGCCAACATGTTAAACGCATTAAAATTAATTGTCCTTTAAAAGTCAGTTCTAAATATTCAATTTGTAATCATTGGCATTTTTGAATAATACATTATTTTGTATAATCATTTTGTGTTTATAATAAACACGAGAAAAAATATTTTTATATTTTTTCGAAACTTAACTGAGTACTTACTCAAAAAGAGCAGATTAAGCAAAAAAATCAAGTTTGTATTATATTATATCGATAGAACTGCTACACACGCTACGGCACGAGTACTTACATTCAATTCAATTCAATTTTTTATTTATGGCGTTTCACTTGTAGTATTGCGCCAGTATCAAGTGGTTTTGCTAAGTAAGTAGCATGAGATACACAGACAGCCCTAAGCCCTAATCCTAAGACTAGGGTGCTGTGTACGGTGAAGGACTCCAGTAATATGATAGCAGCATTACTGAAGCCACCACGTGGCCGCTGCAAGTCATCAATAAATGACGGCTAAATGCAAAAACACACTCGAATAAACTAAAAAACGAAAATTAAAACGAATGCCTGTCCGCCATTGACGGATGCTAACAATCGACCCCTCAATAACGCACTCGAGTACTTACATGCAAAAAAAAACTGTCATCAATAATAATTAATAATAATTGAACAAAATGATAACACATAATAATATCTTGCTATTATAATTAAACACACCACCTTATCTTTGTTACGAAAAATAAGTTCTTGTTCACGAATAAATATTGCGTCTCTCAATAAATTCAAAACAAAAACGCAACGTTCCATTTTCAAACAGTCTGTTGCAACTGCTCAATGTTGTTTTTATTATTTCTTAGCAAGCCAGTACCAAACAGATAAACTTCACAAATCGCGGCGTACATTTCAAAATGTTTGAATTTTCAACAGTATTATCTTCATCAACATTAATATACGGTAGGTTCCATTAGTGTTACCGTCATTATTAATGCTTAACATCGTTGGTGTACTCCACTGATTAACTGTGCCGCGGTTTGATCCATTATTTCGAGTGGTACAGTATTATTAATAAACCTATATATTACTACTATTATTATTATTGTTTCACAAAGATCGGTTAGAATATAATCTCTTATGGTTATATCCGTATGATGTGAACCCTAAATTGCGGTTGCATGTAATCGATTAACGGGTTAAGATAAAGATATAACTATATAATAGACAAGTAGAATAAACTGCATATTGTTTGCTTGTTATTATAACAATAATGTAAGGTCGACCAAGAAAGTTGTTTACCATTTTTCATTCAATGTCCTAGTTATCGAAAATTTCAATAAGGTTCATACTCGGTATCTGACAGATAGATCTGCAAACGAAAATAATCTTTGTTGTTCTATAATTTGCAACTGACATTCAACCTTAGGGTGATAAACCAATTTATTGGTCGACCTTACAACGTGTTTATGAAAAACAGAAATGTTATTAGTTGACATAAACAATCAGATAACAGAATAAACAGTTACGTTATATCTTTTCTGAACTCGCTAACAGCTCGATAAAACAGCTAACTCGTGAAATATTAATAAACTTCTAAATCCTGTCTTCATCAACATCATCAGTAGCTCATATACGTCCCCACCGAGAGGCTTGAACCTACCCTGTTTTACTCAGTCGACCACGCTGGCCTAGTCAACACAACCTTTGAATTTTTCCCCGGGGTTGTGCAGGTAAGAGCTTCGAATAACCGTATTTTTTTTTGTGTCTTCTGCTACATGGCAAGCTGTATACGATACAATAAGCCAATCTGTGTCTAGTTTTACTCTGAATGTGTAATCTCTAGAAGATAAAAGTCCATTGACTTCCTCCTCATACTTTGTCGAAGCTATTAGTTAGATTTGGTAAACGTAATATTTGAAATTTGAAAATACATTGGTACGTGGTGGGTATTGAGTCCGGAGACGGGAGGCAGCGGCCCTTGCCCCTGGACCACCGACGCTAAATCCTGTGGTTGTGCATAAATCATGGTATTGGTGTTTTAGAGCAACCAAAGCCCACTGACATGGTTCCTGTAAATACTACTTCCATAGATAGGAGCCGAGACCCACACTTAAAAGTTAAATAGAAACCAATAGGGAATATGCATAAAAAAGCAATAGTTTTATTTCATAGTTAATCTGAAAGTATACAAGAATAGAATACTGACAGTCAAAACAGAATCTAAATGATCGAAAAACAAACTAGATACTACATTATTAAACAAATGTATCTGTCCCTCTTGCGGAAACAAACTTTTCTATGGCGAATGTTTGGCCCGCGTGACACATGACGTCAAATGTCACGTCGGACCTCTCTGTCTAACCATTAACTATGAAGCCTTAGAACGTTGTTTCTGAGCAAGATATTTGAAAATTATTTTTATGTGTTCATTTGAAACTTGAAATATTTCGATGAATTTAAAAAAAAATGTGGATATTCCCTATTATTAAAAATAGTTTTAAAATTATCATTGTTAAAAATTACGTCAACTCACTATACTTAGTATTTCATTCATCTAGGTATACTGTTAACATAGTCGACTAGACAATGAGTCTTCCATTTACCGGAGCACATACAATGTTTATTGACGTTATCGCAGACAATAAGAAGCTTACAGCACTCAATAGACGGGGCTTATAGTACTCAGCAGACAATTACACAAGACGTTATTGGAACGAGGTCAATGTACTATCAATTTTATTGGGTATCGGTCGTGCCTACAACTATATAGCGGAAAATTATGGTATGGTATGAAGGGAAAGTCATTTCAGTATCTTAAGAATGTCACAAGAATTAATTCAAGCTAAAAGAATAATAAAAAAATTGACCGTTTTATAAGAAAAAACACTCTTTAAAATTGTTTAAATAAAAGTTTTGTAAATATCAGGTTTGTTGAACTTATATTCGAATTAGTTTTCCGGTTTGAACATTTACTTTTGTCTATATGTTACCGGCGATCTGTATTATTCACGAGCTCACCCAGGCAATGTAAAAAATAATTTATTTATAGTTTATTATTATATACTCTGCCTAGGCAATGTACACAATGCCTAGTTATAGGTACTATAGAATGTCAGAAGAAGACCAGGCAAAGTACAAAATGAAGGACAAATAAAATATCCTGATATGAGGCTGAGCAGCTGATACTTTATACAAAACTGCAGATAAGAGCAGGTTCTCATTGAGAGAAATGTTTAAGATGATAGATATCTTGACAGTTCCTTGCCAATACATTTTTGCTAATGTTATGTATGTTAGGAAGAATATCCATGAAATTTGGTAAAAATTTGTACATTCCATGGAGACAAATACAAAGAGGAGGTGCCACAAGTAACTTAGGCCCGTCTCATAGCGTTCTAAGTACTCTTACTACTAGCTATTAACCACCAGGCGTCGTTTCTGTCAGTGTTACTTTGGATTTTATGGATACGACACGAATATGACTTGGCTTGATTACAACCATTTTAATTGAAATTAGTTACGCAAAAATTATGTGCTGTATTGTATCGTGCAACAGTACAAGTAATACAACTATTTCTAACGAAAAAAAGACATAATTCCACTCGTATGTATTTTTTTAATGCAATTTTTAATGCTCGTAATTTATTCCTTCGAGAAAGTACGGCGATAGCAACGCCATCTATCGCCAAGTAGAATAACTTCTTGACTGTAGAAGGTTATATGACCTGTTTCATTCATGCTCATTCATTCATGTTTTTTAGCTCTGGGTGGCCAGATATGGAATCTAAAAAAATATATTTGTATAAAATATTTATTTTTGTAGCATACAATTAAAAAAATGCAGATAATATTGATGAACTTACTCAATATTTATAATTGAATACATGACATCAAAATATTAAATTTTGGGCAAGGATGTTTCCTTATCTTGGTAGTAAGTAAGTGATGATGATAAAAGACTTACGTGAAATCCCATGTCAAAATTGAACAGAACTTTTTATGTCTTATAGTTTCAGAGTTACCCATACTGACCCATCTAAATGGGCCATCCTGTATATGAAAATTGCTCATATAAGGAAATCCTACAATAAAAACGACTACATAATACAAAAAAGAATAGAGATAATTTTTTTTAAATGGTCCGAATTTTTTGTTTTTTCACTTGCCTGGCAACGTTATACAGCGTAACGAACTAACGAACAGAACCATCTTGTGTGTAATAGCAAAATTAGGTACGGTTCATTAGTGTCTAGCTGCAAAGCTAGTTTTGCTATTGACCGCTAGATGGTTAGCAGAACTTCATCTCCCCGCACCCCCTCCCAATGGCGACCCCCGCTATCATATAGAAAACGTCTTAGGGCAGCTCCTCTTTGTATTTGTCTCCGTAGTACATTCATTCAAAATCATAATAAGAATAAAGTTCATCACCATTGTAGGGTCAGTACTTCCTTAATTGTGGGGCTTTGAGTGCACCCAAATGTAACCAAATACGTTACAAGCGCAATAAAAATAGACTTACTATAAGTAAATAGATTACTATTTAACTTTCAAGCCCGCGCCCGATATATTACCACTTTGGTAGAAATAGCGATTAGGTCAGCCGGCGGAACATCTGGTATTGTTTAGAATGCCTAGGCAAAGTATGGAAAAAATTAATATAAAAAAACTTTATTGGTTCATCCCAATAAAATTTCATTAGTAAGAGAGCCAAAGAAACATAGAATCGGACAGTCGGATAAGCTGAAGGTACAAATTATTCAGAACCAGGTCTATCCAGGTCAGTTAGCCGGCGGAACATCTGGTATTGTATAGAATGCCCAGGCAAAGTATGGAAAAAAATAATAAAAATCTTTATTGGTTCATCCTAATTGTGAAACAAAAATGACATAATATTAGATTACCTATAGCGCCTTCAACCAAATTCCCTTCATCAATAACGTCTTTTTAATTATATTATAACAAATTATATTTGCTTTAAGATTCCCAGGACCGGTGTATTTAGTGTCATGGTCTGACTCCGTGCAATTTATTTGACTGATTCTCCAGAGGCACTATTTACAAGACTGACTTGATGTGGGTCAGAAGTGGGATTCAGAGTGAACGTCACAATGATGACGTCTTTAAAAAATAAAATGATGTCTAAAAAAATTTGAACGCATTTGTGTTGCCTGAAACATTTTTATTGAAATAGTCTTGGTGTAAATTTTTACCAACTTTCAGTTTTGATGACAAGAGTATAAAGCTTTTAACTGTTTAATCATTTACGACTAAATTATAATTTGAAATCTAAAAAATCGTTATTAATTTGTGTAAGGCTATATTGTATTTTATTGTTATTTCGTATGAAATTCATTTCTTTAATAGTACATTACGATACAAGGATCGTAGGTGGCAAATTACAAACGAGGTGACTTTTGTAAGCCCGAACCGCAGGCAGGAGAGGGTTTATAATTTCGCGAGATTGAAAACCTAAGATCCGTGTGTTGTAACCTATATTATATTGCGCGTAGTTTGAGTAGCCTAAATATTCACATTTATCATTAAATATCAACACTTAATCACTCATAAAACAAAATTCAATCTAAAACATTTAAATGAAAATTTTACAAACTTGGCGCCAACTACAAAACGATAGTACCTATGTTTCTTTTTTATAAGCATAATTACGGAGCAAAGGTTCTGGCGAACATTCAGCCTCTACGAATAGATTCTTTGTTAAATCCAGATAATTTTATTTTTATATTTAAAATATTACTGGCTGATAATATTTTTGATACAATTTGTTGGAATAAAAAAATATAAAATACTTTTCTCTTGGTATGAATCAATTTAAATATTTTTTATTGTCAAAATAATCCTGGCTAAATAATAATTTTTAAGACCGTAGAAATTAAAAAAAAATGTAATAAAACGCATTTACCGCACAGTTCCAGTGCCTTCGTAAGATCAATTTTCGAGCAAAGTGTATTGAAAAATAAATATAATACATACTCTTATATAATTTACAAGAATTCTCACTTTTCTTTAAGTATATACAAGTACGAGGGCTGATTGATAAGTTTCCGAAACGACACAGAAAAACTTTAAAAATCTATTTAAAATAAATTTATTTCTCAACGTAGTTTCCTTCTACCTCGATGCATTTAGTCCAGCGCTTCTCCAATGCCGTTACACCAGTTTGATAAAATGTTTTCTCCAACCCCTCAAAATACTCGTCCACGGCAACAATGACTTCTTCATTTGATGAAAATCTCTGGCCACCTAACCATTTCTTCAGGTTTGGGAATAAGTGGAAGTCACACGGGGCCAGATCCGGGGAATAGGGTGGATGCGGTAGCAATTCGAACCGCAATTCATGGAGTTTGGCGACTGCAACCATTGACGTGTGTGCAGGTGCGTTGTCATGGTGGAACAAAACTTTTTTCTTGGGCAAATGTGGTCGTTTTTTCTGGATTTCTTCACTTAATTTTTGCAGCAAGCTTGCGTAGTACTCTCCATTTATTGTTTTTCCTTTTTGCAGATAATCCACTAAAATAATCCCTCGAGCATCCCAAAAAACAGTCGCCATCACTTTGCCGGTCGACAAAACCGTTTTTGCTTTCTTCGGCGCAGGTCTTCCGCTCTCAGTCCACTGCTTAGATTGTTCTTTTGTCTCGGGAGTATAATGATGTATCCAGGTTTCATCGACTGTTACATAACGCCGCGAAAACTCGTTAGGATCTCGGTTAAACAGCGCCAAACACTCCGATGAATCGTCCACTCGACGTTACTTTTGGTCAACAGTGAGCAAACGCGGCACCCATCGCGCGCAAAGCTTTTTCATTCCCAAATGTTGGTGCAAAATATTAAAAACGCGTTCAGATGAAATGCTCACCATCTCTGCTATCTCTCGCAACTTCAAGCGCAGATCATTCAATACAATTTTGTGAATTTTTTTGATCATGTCCGGATTCGTGACTTCATTTGGACGGCCAGACCTGTGGGCGTCTTCGCAGCTCTGTCTTCCACGTTTAAAATCAGTTACCCAGGTGTGAATTGTACTCAATGCAGGAGCAGAATTACCTAAAACACTATCTAGCTTGGTTTTAATCTGGGTTGCTGTTTTCTGTTTTAAAACGTAAAACTTTATCACCGCACGAATTTCGTTTCTTTCCATTGTTAAGAAAATTTATGACAGAGAAAGTTCTACGTCCTATCAAACAAATTCCACCAGTTCGATTAAATTCAAATTTGGCGTTCTATTTTCAAAAAGTTGCCAAAATATAATGTAATATTTTTTTTTGCGTATCATTTTTTTAAGTTTGTCGTTTCGGCCAGTTATCAATCAGCCCAGGTATATGATAAAATACCACGCACAAGTTTTAATATTTTTAAATTATCCGTCTCAAATCACAATGAGACAATGTAAATAAAATAATGTTGTCATGTAGAAACATCTGCAATTTTATTTTGTACAAAATACAAAAAAAATTACTAGTTTTGTGGCTTTTGTAAATCATTGAAATGGTCATTTCATTGAAGAGTTTAATGGACTAAAACGCATACTTCATACAAATAAATAGAGCCATATGTTTGACATATTGAACCTTCTATCCTAAAATTGGATCGTCGATGGCCCATAAAAGAATTTAATGGGCGAATTAACCAATTTAGATTGGGATTGGATTATTTATTAAAACATACTTTACAATTTTATTAAAGCGTATTTACGATTTGTTAGCAGTTACTTGGAATATTCTGTAGCCAACAAAAAACAGTAGATAATAAACGAAAATTAAATTATTTCCTATGAACTTGAAAAAAAATGGTTGTTTTAGCGCTAAGACGGAACCACCTACAAAAAAGTTATTTTCAGTCATCATACAAAGAGGAAAGTTTTATTTTATTCAATAACAATTGAAGGTTGCCTGGAAGAAATTGCTACCTTAGCAACATCATAATAAGTAAGTAATGCGTGACATAACGACCTGTTATATCACGCATTAACAGATGCTGTACTCAGCTATGGTTTGACTACTTATGGTCTCACGTTTCGGTCTTACTTGGATAAAATATATGACTTGCAATTAAGATTTATGAATTTTGTTGACAAAAAGATAAAAGAAAAATGTAG
Organism: Carpatolechia fugitivella; assembly: GCA_951230895.1. Classification (NCBI taxonomy): domain Eukaryota; kingdom Metazoa; phylum Arthropoda; class Insecta; order Lepidoptera; family Gelechiidae; genus Carpatolechia; species Carpatolechia fugitivella. The sequence continues at coordinate 1,433,947 of OX579649.1, forward strand.
TAATAATTATAAACAGCTTTTAAAAAAATTTAAAGTTTTACTAGTCCACGAAAAAGTTAAATATTTGTTAGCTATTGAACAGTTTGATAACCCCTCTTTTAAAATTAGTAGAACTTACACTGTTAATTTAAGAAAAACCTCACGTAAGCGATACAAAGAACCTAGTGCTACAAATTATTATAGTAAGCGAACTCGAAAGTATATAATACCTAGGTTATTCAATAGTATCACCTGTGACCAAAATTGCAATTTAAATGCTTTTAAGGCTAAATTCAAAATTATATTGTTAGATAAAGTAGAGTAGATTTTTATAGTAGTATTTTTGTAGAATTTATTGTTTTCGGGATGCATGCTTTTGGAGTTATATTTAATTAAGTGAGTGCATATTTTTCGCCAACAAACTGTTAAACAGTTTGGCGATTACATGATTTGTAGAGAACCTGTGTACTTTGTGTAAATAAATAAATAAAAAAAAAACTAGGCCGCCTATCTGTACACTATTATTTGAACTGTTTTTTTTTGTATCTCTTGTGTGCAATAAAGTATATTCTATTCTATTCTTTTAGTTTTAACATTTTACCATCTTTTCCTTCGGTTCAATATAATTTCTCATTCAAATTATCCCAGCAAAATCTAATCCGTCTGCAATTCCACTAAACGAAATAAAAGTTTCTACAAGTAATAAATTATTTCCTTTGCCATTTCCTTCACCAGCCACCTCAACTATCCGATGAATTTAATTCGATAAATCCAACGTAACGACGTCAACACTCATATGAATGATTTATGTCGGCTACAAATGGCAGCCATTACGAACGTAACGTTTTCTGATGCCTTTTCCAGTACGAAGCTTTTTGTTGTTTCCTTTGTAATGTAATAAAAATTCATTGGTACAAGATCGATCATTTAAATTCAGGGGTACACCTTTAAACTTTTATTCTAAAACTAGAGCTCCTCGCGTTGTGTAAAATGTTCCCGTGAGAATAAGACTTTTTCCTGTAAAAAGTATCCTATGTGTTAATCCAGCTGACATAATAACTACATTCCGAATTTCCGAATTTCATCTAAATCCGTTGAGTACTTTAAGTGTGAAGGCGGAACAAACATCCAAACATCTAAACATACAAATATATTTTCACATTTATAAGGATCTGGTCAGCTACGTTATAATATAAGTGTGATGTGATAAAGTGAAGTATCTCTGCTTTGACTGTTTGATATAGACAATTGTCTACCAAAAGATCATTTTTTTTGTTTGTTTTGCGAAATAGTAATTCACTTCAGTCGTTCGGTTTGGTAACAGTTTAAGTAAGTAAGTAAGTAACACATAACATCGTTTAACATCGTTTCATATTTTGTTTGCCTTATTCCAACTACGATTTATAAACTGGAAGCTGTTAATGCAATTTGCTAAACTTCCTTTGTTATTATTCATACTTGTATCACTTTTGGAGTCAGAAATATTCATAGACGCTTGTTCTTTCTTCCGGGCGGACGCGGAAAATAATGCAGAGAGAGAGTGTGCTACAATTAATAGTATAATTACAACTGAACCAATATTAAAATCTTTGCTACATTCTGTTCCAAAAGTTTATCAGTATACCAATAAGTTTTAATAAACGCATATTTATGCACAAAGATGTACTTCATAATTTAATCTCAGGAATATTTATTGAGAAAATTATATTATCTGCAGACTTCGTCGTAAAATATGTAAAATACGATGTCTGACTTGTGTCAGTAACTAAAAACACGATTAAGTCCCTACTTAATTATATGGAAGCTCGAGCCTTCAGTGAGGGGAAAATTGTGAGCAGAATTTTGAGTAAGTAATAATCCGATTTGGGAGTCGAATTAATTAGTATGCAAAGCTGTATTAAACCTATGTCTGACAGGACACCAGTGTGTCGACTCTCCGAAGGACAATACGAACCAGCCTAAAATGAACCGTGATATCGAACCATTTTGATTAGAAATACGCTCGAGTCTTTTTGGTTATGTGCACCTTTATAAGCCCCTGACAGAATAAATTGAGCAGAAGGAGGAATAAATTGAGGTACCTACTGAATGAGACGTAATTATGGACATAAAAGGAGTTGAAGCCTTTGCTATTGTTCCGATATTTCATTCAATAATGAAATATTATTGAATACTTGCTTTTTATCTCATATTTCTGAAAATATTTCGATATTCAAGTAAATTAGAAAAGTAATTTAGGTAAGTAAGATATTAACTTGGAAAATTACTTACTGAATCCTTTTTTACAATCGTTACAATATGCTTAATAAGTTTATGATTGTGAAAAAATTTATAAACAAATATTTTATCTACCAATAGATAAATGAACACATTTTAACAATATTTTCATTTCTTTAGTCTAGAATGATCAATTTTTGAATTGCCAGAGCAGCAGTTTTTCAGACATTTACTCCCAAAGGGTTACCTGCCCATTTAGCTCGATTGGGTTCGTGTGTGTCCGTAACGTTACTCTCCTGTCATGTGCGGATTGGTCCCAACAGACTTTCACCTTCAGATGTGTTTTCTATAGTTCCTGTGTATTTAAGTTCATATTTTGCTTTAAAATGAAGCATTTATTAGCTCAAATTACTTCTAAAGATGTTTAAACAAATCTCGCCTTGAATAAAATCCTGTAAATGTTTTGTGCTTGTAATATTTGCAAACTCATAAATAACTTGTTGAGTCAGATTCTCAGTTAAATAAAGTGAATAACAATTAAGTCAGCATCAAATCAAATGAGAAGATTTTAATTCAACAATTTTGTCATTTTTATATCTAGTTTATTAGGCAATCGATATATTTTTCATACGATAACTAAAGTTTAGAATATTTGAAATGGCAATGTTGTGAATCAACCTGCTAAAACTGATACCGTCTGGCTCACGGTGAACGAAAGACGAAGGTGTTACAAGCGACATATACAATTTGTTAGGTATGTGTACATACCTATACCTCTTTGCCTCTTTGGCTGTTGCTGGCCGTAAACACTTGGATTTATTTGAATTAGGAAGATAAGTTTTGACATAAGAAAAAAGAGCTGATTCTAGGTTAGAATACGCTCTTTTCCGGAGGGGGAGGGATGTTAGATATGTGTACATACCTATACCTCTTTGCCTCTTTGGCTGTTGCTGGCCGTAAACACTTGGATTTATTTGAATTAGGAAGATAAGTTTTGACATGAGAAAAAAGAGCTGATTCTAGGTTAGACTGCGCGTGTCAAAAGATCTTTGAAAAAGTAATTAAAAAAGCATCTCTCGTAATATCTATCTTTTAGTTGAAAAACCACCTCCACCTTCGCTTTACAATTATACAACAGTCACATACGTAAATCACACAACTCCACAACACACTGAGCCAAAATAATGGGCATTCCGTCTCTGTCCGCTCCTGAATTCTCGCTTTTGTCTAACGAACAAAGGTAACAATTAAAGCTGAGCCGTAATGAGCGAGACTGCAGTAATGAAAACTTTGCAGACCAGTAGACCTTTCAGGTTTACTTCTAAATGGTTTACAGTCACGCACTTTTAGATAAAAATTACGAAGTCTTGGACAAAGAAAAACAGAACGTGAAACATTTGCTTAAAGATTCTTGGCAGTAATATTATTTTTTTTAATATTTTTTTATAATCTGTAGGTTCGCGATTGACCACAGTTTCGCCTGATGGAAAGTGACGACGTGGCTAAAAATGGGACACGCTTACCTAAGTAGTATAAAATGCTTTTACGCTCTAGCCTTGAAAACACACTTTTTTATAATACCAACAAAAACATTCATAAACAAACAAAATGACAATTTTCGAGGGATAGATACATTCACTAAATACTCAAGAACCCACTTATTTAATTTACTATAAATCAAATACTTTGGCCTCAATCTTTAAAATCTCAGGCGGCATAGTGTCTGCATCTGATTTAATTCTGTTCGTTCAAAGACTTAAAAAGCCTCAAAAAATAATAATAAATAACCTTCCTATGACCTTTCTATCATATCCACACACGTAACGACCTAAAAAATAAATCCCTTTCATTTATTACAAACCCTTTGTCACCCACCTGTCAGTTGAACGCCTGCCAGCTTAAAAATGGATTCTCAAGCCCATTCATCATCCACGCACTCATCAAAAAGAATGAATCCATATTACTTTCATTTTTCATATAAAAATCAATTTTTTCTATTGAGGAGAAGCTCGAGCAAAGAGAATCGTGGACATTAATTTCCCTTGAGACTGCAGAGCTGACACATAATATACTTTCTGGAAAAGCGTCGAGTGTGCTTATTTTTTGTTAGGAATTTACCTATCACAAAATTATCACATACCTTGTACTTAATCAAGATACGATGCCTTAACAATACTGAATTGTCACATTAAGAGTTGCTATTAAAGTTTAAACACCTTCCTGAATTAACAACATTAATTCATTTATTTTAAGGTTGAAGAATTTTTTATATCATCTTTATGCTATTAATAATGTATATTTTCAAAGAATAAAATTTACTTATTATACACGCAACGCAACTCTATAATTTCAGATAGACAGAAACATTGCATTTAGAAAAGTAACTCAGAAACCGGGTATAATACAAAATAAAATAACAACGTTTACATGAACAGGTAACGCAAAACCTCTCGGGTGATACCTTAGTCTATAAAACTGATAAATCTTTTATCCGTAAAATTGTATGATATTTGACTAAATAACCTTCCTTTGACCTGACCAAAAGCATTTAAAAAATAAACATTATCTTTTCCGTTCTTTTTAACATCATAAAACTTCACAAGCAAATACTTGCTAGCTTCAGTTAAAATACAAACTGTTCATGAAAAATTCATGTTTCAAATGAACCCGCAATATTGATTGCAAGCAACGTTCTCTCTCCATACACTTCCATATGTATAGTTTGAAAACCTCATCCACTAGGTTCGATCAGATCTAAACTAAGAATTTATTTTGTTAAAATTTTGCATAAACTTACAGAAAGAAGTTCAGTAGGTACCAGTTCCGCTAAATAGCTTGGCAGTATATTATAGGATGATGCCCTTTTTCATGACTTTGTTTAGAGCTATCATCTTATGTGGCCGCGCTATGGCACCTGTTGAAGCCCAGTGGTGAAATAAAAGACAGCGGACTGTATACTAGATAATAATGATCTTTTGTGGAAGTACAAGCTTTAAAAAAGGTATTTAAATTGCAATTTAGAAAATACGTCCGGCATCTGAGATGATGGTGCGAAGAGTGTCGCGAGCGCGGCGGTGGGCCGCGGCGGGCGCTGAGGGCGACCGCGTGGTGAAGTCTGAGGTGTGAGGGGAATGCTTGTTTGTCTTGTCTTAGACATTCTGCCGGTCAGCAAGTGATCATCTTGATCATCTAATGAATGATTGATTCTAATCTGTGAGAGGGCATATTCTGTTGAATGCACGTCTAATAGTGCCAGCCCAAGGGCTCTTGTCTTGATGTCTGCTACGCGTGAGACTCCGTCCGGCCCCGGGTGGAGTTTGATTATTCTTCCTAGGATCCAGTGGAAAAGAGGGAGATTGTCATCCTTCACGACGACCAGTGTGCCTTCTGTTAGCAATCCTGTTGATCTTTGCCATTTCGTTCTGGTTTGCAACTGTGAAATATATTCTTTATAATATCGTTTCCAAAAATGCTGGCGAAGCTGCTCAACACGCTGGTATCTTGGTAGATGCAGCGGATTGCAGTCAGTTATCTGAGGACGAGGTAGCACAGTTAGAGTTTGACCAATTAAGAAATGAAAAGGCGTAAGGGCAGTAAGATCAGAAGGGTCTGAAAAGAGAGGCTTCAGAGGCCTAGAATTGAGTATGCCTTCAATTTGGACTAAGACTGTATACATTTCGTCATATGTAAGGTGAGTTAAACCTAAGACGTGTCTGAGAAGATGTTTTACTGATTTTACTGAAGTTTCCCATAATCCACCGAAGTGTGGTGTATACGGGGGAATAAAATGAAAAGTAAAGCTTTGTTCTGCACTGCTACTCTGAATGTACTGTTGATTTTCTGCCAAGAATTTTGTGATGATATTTGAAGCTCCTACGAAGTTGGTACCATTATCTGATTAGATGTGAGTAGGTTTTCCGCGGCGACTTATGAATCTGTTTAATGCAGCTAAGTATGACTCCTTTGACAAATCGGTAACTAGCTCCAAATGTACAACTACTAAAAATAATTTAAAAATATTACGGTAATGAACGAAAGTTAAAAGTATGTAGATGATTTTGTGACTTTTAAATAAATAGCTCTTACCGCTGCAGGCTCTTAAAGTTCCTGTTTTGTATATATGCAAATCTGACAAAACAATCCGAAACTAAACCACTAACACTTGCGTAAAATATTGCGCTTATGAATGAAACTTCTAGACATGGAGATCGTGAGTTATGACCCACTCCCGAACAAACAGCTCTTGAAACTACAACTCAATTATTCCGATTGATGTCAAGCGTCTAACTGCTAAAGTCCAATGCAGCATTACTGCAGGTTCTTTAATAACCTTTTTGGTATGATTCTTTTTTCTTTTGGCCGGTTTTTATGTCACATTTTCAAATTTCAAATTTTCTAGGTTTGACCTTTTTCTAAATTGTTTATTGTTTTCCGAGTTGTCGTCTATCATCAGATAGAAACGATTTTTTCCTGAATCGCTTTATTAGTAAATAAATATAAGTAAACGTTATAAATAACTTGGAAAACAATAAATATTAGGACAGGCTCCTACTTTGGACTAGCCGGATAAGTCTTGTGTTGTCTTCCTCCTGGTTTTTATCGACGCACTTTTCTCTTTCCTTGTCTTGGTTGGATGGCGATTATTTCTTTGTCAATCTTAACAGTGTATTTTCGGCCTCTGCGACACACACACGAGGGTCCCTCCGTGCCTTTCACGATCTCTCGCTGTGGTTCCGGACACCTGAGGCCACCAGGCAATGGACGTGCCTGGATCCCTGCGTTGTGTGCGTCCGCGCCCGTACCAGCTGAGTGCCGCAGACCCGCGCACCGGCGTTCCCCTTGGGATACTGCCCATCTCGCGGATTTTTTTAGCCTGTTTTTTGTATCAGTTTTGTAATTTTGTATGCGGATCTTGCCAAATTCTTTCTAAATTTTTTTCTAAATTCTAAAAAGGTCCTTTAGGTTTCTCTGGCCCTCCTTTTTTTGGTTCCCGTTTGGCCATACTCTCCCGGGGTACTCCGCGGTCTTTACACCTTCCTGCATCAATACACTCTCTCAACACAACACTAGTTCAGCGACACTATATCGACGGAGTCCCCTCAGGACCCGGCTCTCGGCTCACCTTTTTGACACTTTGGCAATTTCTAGGCCCTTTTAAATTTTTATTATACCGTTCGGACAAATTTAACTAACTCTTTCTCTGTTCTCCTAAATTTCACGTTTCGCCTGTGGTCGTCGACCACAGGTTAGCTAGCTTCTTTTTTTAACGCTACACCAACTAATGCAGATTCGATTCGCTTCTTGAAACTTGTCCAAACAGACGGAATCGTTGATGAGGGATCTGGGATTCCGGCTCTGATATGAAGATTGGAAGCGGAATTGAATTATTCGGAATGGGAAGGATGGCGTAAATTGGGGTCAAGGTTGGGATAATTTATGCGTTATTTGTTTTGGATCCTGATTTACTCAAGATCAAGAAGAAGTGACTTTTCATTTTTGTATATCTGTGGTAAGCTTCAGGCTCTCTACATACAGGACTTTATTCATCTAGTAGCTGATGTAGTAAATTGTTGCTGTATTCTTTTATAATATCGCCAGTCTTCAATAGCGGTTGAGCCTGACAAAAATGTGTCAACAATCAGCAAAACAAAAAATGTGTTAAAGTATGAATTAATTTACCTGTGTGAAGCCGGGGCGGGCCGCTAGTTTTGGATATTGGTAAATAAAAGTTTGTTTGGGATATAAACAGGTACTTTTCTAAATTTGAAGTTTTGATAAGCGGCCGTTTTGGTTGTTTTTCAAAAACTTGCTAGAAGTCAATTAATGGAATACTGTTTTCTTAGCACTTATCAGAAGCAAATCAACAACTTACTAACATTCTGTTTATCGGTAGGGATATAATAAAAAAGGTGACGCAATCACAATCATATTCTTAAAATGATCTTTTCAAACGCAATTTCGTCCTTGTAAAAATCTTCCAGCAGCGCCAGGAAATAGAAAATATAGAAAAAGGGACGTCATTTAAGAGGCTTTTAAGAAACCCTTTTTGGATGTAAAAAGATTATTCCATATGCTTTTTGAAACAAGAAAGTAATTATTGATTTTTTCTGTGGTAAGATAAAGAAGTAATACCAAATTTCAAAATTTATTCTAGAATAATTGTATACCAATTGATAATGGCGGTGGATTGTATTATTAGTAATGGTTGACACTGCAAGTTTTGTACCCAACTGCGGCAGAGCCTATAAGGTTAACGTGTTTGGTCCGTATATACCTACATGTACAAATAGAGGCGTGAACCTTTAGCGCCATCAAAAGGATAATATTTTACTTTACAATACCAATATCATGGCTCCCGAATGCTGTAATTTATAAAGAGTTATAAATTGAGCAGTAAACTTGTGTGTTACAAAAAATATTATAAAGTAATAATATTGTTTGCTTTGTAGAACGTTAACAGGAGAATCTCTCACACACACAACTGTTTCAGACTTTTTAATTACCATATACATATTATTTATCACTGCAGTAGGGTTATTTTTAATATTTTTTCCATTTAAATACAGATACATTTTAATTCATACATATGTTATAAGAAATTTTAAATGTAACTTGTTTTCATACTGTCAATGCCGCCCTTCAAACAGCCCGAAATCTTTAAAAACACCCCCTAATAACATTAATCTCGGCGCTTTCAATATCAGGTGAGGCTGAGCTCAGCCGTGGAATGGTTCCACAGGCTATATATTTTAATTTAGCTCGTTTGCACGAGTGACGCTTGGCTTTAATTAACTTGGGAAGCTCACGTTTATTACTTAGCTGAGTTTATTTTATCTGCGTAAAGTGGCGGTGGCGGTGCGTTGAGTAAGAAATTTCTAGATATAAATAGGCTTATCTCGGAAACTGCGTTTTATAACAGCTTACTAAATTCTTTGCACGCACACATTATATTTATTCTTAGCATGAGGAATGGTTCTGAAATTCCTGAAGCTATTAACACTAAATTCATACATGTTATATTTTAAAGTAAACAACTTGATAACAAAAAGAAGAAGCATTTTTGAAAATTTTCTACTTACGGAAAAGATGTAAATCATATTAGCCGCTTGTATAAAAAGTTCTTTGGTAAGTACTAAATTATATAATTTATTATTTTTTTAACATGTGCAGGGCAATGAAGTTATACCTATAAGTACAGACACACATCATGTTTATAAAGTAAAGAGATGTTGAAGAGGCCCTAGGAAAATAAATTGGAATTAGTCTATGGTGGGTGAATTTCGTTAACTTATACTGTAAAAAATATATAATTACCAAGGAAAGATCTAAAAACCATCGTAGCCAACCCACGGGCAGTCATTATCTAAATAACATACATGCATTCGACACAGAACAGAACTCGATGTTACCGAACTCTACGCTCAATGCTCGATATAAACGAAATAATTATTTTTTACGACGGGGAAACATCATTCTTTATGAATGAATGGACCCTTTCAAACCAGGGTCTTACCGTCACGACACGACAAAAAAGGGAGCATAGATGTATGAGAATGTATGAACCGTCTTCCCACTGCGCCGTTTTCTTACCGTCAATTCAATTTTTTTATTTTTATTTATGGCGTTTCACTTGTAGTATTTCGCCAGTATCAAGTGGTTTTGCTAAGTAAGTAGCATGAGATACACAGACAGCCCTAATCCTAAGACTAGGGTGCCGTGTACGGTGAAGGACTCCAGTAATATGATAGCAGCACTACTGAAGCCACCACGTGGCCGCTGCAAGTCATCAATAAATGACGGCTAAATGCAAGCGTTTCAATTGTACTATTAAAGTTTATTGTTCAGAATCATTCACTGGATAATACACTATCAAAATTATATACTAAACACACTCGAATAAACTAAAAAACGAAAATTAAAACGAAAGCCTGTCCGCTATTGACGGATGCTAACAATCGACCTCTTCTTACCGTCAACAACTTGTCTTTGCTCCGACTGTCATTTCAAATCATGTTATTTTAAAATTTTAACACTCGTTTCTATTTGTCATTGGTGTCGATTCGGCATACGCCCAACTAAACTAAACTTAAAATTAGTCCTGTCACTTTCTATCATTTTGAATTGAAAAGGGACCGAAGATCATCGGTTTTGATTTTGTCTATGACTTCACGACTTACTGTCAAATTTAGTCTTGTTTAAGTGCCTACCTAACACCATGACGAATAAAAAGCCACTAAAATTGACAGTTAGTCGTGAAGTCAAAGACAAAAACAAAACCGATGATCTTCGGTCCCTTTTCAATTAAAAATGATAGAAAGTGACAGGACTAATTTTAAGTTTAGTTTAGTTGGGAGTAATGATGTGCCGTTCCCGGTAAATTACTTTTGTGTGGGGAATATTCCCTTGAGAACTTAAGCAATGGGAAAGTTGTCGAAGTCTTCTATTTTTTTTATATATTTATATGTCACAATATTAAGTTTTAGGAGACAAATCACAAGTAATATTTGAATACTTACTAACCTAAGAGATTTCGTATATTCCCAATGTTACCGGGAACAATCACCGGAAATTTCCCACATGCATGGGAATATTCCCAAAACTCCCAAAAAAATGGGAATATTCCTCGGAATATTCCCAGTGTTTTTAGAAATATTCCCATTGTTTCCGGGAATATTCCCGGGCAGATTCTAAAAGTTTTAACTGTATTTTAATAAGAGAAAAAGAAACACATACGTTAAATTTTAATAGTTTTTATTCATGTGTGTACAAATATGCGTTATCAATATAATCAACAATTAAACATCAATAAAATTTTAGTATTAACAATTTTGAGTATACTAAAATAATTAACAAATCACAGAACGATCAACATGTTTTTCATAAGTTATAGGTATAAAACAAAGCAACTTTTTTAAAATCCGACCACAAAGATCCAGATTTGTTTTTAAATATCAATAAAATTTCAGTATTAACAATTTAAATTATACTAAAATAATTAAGAAATCACAGAACGATCAACATGTTTTTCATAAGTTATAGGTATAAAGCAAAGCAACTTTTAAAATCCGACCACAAAGATTCAGATTTATTTTTAACAACGAGGTTTGTATGTCTAAATACGTGCACCAAGTTACAAATTAAATAACAGGTAACTAAAAAAGGACGCTTTCATTGTTTGATGACCTTGTTGCCACTCAAATAAAGAGATTCGCAAATAAAGTGTAATAAAGTATTTGGCTGTATGTAACTAACAAAACGACTAAAACCTATAGTACCTATCTGTAATAAAATTACAGTTTTCTATAGTACCAAGCTAAGGCGCGAAAGGAAAAAAAGGCAGACATCAAGGGTCATTTCTGTGTCTGGGTATTGAATTTTTGTCTATCTTTGACACCCATACTCGTAGTACAGGCCTTGCCTAGTTTTGGATCAGATGACCGTGAGTAAAATCTCACTTCAATAAAATAAAATTGTCTATATCAAAAATAATCAATTTTGCAAATTAAATCATACTAACCAAACCAGCCAACCAACCAACCAAACTAAATTAAAACACTAGGCAAAGAAAGAATTCAATATATTAAATGTTTCATGTGTAGGGGAATATTCCCGGGAACATTGGAAACTTTTGGTAACTTACCGGGAATATTCCCATGGGAAAATACTGGGAAAGGGAACATTCCCCACGGCACATCTCTAGTTGGGAGTATGCGGAATCGACACCATTGTCTGTTTAATATTTGTTAAATATCTTTTGTTTAAAGCTAAGAAGAGACGCATTTCATGGTCCATGTATACATTAATTGTGTAGATAATCTTAATAATAGACGTGTCGTGTGATTTTGATCCCTGTCTCGTGATGTGTAACTTGTGCATTTATTGTACAGTGACGAAAAATGTTACAATCGTTGCATTTTTAATAACGATTTTGACTAATTATATACATAGTTTCAAAACCAAGTCTATGCTACAGACAACTAAATATATACTGATATTTGGTTCTTCGATAAATCCGCTTGATACGTTTATGTCAGGAAGTCGAGCATTTAATAAATATAAGTGCCCAGTGAAAAATTGCCACACTACAGATAACATTAACTACTTTGGGAACAATATGAGAAAATTTGATGTTATTCTTGTTAACGGAAGAATGTTCCCTAATTTCGAGTATCCCTTCAAACGATATGCTCATCAGATATTTGTATACGTCAATATAGAGTCATCAACTAACTATCCAATTTGTAGGCCTTATTTTGAAGGATTTTTCAACCGGACAGCGACTTATAAATTAAATTCAGATATTTCTTTTAAATACTTTACAATATTAGATATAAACGGTAAACCCGTTGGTCCAAAGAAAAATATGATATGGCTGAGAAATATGACAGATGTTGATGAGAAATTCGCTAAGTCATTAAAAACTAAAACAAAAGCTGCGGCGTGGTTTGTGTCAAATTGTTGGGGCATAGAAAGAAATATATTTGTTCATAGATTACGTCCTGCATTGAAGAAATATAATTTAAAAATAGACATGTATGGTGGTTGTGGAAAATTAAAATGTCCTTATTCCATGCAAGATGAATGTTTTTCCATGTTGAAAAAGAAGTATTATTTCTATTTGGCTTTGGAAAATTCATTAGCTGAAGATTATGTGACGGAGAAAGTTTTGCACGCGTTGCAAAACAACGTAGTTCCTATTGTGTTCGGTGGAGCGAAATATTCCAGGTAAATAGTTATAAGTAGTTGTATCGTTGCATTATTAATAATTATAGGTTGTGTTTGAAGTCGAGTTATAACCGCACTTGTCTTGAATACGTTACTACTCCTTTTTATATAGGGAGAATAAATCCATTTATTTTAATTTCTTATCATGTCAAGTCAATGACTAGTCTATCAGCCTCCATGGCCGAGTGGTCGAGATTTCACTGCTCATTACGGAAGTTCCGGGTTCAATTCCCGGTGGGAACACCGTCAAGCAAAAATATTTTTGTGAGACTTTTCCTAGTTTGGTTAGGACTTTAAAGGCTGAATCACCTGATTGTCCAAAAAGAAAGATGATTTCGTGCTTCGGAAGGCACGTTAAGCCGTTGGTCCCGGCAACTATCTAGTCGATTTACGAGCCATATCCTTTGGCGGCTTCATAACACTGACACTAGGGTTTGTCGTTTGTCGACCTTACAAGTCACACGATGAAGAAGAAGAAGAAGATACAGTTTTTTTTTACTGTTATTACATCTAATACTTCAAACGAGCAATTCTTGTATATACCTATGACCTATATACCTATATATTGCCCCCGAAACTAAATTGCGAAATCGTTGCAGCCGTACATTTCCGAGATCCTTATTATTCTTATCTTGCTCGTTTAAAGTATAAGAGTGGTGCTACTATGTCTAGCCGCGTGTACTTTCTTCTGAACGTATGAAGTAAGTAGAGTTACGCATTTCGATAAAAATGCGTAGGTGTCTTACAAAAAAAATAAATGAGCTAAGCTCGGTCAACCAAGTACTTATTAAGTATAACAGCTGTCTGATACCTACAGCACACGATTCACCTAGTTTGGATATAAACTGCAGCGTGTGTGATGAGAGCGTCGGTGGTCCAGTGGCTAGAGCCGCTGCCTCTCGTCCGGGAGACGCAAGTTCGATCCCCACACTGTGTTTTCGAACTGACATGGCAGTGGCCTTTGGCGGCTCTATAACACAACACAACAACACTGACACTAGGGTTTGTCGTTTGTCGACCTTACAACCACCACGATCTGACAATCTATGGTGTCGCCTTTACAAATCTCAGACATGACGTGTCCGTTCCGATAGCGTACACACTCTAAGAAGGGTCTTTAAACTAGGTATTCGCCCGCGGTTACGCTCGCGTTGTGTAAGAGTTTCCCGTGGAAATAAGACTATTTCCCTTAAAAAGTATCCTATTAATCCAGGGTACAAACTATTTCTATTCTAAATGTCATCCCAATCCGTTTGGTAGTTTTTGCGTGAAAGAGTTAAAAACATACATCCATACTTACAAACTTTGGCATTTAAAATATTAGTAAGGACATATGGAATCAGAGTTTATTAATTTTATGATTACAGCAATTAAGTTGTATTTATTCACTACTTAGTAGCATAAAAACATTAGTTCAGCTTATGTATACGCTATCGGAACGGACAAGGCATCACACTCTAAGGCCCGGTTTCCACCAAAGCGGACAGGAGAGGAGATGTGTTTGAATAACCAATCAGATTTCGTTATTCCCAAATCTTCTCTCCACTTAGCTTCAATAAAGAAATCTGATTGGTTGAATAACTCTCCGCTTTGGTAAAAACCGGGTCTTATGAACGCTTAAAAAATATTATTTTTCCAGGTTTCTTCCACCAGGATCTTATATAAATGGACGAAGTTACAGCGCAAATGCGTTGGCATTAAAAATTGTTTCGCTAATGCGTTCACCTTCACAATACCGTCAATATTTTAAATGGAAAAATCACTATAGCTTTAAGCCTAACGAAGTAGAAGATTTAGTGTGCTTGTTCTGCAAAACACTATTCATAAATGAGAAGCTACGAAAGCCCAACATTTACAATAGCATTCGTACATGGTGGAACCCATATTATAAAAGAGATTGTCCTGCAAATCTTCTTGCAGTGAAAGAAAAGAACTAACAAACAGTTAAAACATGAATAAAGACATTAAAAAATCGATCTATTCTACTCGTAACTCATATTGTTAGTACGAGATTGTTAGTCACACTCAACAAACTACAATCAAATGGTCAAGAAGAGTAAACGCCTAGCAAAGCCCGCTAAAACTTAGCACCTATCTCGCACAATTTTATTTTGACAGACGACGACGACGACAATCAGGCAGATGATGTCACTGCTGTACATTGAATATTTCTACACGTGCAGTCTATGGGTTAATTTTACACAGCGGACATGCAATGCTTTGCGCGTCCAGTATAATAATGCATTCAGGATGCTGCTTGGGTTGCCGAGATACTGCAGCGCTTCGATGATGTTTGCTGAGGCGAAAACTGACGGTTTTCATGCGGTGATAAGGAAGCGTTGCGCGTCTCTGATGCGTCGTATCTGCGGCAGCCCGAACAGTATCCTGAGTACGCTGGCGGAGCGCTGGGACTCGCCACTGCTGGAGCGTTGGCTTAGCTTGCACGCTGCCCCAGCTCCCGCGAGGCGGTTTTAATTACATCACCCATAACTAACATAGTTCTTAAGATTCTACTAACTGCAGCATTACTGCAGGTTTTTTAATAACCTTTTTGGTACGGTTCCTTTTTCTTTTGGCCGGTTTTTATGTCACATTTTCAAATTTAAAATTTTCTTGGTTTGACCTTTTTCTAAATTGTTGATTGTTTTTCTGAGCTGTCGTCTATCATGAGATGGAAACGTTTTATCCCTTGAACGTGGTTGAATTTTACTAAATAAATATCTGTAAATGATATAAAGCCTTGGGACACAGTAATATTATCGTCTCTTGCTAATGCGATAATTTTTGGGACAGGCTCCTACTTTGGACTAGCCGGGTAAGTCTTGTGCTGTCTTCCTCCTGGTTTTTATCGACGCACTTTTCTCTCTCCCTGTCTTGGTTGGATGGCGATTATTTCTTCGTCAATCTTTACAGTGTATTTCCGGCCTCTGCGGCACACACACGAGGGTCCCTCCGTGCCTTTCTCGTTCTCTCGCCGTGGTTCCGGACCCCTGAGGCCACCGGGCGTAGGACGTGCCTGGACCCCTGCGTTGTGTGCGTCCGCGCCCGTGCCAGCTGAGTGCCGCAGACCCGCGCACCGGCGTCCCCCCTGGGATACTGCCCATCTTTTTTTAGCCTTTTTTTGTATCTGTTTTGTAATTTTGTATGCGGATTTTGCCAAATTTAAATTCCTTTTCCAAATTCTAAAAAGGCCCTTTAGGTTTCTCTGGCCCTCTTTTTTTGGTTCCCGTTTGGCTATACTCTCTCGGGGTACTCCGCGGTTTTGGTACACCTTCCTGCATCGATACACCACAACACAACACTAGTTCAGCGACGCTATATCGCCGGAGTCCCCTCAGGACTCGACTCTCGGCTCATGCTTGGCAATTTCTGGGCCCTTTTAAATCTATATTATACCGTTCGGACAAATTCAACCAACTCTTTCTCTGTTCACCTAAATTTCACGTTTCGCCTGTGGTCGTCGACCACAGGTTAGCTAGCTTTCTTTTTTTAACGCTACATAACATAATATGGATTGTTATCTGAAATAAATTATTTGAATTTGAATTTGAATTGAAACTTACGTTCGACTTTCTTACAAACCGAGTCAAATAAAAAAAAAAAGTCAAATAAAACATTATTGTACCGCGTATTCTCATGTGGTATGGTATAGTTTTTTTCCCGACTTCTTTGGTATTCATTTGGTGGGGTCAAGTTTGAAGCATGTAGTTACGTTTCTTGACTAAAGATAATTCGTTGTTCACACTATACCGTGAAATTTTACTCGGCTTCTATCCTGAACTAGACAATTCAGTCCCCAGAAACTGAACAACAGCTGTCTTCAAAAAACTTGTCGAACAAAAAACCATCTTCCGTAGACTAAATAAATCTAAAGCTGACTTTTGTATGAAGAGGCCATATGTGACGTTATCAGCGTGAAGGGACCTTGTTGTCGATATGGACCAGAGGTGGGCACGTACCCGGGTATTTACCCAATCGTAGGTAAATACCCGGGTAGGTGCGGGTAAATACCCATACCTACCCAAATCGGTGGGTAGATTGGGGTATTTTCAAAGTACACATTCTTTTTTATTATTTTACATTATTTTGATTGTTAAGCTATATTTAATTTTAAAATTTGCATCGTATACTGTATTTTGACATTTTAAAAACTTGAATTATACACTATATTTTCATTATTCTTAAGCATGGACCTGTTGAGAAAAGCGTATCTTTTGGCTTGGGGACAAGTGGCCCTAAAAATAACAGGGCCGCAGGCCAGTTATCCATTGATAATGTTTGTAAGGGGTGAATCGTGCGGAATAGAGTGAGCCAGTTTCCAAAGTAAATACAAAAATCCAAGATGGCAGCCAACTATTTTGTTTATGGACTGATTTTGGTGTAACTTTATTTGACACACTGAAAAACAACAATGCAATGTATTGTTGTTTTTGTGCTAAAATTAGTGATGTGTCGTTGCTGGCAATATTGCCAAAGAAGGGAATATTGCCGTCAGTATTGCTGTCCCTCAAGTGGAAATTTATGGGAATATTGCCGAGAAAATAATTACAATTTCAAAATAATTCTTTTTTGCACCACAGAATATTCTACTTTATAAGTAGCTTTAATATTTTTATGCATAAGTTAATTAAATATGAAAATTGCCGGCAATATTGCCAGTTTTTTTGCGAAATTTGCCGGCCAGATTGCCGGCATATGTGGTGTTTGTTTTAATTCAAACATTTTATAGCTTTGTTATTTAACTAAGTGTGGGATCTTTTGCTACTATTGGGGGTGATACTTTTCTTTAGGTACGTTTAAAGGTCTACTAAATTATTGTTTTATGACTTGCATCTTATATTCCAATTCTAAACAATATCAAATCACACTAATATTATAAATGTGAAAATATATTTGGATGTTTGTTCCGCCTTCCCGCTTATTAATGCATTCAACAGATTTGGATGAAATTTAGAATGTAGATAGTTTGTAATCGATTTCGTTGAAACTTGATTTAAGACAGTATTTTGAAAAGAAAACAACAACGCAATGTTAAAATTAACAAAAAACCAAGATGGCGACTAACTTTTTTGTTTATAGACCGATATCGGTGAAAGTTGGTTTGACACACTAATTTGGCTTATGCCAAACAACAACAACACAATGTTCCAGCTAAGCAATAGCACCAAGCCAGGAATTTAATGTTGTTGTTTTTATGTTGATGATGATAGTACTATAATTTTCATCTCTCATGTTCTGAAAGTAGTCCAATAATGATCCCAAAGAAAAGATTCAAAGGGATGTAAGTAACTTTGAAATTCGAACCTTTCTTTTTTTACAATTTGCATAGAAAATTGCACACTGTAAACGGCAAAAGAATAGACGTATACAATCTAGATAGTAACTACTACAATTTTATTTTTATTTCAATAGAAAATAAAATATTTTGCTTGAATATACTTAAACTATGCAAGATGAATACGAAATTCAATTTACTACTAAATATCAATAAAATTATTTAATAATCGTAAATAAACTTTTTTTTGTGGCTGGCTGGCAATCTAAGAAACGAAAACGCGACACTAAAAATGGCGGGAGAAAACATTTGGTGAAAAAATATTTTTGTCTGTGGTTTTAATTTGTTGTGTGTACTGTTTGTTGGCAAATAAATAAGTTATCTGTCTATCTAGTTATGTCCCCACAACCCTTAAGAACTATCGCTGTCAATGCATAAATGCTGCCAGGTCAGCATATCACGGGTGGCATGATTCCTGGACTCAGTAGATAAGAAATAAACGTTAGTTAGCCCTAAGCATTTTATTTTCATTCGTGTCGCGCATCAAACTCTGTGTACACGTCTCACCTAGTTTAGCAGTTTAAATAAAAACTGATTTAATTATAATTTTAGTTTTTTTTTTAAAACATACTCCCGAGCTCCCGAGAGTTGACTGGCGCAGACGGTAGGATTCGCTTTCCTATACCGTGCGCTTCGCTCTATTTCGCGAAAAGTGGGCTAAAATCGCCCGCGTTGTGGAAAAAGTGCGTGAGTGCCGGACTAAGCGAATCTTGCGAACAAATAAATTTGTCACACATCGGACTAAGTGAAAAGTGGAGATATTTGGAGATGGGCGCTGTTGGGAAATGGTGAGTAAAACTTTTCGCCTCCCTTCTAGTCCCTATTACGTGTACTTGAGATCAAACCTCTCTCATTTCAAACGTGATCTGAATTAAATAGTATTAAGCTAATAGATAAGAGTACATAAAATATAAAAAG
The DNA here is from genome assembly GCA_951230895.1 of Carpatolechia fugitivella. Lineage (NCBI taxonomy): Eukaryota > Metazoa > Arthropoda > Insecta > Lepidoptera > Gelechiidae > Carpatolechia > Carpatolechia fugitivella. Next base: position 1,453,121 of record OX579649.1, read on the forward strand.
TATAACTTGTGATTTAAAATTGTTGATTGATTTTTTTTTAAAGTGTTATTGTATAAGTAAATTTGTAATTTATAGACATGGCGGAGGTTAATTTGGTTGTGATTCCTGGTGGATTTATAAAAACCATTCCCCTTTTTAGTGGTGATCGCAGGCAACTTAATCTATTTTTAAGAGAGCACGAGTATATTATTTATAGTATATTTTTATTACTAAATACAGCTTAAGATTGATATGGAAGAGCGGAGCTCCCTATCATAAGTAAAAATCTCTTTGTTTAAAAGGGGAACTCCACTAATCTGATATAATACATACATACATACCATCCATACTTTTAGTTAATGAAATAAAGTTTTTAATAAAGTTGCATGGCAATCGTGCCCAAAAATGAGTACGTTATGCAAGTTATTACGAGCCGACTTACCGAGAATGCCGCTGCACTGATAAGCGAGCACGCGGACATAGAGACGTGGGCGGAGTTCAAAGAATTATTGCAGATACATTTCGGAGATCCTTGGAGCGAGGAATGTATTGCCATAGCACTATAGTACTAAAAATTATAACAGGTGAATTTTATTTAGATTTTTGCAATCGTGTGCAATCTGTGAGAGCCAATCTTATTGCTATGATAAATAGTAAAATTACAAATAGAAAACATGATGAGGATAGTGCGCCTCCATGAACTTAATACATTAGAAGACGCCCTTCGCGTCGTTCGGATTTCAGATATTTCAGATAATTTATTCATGAACAATATCAAATGTGTTTGAATAAAAAAAATTTGGCTAATTATAACTAAAACAAAAACATGTCAAACTAATTTACAAAATTCGCATAACGAAATTACACCTACTAAAAGAACACCTTGTAAAATAAATAAATACATCATCAATAAAAACTAAAATTAATTAAATGTCATAAAAATAAAAACGTAAGTCACAAAAGCTATAAAACAAAAATAATTATTTTAATTAATTCTAGAATCTAGAAGAAGTAAATTTCCATGATCAATTACAGATTAAAAATAGATCAAACACTTCTTCATATTCAAAACCTCAGGTCCCACTTGTACCTATCCCACAATTTAAATTAGGTTTCAATATGCCTATTATGAACCATTCTCATAACTATGGTAAGTATTATATTATCTGTGCTATGGTGCACGGGCGCAGCAAAATCAATACGTGAACAATTCTCAAAGTGAATTTAAGTTTGGAACGCCTCAAGTAAGTACCAAATTAATTTTATAATCGTCCGCCCCAGCCCGTACAATTTGGATAGTCCTCAACAAAATCAAAAGGTAGCTCGTCCTTACCCTATGGTTGTAGACCAAGTGGGCTTGCAACAAATACCCCCTATGCGACCCCAACAAATTGGGCAACAACAAGGTTACAGACCCCTGAAACAAAATGTTCAACTGTCTTACCCCTCTGACGTAACCGTGCGCACCGCGCCTCACGCGAACCCTGCTAGACAAGATTTTCAATTAAATGAAACTGACCTTTACGAAAACGACAACTCGTATTGTATGGAAGACCCCTACACATATGAGTATGCGTCGTACAGTGAAGATCCCTATTCTTATTATTCAAGTTCAAGTTCATTCGATATGAACGAGCAACCAACACCCACGCTTGCATTAGAGGAAGCAAGCGCCGATAACCCGGAGCACGGTGTTATGGCTACGGAGCAAAACTGTCAAGGTGCAAAATTTTCACGTGTAGGTACAAGTCTCGATAATAGGCACAAAGAAAGTATAGAGCTGAATTGTGATAATAAATAAAATTACTGTATATTTACTTAACGGAAATTGACTCTAAATTTATGATATGATTGATTGTAGTACCTACTTGGTCATTCACAAGCCCTCGGAAGGCTTATCAGTATTTTGCATCATGCGTGACTCGCGAATGGGTTACCATAGTCTGGAAATATAGGTCTTTGTCTGGAATGCGGAGGGAATCTTAAACCGTCTGGAATTTCTACAAATAAGTGCAGTGTCAAATAAAAAAAATAAAAAAAAATATCCAAATTATTTATAACTATAACTACATACATATAACACTAACTTTTATAACAATATTACTTCTGATATTTTATGCTCCCAGAAAAATTGTTCAACACTTCCGAATTTTTAATAATTCATTTTGCAAGTCATATTTTAAGTACTGAGTTTTAAATTATACTGAGTTAAGAGAATCGACTTGATAGACTACAGAAACCTGTTTCTTTCCTTTGGCCATTCGGTTTGTTTATTCACTTGAACGATGCATAAGACTTAATATAAGATTGACAAGAAAGTCCGAAATTTTCATTAAATTATGTCTTGATATTTTAATTTGGGAACCCTCACGAACCATTTGAAATCATAAGTACACATGCTAGTTCACAATATAACGAAGTTATTCAGGTTCCATGAATGGCAACATTTAATAATCCAGCGACACACAAATTTTACTTATATGAAGTAGACTCACGTTATGATGGTTTAATTGGAAACGATCTTTTAAATCAGTAGACCAAACACAATAACAAAGTTCAAAAGTTTCCTAGGACTTATTGGGTATTATAGATAAAGAATTTCACTAAGATCACACATTGTACAAGATCAGAAATTTATCGAAGCTTTCGAAAAATGTAAGGAGCTTTTAACAAGCGCTCCACTATTACAATTTCCTGACTCTACAAAACCTTACGTTTTGACAACAGATGCACGACAGGGCCCCATAGGACAAGACAAACCAGTAGCGTACGCTAGTAGGACACAGTGACACCGAGTGACGTTACAACCCTATGAGAAGGAGGCTCTAAACTTGCACGATGTAACCATACAAAAATAATTCAAACAATCATACCGTACAGTAAAAGAGGTCTTTTAAATCCTCTTGGTTCTTTCATAAAAATAGTTACAGAAAACCTCGATCACAAAGGTGCTCTAAGATATGACAAATTAATCTCCCAAATAGATGATGATGATAGATGAAAACGTTTATTCAATGATACAGTACAAGAACAACAAATACAAAACAGAGTATACACTAAGGAGAAACAATAAAATATATGTTATCGCTGATGTACTGCACCCTTGAATGGGCCCTAACTCAGCATAATGTTGCGACGACACGAGGCACGTCACAACGCTGTTCTTCCGTTAAATAAAAAGCAATGAAGCAAAAACATAAAGTAAAATAACAATTATTTCAAAAAATGTTAGACAGTATGATAGATAGTACCGAGACCTTACATAATAACACCCTTATAATGATTGAACGTCTTAAACGTGTGGAAACAATTATTAAACACCAAATATATATATTATTAGCTACCAAAGAAAATAATTCGATCTACACTATTACATATTAAATTTATATTACCTTTTTATGAGTAAATTCCATTCAGTTTACCTTACCGTAAGTGAAATCGAAACAGCATTAGCATTAAGTAAAGTCTCAGTACTCTATCAGTCTATTGTAAACTCAGAAGAACTCTTGGCTATTTTAGAATCTATAAGTAAGGTTAGTTTAACCTGTCAGTATTAATGATTTAGTTGATATTGAAAGAACTTTTACTGTTAAGGCTTATATTAAGAAAAACCAGATTACGTTTGTTATGGAGGTCCCTTTAATTGATGTTCATATTATGTAACAATTACTTAAAAATCTATTCCTTACCTATTTTCATTCCAGTCCAAAACCTTACTTCTATAATAATTCCAAATACCTGTACCTTTTGGCGAAAAGTTTGAAATACCTGCCCTTAAATAGCCCCTGTGAAGAAATAGCCGCTGAACAGTTCCTGTGCAAAGAGGGCGATGTAATCGCATATCCAGAGTCTCCATGTGTGGAACAGCTGATGAACCTTGAAGAAGAGCTTACACTCTGCAAGGTGCACACAGTCGAAATTGAAATATCAAAATTCAACGAATTGGTCCCAAGAATAGGATAGTCTACAGCCGTACCAGCCACATTATGATGGAAAGGTGCCATGAAGACATAATAAGAAGACAGGTGCAGGGAACGTATCTTATTTTCACAGATGACAACTGCGACCTCTACTTAGAAGACATACAGTTAGACCGCCGACGGACTGCAGCTACAGACACTCGTATCAGGATAACCTCAATCACTAGCCTACCAGAGATGAAGAAGATAAACTTTAGTGAAGAAACTAAGATGACAACTGCAACCTCTACTTAGAAGACATACAGTTAGACCGCCGACGGACTGCAGCTACAGACACTCGTATCAGGATAACCTCAATCACTAGCCTACCAGAGATGAAGAAGATAAACTTTAGTGAAGAAGCTAAGGTGAACATTAAGGGTGTTGATTTGGACAATCTAAAGATACTCTCTAACGTGTTAAAAAGTGCTAGTTTAAAAAGTGATTTCGATAAAGGAAACGCAAATGCATATCTATAAATATAGATACGCGAAGTGTTAGCCTAGCAACTGCATTCATTTATATAATCGTAGCATTAAGCTGTATAAATCGTCTCGACTCAAAATCGTCAGACAATTTATTCATTTATATAATTATAGTATTAAGTTGTATAAATTGACTCGACTCAAAATCGTCGGACAATTTATTCATTTATATAATTATAGTATTAAGTTGTATAAATTGACTCGACTCAAAATCGTCGGACAATTTATTCATTTATATAATTATAGTATTAAGTTGTATAAATTGACTAGACTCAAAATCGTCGGACAATTTATTCATTTATATAATCATATAGCATTAAGTTTTATAGGTTTCCTTGTATGTAAGATTTTCGAAATCGTCTCGACTCAAAATCGTCAGACAATTTCGAACTTGATGAGGGAGGAGTTATGTCCCCACAACCCTTAAGAACTATCGCTGTCAATGCATAAATGCTGCCAGGTCAGCATATCACGGGTGGCATGATTCCTGGACTCAGTAGATAAGAAATAAACGTTAGTTAGCCCTAAGCATTTTATTTTCATTCGTGTCGCGCATCAAACTCTGTGTACACGTCTCACCTAGTTTAGCAGTTTAAATAAAAACTGATTTAATTATAATTTTAGTTTTTTTTTAAAAACATACTCCCGAGCTCCCGAGAGTTGACTATCTATCTATCAAATCAATGTTTTGATGAACTATTTTATGGTTTGTTTATTTTAACCGTGAAATAGTAGAATCTAAGTTGATTTAGGTTGTGCAATGTATATAAAAACTTAACATAATAGTGATTTAATTAAATCTAATTAAAAATTTCCCAGTTTGTGTGTTAAATAAGTGCGGTGCACTAAATATGGCGCGTCTGGTATGAAGCCTTTGTGTATTTTTTTACAAACTGTTTTGTGTACTTTCTTCCCGAATCGAGATGAAAAGCAGAGTGTTCACCTCGAGTGAAACTGATCAATTCTACTCTCACACTATAAGCGCCCTCGCTACGCTCGTGCACCAAAATACTGCAGGTGTAATTGATCACTTTCACCCCTAAATAATCTACTATTAATTCAAATGGAAATTTGTTGCGTAAAACACCTGTTCTATGAGCTGTGGTGGAACCCCTCATTGAATGGGTTTACACGCACCCAATCTATTTTATTCGCAATAAATAATTTTCAATCAATTCAACCCTCGGTCTCTCGCCTGAAGTGTAATTGATTTTCAGCTCCATCTGAACAATTACACACCAGGTCGAGTTCCTCCCTTTTCAGCGAAACTTTCAGCGAAATCATCGAGAGGTTGTAATGTTATTAAAGAAACGTGATATTATTATATTTGAATTAAAGAATATAGTAGCAAAAGCGTCGTTGGTCTAGGGCTACTGCCTCCTGTGCGGAAAGGACTGGTTTGAACCTTGAACCGTATCAATGTTTTTTCACATTTCAATTTCATATCGTATATTTTTTCCTAAGAGAATAAAAATACTGTGAGTAAAGTAATCTGCACACATCTGCAAAAATATTCAACGGTTGTGTGTAAAATTGACCAACCCACACTGGGCCTGCTGCGTAGATGACTACGGCCTGATCACTAATTCAGAGCTTGACCCAACGTAGAGACATAATAAGTATAGCAGAAAACAACTCAGTAGCAAAATAAGTTCTATAAACTTGTTAGCAAAATAAGCCATTTCAGAAACGAAATAAATAAACACAGCGAAATTTGCTTTTCAGACAGACAAAGGCACTATCCTATTCACTCAAAGAGATAAATTGAATATACTCGAAGACCAGTTTTCTATTCAAACAGTAGCAGTCACAATGATTCAACGTCCGATAGCCCAGAAGCGAACAAATAGGAGGATTCAGTGAGAGTTTGAACAAAAGAACTACGCACATCACACAGCTTTTAGCAATCGGGTTGTTGATACCTAAAAGTGAAAAATAAGGTAACAAAGTAGACTGAAAAAGGATTTATTTTTTTGGTTTGTTTCAAACAGCAGATAATGCAAAAAAAAAAAAAAACAGCGAAATGTGTTTGATAAATGCAAATTAAGATGCCTCTCCAAGAATCCACAGTGAGTCTGTTGTTGTGGAGGGATAAGATGGTGATGATAAATCTCTTCTTTCAATCAACGTTCTCTAATTTTCTTATAATTAGGAGCCAGCTGAAATAAATTATTACAGAGGGGCCGTAAATTGATGTCAGCAAAGTAGAATAACGGTGAAATATTGAGATTGATAATAATGAGTATCAAAAAATAAGACAGATAAATGAAGCATCTCGCTTGTACATACGTACATTAGTACATTACTATTCTTATGATAAATCATCATCATTGTAAATGAGACAAATATTCCGACTGAATAGGTAATCGAATGAGAACGTTATTGTTTCTTGGAAAAGACTCACGATTCTCGTACTGTCTATTTACTTATCATTTATGCTACGTAATATTTACACTTATCATCTAAGAGGTACGGTTTTGGTATTTAACTAAAGGTTATATTTGACTTTTTCATTTATCAAGATTATTAAATAGGCAACCATGCTCCTCCTTTACCCCCCAATCTACCCCTTGCTCGCATTAGGGCAACTTCACAAAACAATAACATACTTCCTCGTAAACTTTGATCTTTGTATGACGTTTCATCACTTTCTACCTTAAAGTTTTCACTTTCCCCTACATTCATTTTAAAAAACAAACACTGAATACTATCCAAAATCTGATATTCATAGCTAGACTTTCCCACTAAATACTTGTGTGATTTTAACAAGGAAATTGTGTTATTTTCCACAAACGGCAAAATCTCACCTGTTAAAATGCTGCAAAGCTATTAATATTTTCTGCGGAACAAAAACATAAAACATTCAACAACAAGCGGGAACATTTTCCACAGGAATGCATTCAGTTGGAATTGGTACTGACCGCAAAGCTCCCGCCACTGTTCGTACTTAGTTTTGGCTCGGGAGCGATTGTTCCCCTGTTTCAATAACAATATTCAACTTTTCAATGCTCAGGGAATTTGTTGGGTAAAATTGGTGAGTTGTTATTTCGTGATTTCATTTTAAGTTGTTACGTTTCTCGTGAGGTTAATAACAAATATAAGACGTTCAATTATAAAATCTGGCATCAGTATCATTACCGCTTATTCCCTGTCAGATTTTATTTCAGTCTAGGTATATACCACCTTCCGTGGTAGAGGTAGGAAGTCGAATACTTCCATTGCGGAGGTTCTGGGTTCAAATCCACACTAAATTGGCACAATATCAAACAAAACTATCTTCGAAAGACTTTTCCCAATAGTCAGGACATTGCGGGCTATATCACTTGATTTTCCGAAAAGAATGATGATTCTTTGCTTCGGAAAGCACGCTAAACCGTGGGTTTGTCTGCTATCTACGGAAGTAGGTACGTGAACCATGTCAGTGGCCTTTAGTGGATGTATTACACTGACACTAAGGTTGGTGAGGTTTATTTTTGACCTTAAAACTAATATACGAGTACTATGAAGAATAAGCACTATAACACTCTTTATAGGATCAGATCGTATTGTAAGGTCGACAATCGATAGTCTAGTCATAAACCTAGTAACGCCTTTATAACTAACTAGAGAAGGTTTTAAAACATTACTGCTAAAGTTCTAGTCCTTTTAGAATTCAATTCCCGAGGACTGTCCGCATTACAGCAATCACGTTTGTCGTAACGCCGCCGCTGACGACAGCTGGCTGGACGCCAAGGGCTACACTTACATGCGTCTGCTGCTGCCTTATCGCTATCCGAATGCTGAACTAGCTATTGGAAATGTAGCTATTTCAGATGTGCCAGTAGGACTAAGGGCTAACTGAACAAGAGTTTCATGATCTTCGTTGTGTTTTGGTAGTTTATTATTAACTGAGGTATATTAAACAAAAGTATAAGAAAATAGGTTTCAGCTCAGCAAGGTATTCTGGAATACGCATAAAGTGCTTTCTGCAACGCTGTTCTTCCACAATAAAGGGGTTATTTAAAAAAAAATTGTACCTACTCATCATTTTCATCATTACAAACATTGTATGGATTTAAAAGTAAATAATCGACTCCACAAACCGTTATTAAGCCACTAACGAATTCCGACATGGCTCACGTAATGTCTATTTCCTTCCTACTTACCGCAAGTAGGTTTCATTGTTTTTACTTTTCTTAAAATCAGATAATTACATCTGTTTTGTGGCTTTTTCTTTTATTGCATCACTTTTGAAAGCTAATCGTAATAAATAAAACTTTTTCAGCCGCTCTTTGAATCTCATTCTATTAAAACAAAATCACTTTTATCTCCGTATCTCGTAGTTTCATTTATTAATTACATTACTTTGTTCGAATAAAATGAACATTATTTTGCTCGGTTTCGGTATTTTATTAGATATATATTATTTAGCTAAAACTTATATTAATTCCCTTTTTTAATAAAACGGAACAGGGTAGTATTTAAATACCACGTTTTATTCCTAATATTTTAAATCAATGGTATGTGTGTGTTCCTGGTGCAAGTATCATAGAGCTGCCAAAGATCACTGACATAGTTCCCATGGCCGTGCCTTCCGATACACGAAAACATATTTATTTTTGTACAATCAGGTGATTGAGCCTGCAATGTCCTAACTATTCTAGAAAAAGACCACCTGGATTCCAATATAGATCTTCGTAATGAACAAGAGTCGATTGCTTGACCGAATGGCCACGAAGGATATATTTTTACCCGACTGCTTCAGATGGAGGGTTATATTTTTTTATATAATGTTGGTAAACTTAAAAAAATACTGCGGATTATTTTTTCAAACTCGTCATATTGGTGGAAACGGAGCTTCAGCGAAAAAAGAATTTCAAAAGTAATTACTTTCTGAAACCTACTTCTCGAAGTACCAGACGCGAAAGCGAACCGTAATTTTTAACGACCTGACATATAAAACTTGTACTTCCATTTAAGTTTGCTCATAAACTTGTTTCATTTCTTCCATTAAGTCTTTGACGATTGACATTTAAAATTTTAGATACAAAGATGCGAGTGTCTAAGGAAAAGAGGAGGATTTTTGTCAAGTCACTGTCACAGTCCCTTTAAATTTTAATGTTTCAAAAAAATATCTCAGCTTGCAAGTCCATCAAGTTATTGTAGAACAGGAATTTGATAAACAAAGTAGGACACATTTTAGCAAAAAGAGTATGTTTTGCACTGTATAACAGTCAGAGAAAATTAATTTCTGGACAAGGCAGGATCTAACAGCAATCTTTTTTTAGACAAACTTTATAATTACGTAGATACTCATTTTAAATATTCGCTTTCAAAAATTTCCTTTATGTTCTGATGGGTGGTATCATCAATCGTGTAAAAATTTAAATCTGGATTACCATCTATATCTGCACATGTATTACGCACTGGCGGGAGTCGCTAAATACGGGCAGTGCAGCACCGATCGTTGTGGTGTGGACCCTTCGGCCTCCGTTTAGAAAACCGGGGTCTCTTAACTGGTTTCCAAAAAGGCTTTTTAATACCTATATGTAACTGGTTTCCATGAAGGCTTTTTTATACTTCTATGTAACTAAATAACTGATCTCTTTTGTATATCTGGCTAGATTGATATATCTGGCTGGCTAAATTGGAATCTGATGGATTACATTTTGATGGCCTTCCTACGAAAATAAGAAAACGGGGCTTTTTAATAATCGGAACAGAGTCCTGGGTGTACCTAAAATGCGATTTCCAACCTCGTGTGCTGTGGTAGTGCCAAAACGTTTCAAGAAATATTCCTGACAGCTGACTTCATCAGTGAAGAAGGTAAAAAAAACGTATTCTCATATTCTGTAATAAAAATATCCGGCACTTACTAAAATATTTCAAACATATATTGTGCGATGGGACATTCAAACGCTGTTCAAAAGTTTTTAAGCAATTATACTCAATACATGGTTATAATGAATACTCTATTAATATATTGCCTACTCCCAGATAAAAAACAAAACACGTATGAAATCCTTTTTCGACTTATTGAATCGATCTTTCAAGATTGGAGGCCGTCTAAAGTTACAATGGACTTCGAAAAGGCTGCTATGCAAGCAGTACGCAAGTTTATCCAGGAATCGAAGTCAAAGCAAAGGTTGTTATTTTCATTACAACAGATGCTTATACAGAAAAAGTAAACAATTGAATTATCAACAAATGTCAAGAAACGCCATGTATCAGGGTGTGCCGGAATCGCATGATTGCCACGAGAATTCATAGAAAGTGGTATTCAGTACGTGATGCGGAAGACGCCCTCCGGTGAAGACATACATAAATTTAATACTTATTTAAAAAATAGTGGCTACAAAATAATGACTTTGAGAAAACTTGTTGTTGTAGTATGGAACAAATCAGAACTACCATCAACTTGGAAATGCCAACATAGCCGGATTAACCGGTTTATCGGCAAGAAAAATGTTTCTGTAGCCAATTTACTTAAAATTTTGATAAAGGAGACCGAAGTTAGTAATATTTTTAAAACTAACTGCAAAAAAAGTAAACGCTACGAAGAAATAAATACTGAAATTGATAGTGCAATAAATGATTTGAAAAATGGACTAATAACTGTGGGGCACTGAATTGAGATCATTTCACCATACGCATTTCACGTACTCCTAATCAGTTATGTAGAAGTATAAAGCCTTTTAGGGAACCAGTTACGAGACCTCGGTTTCCTAAACGACCGAAGCGGTTGTGAAAATCCATGGGGGAGTCCTTTGTCCAGCTGTGGACGTCTTTTGGCTGAGATGATGAAGCCTTTTAATATACTGTTTGCGCATGAACTAAATTATTTATACCATAGGACCATAGCAGTCTCATACATTAGACATTCGTTTATGTGGGATGGATGAATTGTTACTGAACGAAGATGTAAGCATAAAAAATCTACAAGATTAAAAGTCATCGTGGGCGGCGTGGTGTTAAGGGTAAAACAGAAGACGTAAGACGAAGTTTTTTAAAAAGAAGACAAAATACGGAATACTTCACTAAAATAGGACGAGGCAAACGGGAAGACGACGACGAGAATAAGCAGGCCAAACCAAATTTGCGATGTTTGGTTCGGTGAACATGGCGACGAACTTCACTTCATAAGACAGTGTTCAAGTTGTTACCATTGAAGGCGAGTCTATGGTTGATGTTGACAAAAGATGCTAGTTTTTTTTTAGTTTTTTTTATGGCACTAGTATGAAGTTGATAACCATATGGTCATGACAGGTGACACGAGAGAGGTTATGCAAGTTGTAAACAATAACAAAGAATGCGAGACAATTTTATTTAAACCTGTAAAAAATTAGAGTTTGGACAAGCATTAATCGACTCAAACAGTGATGTTAATTCGATCAACGAGGACTATTATTCTTCAGTTTCTGCACAGAAAAAATGCGACAACGACGGCATGATTCTCAGTGAACTTGGGTCGTCAGAAGTAAAATCTTTAGGACAGTGTGCTATGAATTTGAGTATCGACGGACGTAATTTAGGTGAAGTAATTTTCCATATAATACCTAGAGACCGTATGCTTTATAGTGTTATTATAGGCCAGAAGTTTTTAAAGGATGTGGTTATGAATAAGGGTTTTGTGTAGTTCTGTTAATTTATGGATAATTTAAGGAAAGTAGAGTTAATGGAATGTTTTTTTTTTTTTATGTGGTATGAAAGGAAGTGTGAACGGGTGGGACCTATTTAGTAAAGTGTTATTTTAGTTTTAGTTTTTTTTAATATGCTAAGTTTTAAAGATGTTGTAATTAAGAAAATGTTTTCAGTTAAGTTTCTTTCGTATGTCTGAGGGCAAACATGGTGCAGTAAGGCCGAGTGTGGGATGGATGAAGTATTACTGAACGAAGATGTAAGCATACATAACAGATTGTTGAACGAGGATGAGTGAAAGGGATAGCAAGTATGAGGTTTTGTCAGATAAAAAGAAGACGTGAATGACGTAGAAGGAGAAGCCTATTTTAATTGTGTAAAATAAAGGAAAGCTTTTGGAATATAAAAACCCTACAGCTGTTTGCTAACAAGCCCCGTCCCTACATTTATATCGCGCGCGAAATATATGGAAGTTGCTTCTAATGAAAACTACTGTTCACCTGTGTATTGTCCAGATTTTCAGCTAAAGTTTCTCTACTACCCTCAAAATACAAAATCACCGATGTGCCATTACGGCATCTGGTTATAAAGCCGTGCAAGTAAGACTTAGGTGGAGCATGGAGTTGACGCGTACGTTGCTGGCGAAGCGCCAAGGTGTCACAGGCTGAGGCCGTCACGGGTTTGGGAGTGGGACTGCGACAAGCTGCGCCTGATGGGGTTAATCTGGGCAAGCCTTAAACGTATTATTTTACAGATTCCGGAAAATGTTGATGCTCATGAATATGGAACACTTTCTCAAAATGACAGTGTTCGAAACAAAGATGTTTTCACAATTAATATTAAAAAAAATATTATAAAAGATAATATATTTGGATGTTTGAATATTTAGTTTGGATGTTTGTTCCGCCTTCACGTTTAAAGTAGGTACTCAACGGATTTGGATGAAATTTAAAATAGAGATAGTTTGTAACCTAGATTTACTCATAAGATACTTTTTATTTGAGAAAGTCTTATTCTCACGGAAAAAACTTACACGACGCTTATGGCTACGTGCGGGTGGAAAGCAAGTATGATATACTTTTTTGTTAAATAGCGCAGCTAGCTTACACGTTTGTATGTCTGCATTGATCTGTTAAGTCTTCGTTTCGAAGTTTTTACAGGTCCCGGCGGTAATTAATCTACATTGAGCTTTGAAAGAGAATAGGTAATCTGTTAGTGCTTCGTGTGAGAGAAACGCAGTTTTACAAAGCTGAACATCCGATGTGCATTGTTTTCTTCCTGCACTGTACTAATAATGTAATCTTAATGTTGTACAGTCTATTTTATCAGTGAAAACTTCTAAATGTATTCTGTAAAATCGAATGAAATGCCAAAAAAATTTATATCTACGTCCGTACATTGATAAATGCACGAAGTCCAGCTAAATTCATCAAGCAATAAGTCATTTTTTGAGCCTGTGAGCGATCTGGCGAACAGCCAAAACTGCGCACGCGTCTATCGATGATTTACTAAGACAGGTTTGGTATTTCTTATCGAGAGTTTGACAACTCAGACTTCAGTACAATTGAATTGAACAGCGGTAACATGTGAACGGATTCAGAACAAGGCATGTTAGTTTTAATGGAAGCTATGCAATAGGGCTTTAAAGTTAATGATTATTTAAATTAGAAGGAGGCGCAGCACGGCACAAAAAACATGTACTCTGTATTCATTATGTATGTTTACAAACATCATTTATATTTGAATTAAAAAAAATGAAGATGTTGAGTTCTGATGAATGGTATTCGAAATGATATTGAGGTATTTACTGCTACAATGTTTGTTAAAAAAGGCATCTCTTTCGTAATATCTACTATCACCAAGGCTACAGACTAAGCTAGGGATTCATCTTAAATAAATTATAATAAAAGCAGAAGTACTCCTGTCACTCAAATTTGGTGAACAATAATTACAAACTCACTCACCTCTCACCTGCCACTCAGAGGTTTTGGTTCGCATGAAGGTAGTTGTAAATTTATGACAGTCATTTTCTACGCCCAGCAAATTAACTGAAATAATTTATTGGTCGGAGGTAGGTAGATTCAGAGCGAAAATTTGGCAAATTAGGTTTGTATTTCCAAATGGAAATCCTTAATCATGAAGATCTCAGAAACATTTTATCTACACGTATCTATATTCTTAGTGTTATTATTTAATTTGAAAATAAAATATATCGTGTTAGTGCTTTATAAATATAAGGTCACAGTCACGACCACACGACCGATTCGAAAAGAATAAGAAAACTAAAGAAATCATGGCCGGCTAATATCGAGACACTTTGCTCCGCGTTCAGTGTTACCAACGACGGAAAAAATATATTTTAGATCTAGGTCAAAGTTGGTAATTAGATAGTGCAAGAATCTAATTTGGTATACATTGCTGTTTTTCGGTCAAACTTGAGACGGTTATTAGTACTGCAAAAGCAATGACCTGATTAGAAGGCACACTTTTTTAGGCAAATAGTAATACCGTCTCGTAGACCAAGATGACAATCTTAAAATTCATTGTTACTTTTAAACTTCCAATAGATACAGGAGCAAGTAAATCTTTACCGGGCGTGCGTCGTATAAAATTGAACCAATTACAGCTCGCACGAGGAAATTCTATATAGAAAGTTTGCGTCACAACTTTTGTAATGTACTTCTATACCACCTGTAAAAATGTTATAGTCATTTCAAAGTTGACTTATTTCTTTCTTTGTAAAAATAGTTTGTAACTAAACGCGACCGATATTAAATGCACTGTAAGAAAAGTTAATTAAATTAATATTACGTATTAGGAAGTTTTTATTTTCATAAAACATGTTGTAGAACATAGACATCAAAATTGACTCAGCAAACAAATTTAAATTATTTACATATAGGATTTAGAGGTTGTGAAACTTAACTGCTATAGCCGCCGAAGGAGGTTCGATCCCCACCAATTCACATAAAACATTTATTCGACGCTCTTACGGTAAAGGAAACATAGTGAGAAAACCTACGCACACCTGCGAAGAAATTTGAAGGTTGTGAGTAAACTTGACCATTACTAGGCCAGCGTAGTCTACAAAGACTTGTTCGTCTTAAGGGTAACTCGATCCTCTCAGTGGGGTCTAATGAAATGTTGATAGATAAAATATTAATTTACATACGTCATTTCCGAACATCTACATCTGTAGTAGCACGTATCTTCACGCCTTTATGAGAGTACCTAACTCCATTCACTACATTACCCTCCAATAATTGCATGTCAGCGCGCTCTCTCGTCATATCGGAAACAAGAATCTAATGCGCCATGAAATGAAAAGATTCCTTATTGAATAGTCTTGGGGCTGACAGTGATGCATTGTCGCGTTTCGAAGCGACGCGTGATGTCGTTGATCAGGGGAGACTGGAGATGTCGCATCGTGTAACAGGTTTCCTGGTGAGTTTCCTTGACAGAAGGTACTCCAAAGAAGAGCGGAATTTAGGTGAAGAGGTTGCTATCGAAATAGTGATAATTTTAAATCATTATTAAATAATAAAAAATAAAAAAAACAATTAAGTAATATTAAAATATTTGTATTAAGTTGTTTTGATTATACACCGTGAAATTTACATCGTTTTGTTCCCGCCGTGTAGTGATAGTACCCGTCAAACTGAACAACTTTTCACGAAAAAAAAATTTCCTGCGACAAAAAAATTTTTGTTCTCTCCATACAAAGTGGACCGACCCATTTTGTATGGAGAGACCAAAAATTTTTTAGTCGCAGGAAATTTTTTTTTCGTGAAAAGTTGTTCAGTTTGACGGGTACTATCACTACACGGCGGGAACAAAACGATGTAAATTTCATGCTGTATATTTATTTGAGTTCAGCTCTGTTTCTATACTTCTTTTATGTAACCTGTGAATAGTGTTGTTGGCGGTGTATAGATGTAATGCTCCACATTGTATACATTATTTTTATAAGAAATACATTGTACACTGCTGTTTACTATTCCAAATAAATAAAATAAAATAAAATTTAGTATGATAGTAAAACTTTATCCTGTTGATAAGATTTTTTACTGTCCGCTTGATCTGAATGCATTCGTAGTCATGTAGTCACAAACATCAGAACTGCATTCAGATTGCGCGCGCTATAAGTAGAAGATAATGTAATGAAAAGAAAGTGAAAAGTATAATACGCAGTTGTCTTACTAAAACATCTATTGTAGAAAAACCTCTACCTAATGGGATGGTTTATGTACGAGTAGCAGTCTCACTCAGTAGATGTACTTACACATCAAATAAACTCATAATCGTGTTTAGATTAACATAGACATTTAAAAATACCTTGACATTTATATAAAAAAGACACTGGTAAAGATATAAGACAAGCTTAGTATGCCACTTCCAAATGTAAGGTACAAAAACTTTCGGTAGTAAAACTTTTCTTAAGTGCCTTTTGGTCTGATTCAGACTGCCTGATGGGAGAGAGACAACAGTCTCCAATAGATCGTTAGCTCCAGTACCACGAGCTATTGACAATGACCTTACAGATGATGAAGTTGACGATGACCAATCCAAAGAAATCTCTGCCATTTAAGACCCGCCTGCCAACCTCGATGCGGATGCAGGAAACAGCCAACTTCGGCGTTCGGGCAGAGATCGCAGACCTCCAGCCTTTATGCAGGACTATGTCTCTTCATAGGGGGGGCGAATGTGATAATAACCTCCTTGCGACCTTAGAAGACTTATTTGGTTTTATTAAGAAATTGCTAAACTATTATAGATGTCTCGCCGTTCAATCTTCAAAATGTTTATTAGCCTCAAAATTATTCAAGTTGAGCTGCACAAGACGTTCTTCTGAAAGCTTTATACTGGCTGCAATAAAAATTGATTGGCTCTCTAACATCAAACAATGCGATATGAAAAATGGCGAACGTAAAATCCAGGAATAACCCGACAGAGCTAGCTTCGCGGCAAGCTTACTTTAGATTCTAAAACAGGCTATTTTTAGAGTTCCGTCAGTCAATCTTTATTGTAAAAGTTATACATCGTGAAATTTAACTAGTTGTTTCGCGTTAAATGGAATGTTCAGTCCATTAAACTGGACAACTTTCTCCAAGGAACATGGGCTGGCAATTGAAAAAAAATATTGCTTCCCCATAGTAAATCGATCAGCTGGCCGCGCGGTTTAGTATGAACGGCCCATTTTTTTTGTCGTTTTACAGCCCTTGTTCTTTGGGGAAAGTTGTTCAGTTTAATGGGCTGAACACTCCATTTAACGAAAAACAACCAGTTAAATTTCACGGTGTAGCTAAGCTTTTATTAGCTATAGTACTCACATTTACTCCTTTTTTGGGCAGTCGTGTAATAAAGACTAAACAAATTAATTCATAAGTACACAACGTGGTAGGTAATGTGCCTTTTTTGTGACAGGTGGCTTACCCGTGAAAATGAACAATTTCAACTTTTCAAATTTACTCTTTATAATTTACTATTTTCTTCGTGGAGTTTTCATATAAACTTTCATTTCACTGACCGACCAAGTAAATTTTGTATGAAAGTTCAAAGCTTATTTTACGAGCTACAAAACTTGTTGGGTGTCATGAGCTGATCTTACGATCCAAGAGATTTTTACGTTATTAAACTAACACGTTGTATTTGTCCTACTGCTGGGTAAAATTCATCATCATCATCATCATCATTTCAGCAGGAAGACGGCTACTGCTGAACGTAAGCCGTGCCCAACGTGATTGGTACTGCGCTACTTACATCAACCGGTGCCCACCAAACTCGGAAATCTTTCAAAAAGATGAATTCGCTTAAATAATACAAAATCTTTTACAAACAAAGAAACCATCATACATAGAAATAAATAAAAACCTCATATCCAAAAAGTAAACATGATCTTGCCCCAATTTTCAGCTTTAGCTTTCCCCTTGCCTTGGTTATTTTGCGGCACCAGTCACGGTCGTTGCCCGTAAGCTTCATACAAATGACGATAGCCCGTCTCAACACTGCGAATTTTTCTCAGTCTATTTCGTTGTGGAAGAACATTTTTATATTTGCTTTATTCTGTGATGCATACATACGAGAGAGCATTCGGAATTTACCTTTGCACTTATAAAGTATACTGCTCTGTTTATTTTTGTTTGAGCAAACTTGTTATCCGTCCATAATACTTACGCTTGAACCTTTCTTGAACAAAATCGTGCAGTTAAGTAAGTATACATAAACAAAAGAACGTATTAGATAGTTACACTTACTCAGAACTGCTTATTTTCGGCTCAAAGCCATAAGTAATGGCTTGAAATAACAATAAAAGAAGAGAAAATTATTTGCTGGAATGCTCCAATATTCAAAACTTGATGTGTTCTCACTAAGTTTTTAAGAATTCATAACAAATTCTTTTGCATGGATTATGCAAAGTAAATTAATTAATTCTCTTCCTCATCCGGATTAAGCTACAGCCATTTCGACTAAAATCATACATTTTAATTACTGCTCATTTTTATTCTATCAAAGCATTTTTGTTACAAGCGCAATTTTAAATAAAAACAAGTACTTATTCATTACACTTGAGACCAAAATTATTTGTTTTCAATTATTACGTGTTATATTATTTATTTATTTATAATAATATATAGATACCCACACAACTATATATTTTATTTTGTAATATTTATATATTATTATTAATTTTTATTTATATTACTAAACAAATAATAAAATATGTATTACAAAACTTTATCGTTCTTTAAAGGCATCTGCTGAAACTGCAATAATCCACAACAACCAATCAAACACACATTACCAATTAAAAAACATTATTGACAAACATTAACGTAAAGGGTCCCATAACTTAATCATTGGAAAAAAATATTATAAAACATTTTACGATCTGCAATTTACCAAGAACAGCTTTTTACTGCAACATTCATTGTTCCCATCCGCATGAACGCAATCACCTTTCACACCTCGCCACAAAGATCATCACTCTACTTTATGGCCACGTAATTTTTCCACAGACTGTACTGGGAATGGCGGGAATAAAACAAAAAGGAACGCTTGCTTCCGAGAGCGGCGTTATTGCTTCCTTTCCACCCAAGTGCTGAGCGAGCATTATCCTCTGCTGTGTGGGTTACTGCATTCTACTTACGTGCTACTGTGAACGGACGTAAGTATGAGTAAGGGTTTTAATGGGAATCAATTTGTCGGGTGGTGAGAATGATGTCTATATTGGAATAGATACGGTTTGGCTTGTGATTGTGATATTTCTATGTTGCTTGAAAAAACAACCACTCTTTATTTATTGACAATATAAATTCGAATTGTTGCAACTTACTTTCTTTTTTAGAACTATCGGTCTGAATAGTAAATCATTTTATCTTAATTTTTTATTTTATTTTATTTATTAAGACGAACACAACATATAACAATCAAAAAAAGATTACAATATGTGTTTTGTAGTTTTAGATCTAGATCGCTAGCCAAACATGTGACGTATAGCATGTTTATACTTATGTACTGAAACTGTGTAAAAACTACAATTGAAAAGTTTACTTATTTACTAAATATATAAATTTAGAAAATTTGGCAGAAAGAAAAAAACATCTACGTAAACTTCATCTCAAATAACATTGGAAAAAAGACAAAAATATATTATGTATGGCAGAAAAAAGGTTATTTGTGATTCACACTTGTCAGCTAATCGAGATTGACATATGTCTGGAAATGTATCCGATAAAAGATTTTTCCAATGTTATCGATGTTGGTATGCGAAAAACTGTTTTTTTTTATGAAATTGTGTTTTTATTTATTTTATTCAATTTTTATACCCATGAAATATCCAGAAAAATCAAGAAAATCTAACTTTAACTGTAAAAATATATAACTGCGACTTAACATAATAAATTATTTGACTTAATAAAGCTTTTTGTTTTTCTACTGGAAAAGAAAATCATACTTATTACTTAGTCAGCAAATCACTGATAGAAGCAGTAAAAAACCATTCTTTCTACGTGTTTTTGTAAACTTTCATCTCTAGTGGTGTATGTATGCATTTCTACATAAATGTAATATTTTATCTGAAGTTTGGGATCGTTTCCATGACACCAAGAACAGTAAACTGGATTACCGGCACGCGTGAGTTCAGGAAGATAAAAGTATTATTGACATTTCTTTTGCCTTAGAAATGTTTCTAGAATTCCGATCAAGCAAATAACATTCCTTACTTTATATACGAAGCATTTTCGTAAATTTATAAATTTCTTCCATGAAAGGAAAAATATACACTACGAAAATACTTTTTTATGATGAGTTCAAATTAAAAATATAATGTCTTGTATTTAAGACATGATAAAAAAAATACTAAGTTGATCTTTTACTTTAACGCGTCTTGAATTTTGACAATTATGATTATTTATGAACTTATATCCTTCATCAGAAAAATTCAATCGACTAGATTATGAATAAAAACTACCTCAAATATTAAAGTAATAATAATTTTTAATAATATGTTTAATAATAATTTTAGTATATTACTAATAATGAAGAAGAGAAGATACATTTCCGTGAGAAAAATATAGTTAAAAAGATAGATTAAAAAAATAGATAAATGCAGTTTTTTTGCTACGAGAAAAGAAACGCAGTGAAGAACCGGGCCGGTAACATAAATAATATTATAGAGTACAGTACTGTAGTACTTTTATATATTCTGTGGTATTGAATCAAAGTGTGCCAGTAAATACCCGATCATGCAACTAATTCGAAACGGTTTTATTCATTTGTTTGATATACGATTGTAACTGCATTACGTCTTGTTTAACTTGGCATTTGTTCTTTTGTTTTCTTTTATTTTCTCTTCTAACAAAAACGTTTTGTGATTTACTGAAGCTGAAAAGTAAGTATTGTTTTGTATTGAATACTCTGAGCCAACTAAACTTTGCTAACCCCTAGACAATGTTGCTGTATACATAGATCCTAACAAAATAATTTGTTAGAATGGAATTTATTATTTTATTATCAAAATTTTATTATAGGATCTTCACCAAAAGCATAATCTTAGTTAAGAAATAAAAAGAACAATATTTTCTCCATATTTGGTCCTAATCATCTACCAGCAGGGCTAAGATGAGACCCGTGACATAATTTTACCGTCGCATTATCTCGTACCGAATCGTGATTGTCTATTTATGTCTACTAGTGCTAACATGCATCAACTCTACTCTTTCTATCAAATGGTGATTCGTGGTCACATTTTATACTCTCTGGTGCTTTTGTCGACAAACTCTAACATGAGCGCCATAAATTTTAACGAATTCTGACACTGGTATACGACATGTTTGTCGTCGTCAGTTTTCATCTAAGACTTCTTTCTACTTTTGTTGAATCTTTCGGTTGTTTATTATTCTCTTGGAAACCTATCACGGCAGTATTACAACTATTTATTGAAAATTTACGGGCAAAGAGAAGTGAGAGAAGTGTGCGAGCCAATCGATCTTAGTGACTCTCTCCAAGCTTTACGGAGGATTTCAAAGCCTATCTATGACGGTGTTTTATAATGTCCAGCATCAAAATGAGGGTGTACCTACTGTTGGGTGATTGGGTCATTAAACGGCACAAATTATTTACTTATTTGAGCTTTGTTGCTGCTCACCCTTAAACAAAAAATGCAAAAATCTTATGCATTTGCTAGCCCAATAAACGAAAAATTGATAATAAACCTATTTATCTCTACAATCATTTTTTTTCGCTAAAAAGAAGTATGTGCTTACATTATTTTTTGTATAGCCATTTTTCAAACTTATTAAACTAAAAAAAAAAACATATCGAAACTTCCGCGTAATATAGATGGAAAATAAACCGCCAATACTTTTTTGAGTCTATCCTTGTCATTATTCATAGTTGTGAAAGAGAAGGACTAAATAATATTTCATATTTCATCCGTTCAATTTTTGTGCATGGGTGGTATTTGACATTTCGTCATGAGAGAGCCGAGTCACGACGAAATAATTCTCTTTCATGGCGCGCATGTTAGAGTTTATGGCAAATTTGTCGAAATCGACATTTTTGTCATGTCGTTTGTGAGATATGTCACGGGCGTCTGGAAGACAGCAGTGAGAGACGATTGGTGACAGATTGTGAAACTTGCCATCACCAACCCTAATGTGACGATCACGACTTGTCAAGAGTGTAACGTTTCATAGTTCGTCTGAAAGTATACAAAAATACAAAACTGACAGACAAAACGGAATCGAAATTGATCGAAAAACAAACTAGATGCAACGTTATTAAACAAATATATCTGTCCCTATTACGAAAACAACATTTTCTATGGCGTATGTATGGCTCGTGTGAAATATAACGTCACATTACGCGTTGGATCTCCCTGTCTAACCATCAACTTTGAGGGCCGCACGATTACTTACCTCATCGAATTACTGAAAAATACCACTTTCCACGAAAAGTAGTCCTAAAACAGGTAGGAAAAATTTTTGTCTCCCGGGGCTCAGCCTGGGGGAGACGTGGGGGAGAGAAGATATGCAACCCACTTAAGGTACTATTCCGTGCATCGCGATCGATCGCAGCCGCGCGCGGCCTTCGACTGTCGTCGGTCCCTCGCGACAATATTCAGAGTATGTGTAACAATATTCAGAGTATGTGTATGAGTAACAAATTAAATAGATTTGCATATGTTTTATCTAAATTAACAAGAGTAGCTAGTAGAGAAACAGCAGTAACGGCATATTATGCATACGTAGAATCGATACTACGATATGGCATTCTAATATGGGGTAACAGTACAGACACACCTAAAGTATTTGTTGCTCAAAAAAAATGTATCCGAGCCATTGTGGGTGTGGCCTCTGACGTGTCTTGTAGACCTTTATTTAAATCATTAAATGTCTTACCACAGCCTTGCATTTATATTATAGAATTATTAGGATTTGTAAAGCAAAATATTAATCTTTTTACAAAAAAAGGGACCAGACTACAAGAAATCTTAGGGATCCTAATGCACTAGTTTAAGACATTATTCCAAAAAGTACAAGATTCCGTAAAAATTGCTACGCTATGTGCATAAAAATGTGGAACAAATTACCATGTCGTCTTCAATCCATAAGTCCAATACGTAGATTTAAAAAAGTTGTAAGATCTTGGCTAATGCAGCACACTTTTACTCCATAAAAGAATTTATTGACCATAAAATTGAATTATGCCAGAATTGTACTAGTTTGTAAGTAAATGGACATTTGCATGCTTTAAACTTAGGCTAGATATGTGCTTTATTTTTAATCATATTAACATCTTTGTATCTACCATATCTATCGCAAATAAAATATCTTTATCTTTATCTTTATCTTATGAAAATGTATGGCACCGCTTCCGAGGCCCGTGTCTCGAATTTAGTCGGTGATGTTCGTCAGTTCCCTCTCAGAAGAAAAGGATGATGGCGAGCTGCTGTTGCTATATTATGAAAATAGAGAACCAATCGACCCTATATTTAAAAGCATCCTCCTCTTCTTCAAGAAAGTCAATTAGCACTTTGACCATGATTTTGACTTCGGTAGACACACATCTAGATGGAACTGACGAACAACACCGACTAACCTCGAGACACGGCCGCACGCGGCTTACGAAATTCGTCAGCCGCGCGCGTCTGTCGCGGGCCTCGGAAGCGGTGCCATACATTTTCATACTCTAACTATTTATTTATTTATTTATTTATTTATTTATCGGTCATACATCTATCTTTACAGCTACGCCATTGCGATAGTGTAGTAATTAGTTACCTTAAAATTAAATTATATAGCACAATACATACAACGCAACCTTTTGGAATTCTCTCAGACTACAAGTACAGATATCCGTCCTATCCTATTCCTAGTCCTATTTAATTGTCGCGAGCGACTGACGACAGTCGCAGGCCGCGATCGATCGCGATGCACGGATTAGTACCTTTAGCGCGGCGCGCAATGCCCCGCGTCTCCTTAAACGAGACCCCTTCCCGATGACGCCCCTAAAAATGGTCGGACTGCGGAACCCTCCACTGCGCTCGGCCGACAAAGTTTTTTAGACTATTAATAGATACTAAGAGCAACGAGGAGGTTTCGTTCCCTAACTACATGAGATAAAAGTATGGTAAAGTGGGTTGCATATCTTCTCCCCCCCACATCTCCCCCAGGCTGAGCCCCGGCAGACAAAAATTTTTCCTACCTATTTTAGGTCTACTTTTCGTGGAAAGTGGTATTTTTCAGTAATTCGATGAGGTAAGTAATCGTGCGGCCCTCAAAGTTGATGGTTAGACAGGGAGATCCAACGCGTAATGTGACGTCATATTTCACACGAGCCATACATACGCCATAGAAAATGTTGTTTTCGTAATAGGGACAGATATATTTGTTTCGATGAGGTAAGTACTCGTGCGACGGCCGCCCAGACTATTATTATAATTTTGTTTCTGGGCAAGATATTTAAAAAAAAATGTGTTTATCTGGATCTTGAAATATTTCGAATGAAAAAAAAATAATTAAGATAAGATAAGATAAGATTTTTATTCCGAAATAAAGTATTTTGACACAAAATTTTCGAAGTCACTGGTAACCGAACTAGGCCGAGCCTGTTAAAGAGGGCGGCGTAGGGGGCTGTAATGACACGACGAATGTTGGTGATTAACTGAACATTTATTGAATAAAATACATAGGTATTTATAGTAAACTAGAAATAGTCTTTGAACCTTAGAGTTAACCGTGACATTTACTTTATCTAAAATAGATCATATTACAATATTGAATTTAATACTCTTATTACATTGTTATTATAAACAACTTAATTAGGTTACTACATATATGGCGATCGTTTTGTAATTTGATATTCAATGTTTATTTTATTAAAAATACAATATCTTTTTCCTTTGTTATTCTGCAATTACGTCATACACTACATCTTTCCCCTTTTTTTTTGAGACAAAAATTGATAAATCTAATTTTTGGATAAAATTCTACAAATCACAATTTTTTATTTATATGTTAAAGTAACTTTGTTATCTAGAACATCTATTTTATAAACTATAAATTGTTTATATCAACAAACAATACATTTGATACTCTTTTAGATAATGTTTACATACTAAATTCTTGCAATATAATACGTTTGTCAGCTATTTGGTTGACCTTTCTATTATGCTTATATTACTAATGTAAACAATGCAATGCCTTATTTCGACTTATTTTTGTTTCTGGTGTAAAGGAAGATGGAGATCCTTTTTTGGATTTCGGAATATTACTGTTGGTTTCTTATTACATACTTTTTTCTTTATTTTATAGTTTCTCGTTTGTTTTTTTTTTTTCATTCATTTGTATTCTATGAATGAAATCTGTTAAATTCTTGGATTATGTTGGTACTTACTATTTGAACTAATAAAAAAAAAATACATATATAGTAATATTCTTTTTGAATGTACATATTAAAGTGTACTGTTTTATACTTTTACATTATTAAATTACTCTTTATTATCGTAAATAATCTACTGTTGTTATTATAGGTATATACCTTAGATACCGTTTGAAGAAGAAGAAGAAGAAGAAAAAACGTTTATTAATGTTAACAATACACACACACAGAGTTCAGTAAACAACTATATTATATTATAACCCAATTCTCACAACTGTGCGCCTGTCAACGTCATAATATTTGCAATGTTTGCAAATTAATGGTTTTATGTATTTAACAATTTAATAATGTTTACCAATAAAATCGTATAGCGGTTTGTCTAGGTACGGCACATTTCTCTTAAATCTATAAAAACTATGATTAGGTACTGTTGGCCACTATTGCCGTTAAGTTCTTTTCATTTATTTCTTACTTTTTTTTTCTATCAAATGCATTATTTGTAATGCAATTGCAATGTAACTGTTTGTAACAATATTTCATTTCGTTTTTTATTTTGTTTTGCATTTTTATTTGATTATAACATTTAATTTATTTATTAAACTTGTTAATTTCTATATTTTTATACTTTCATTTTAGTTTATTTCACTAGTACCAAGTTTTATTCGTATTTTTCTTTTATTTATTTTTAATCTGAACAAATCACACAATGTCATGCATATTATCGTTTAGTTAGTCCTATCTATATTTTTATATAATCAAGGTATTTTACTACTTTTATAATACTGACTTTTTCTCAATTTAACAATATTTATAATGTCATTGTTCATTCCTGGCCAGTAGTAATAACACTTCACGTTATTGATCATTCTACGAATACCTGCATGGCCACTGGTTTGTAATAAATGAAAATAATTTAATATGACTCGCCTGTCATTTTTATTATTTACTTTTGTGACACTTTTAATTATACATAATCGAGGTCTGGTTCATTTATTATTAATATATTGTGCTAGCTCCTTAGTAGTGCATGCGGTGTCATCATTGCGTAGTATGCATACCTCTTTTATCTGTTGTGTCTCGCAAAACATGACTAATTCTCTCGCGAGAAAACCTCGTTCCGTACACGATTGAGAACTTGAATTGACACACATTGTTAATAAGGATGGCGAGTATAGATAATATCATTATTTTGACTGGCAAAAAAAAATCCGTTTGTTTTTTTTTTTTAAATAGTGTTGTTTATTGAAACTTATTTTCCTGTTCTTGTTTTCCTTTTTGTTTCTTTTGTTGATTGTATTTTCATTATTATTTGTTTCAATAATTTTTAACACGTATTTATTAGGCTGTTTATTATTTATTAGGCTGTTTATTTATTTTTACCATTTGCTTTCCTATTATTATTTCATGATACTTATTTTACTTGATTTTAGTCATTTTTCTTTTTATTTTTCATAGCTTTGCCTTTATTTATTCGAATGCTACATTTGTCTTCTATATCTTGTATATTCATTAAACATTATTTACTTTTCTTTTACTTTGTTTAGTTATAAATTTCTTTTTATAATATAGCTTTGAACTATTCAATCCTTAGATGGACTAGGTACACATTATTTACATGGTGTTGTACGTACTTTTTTCTGTCAACGAAACACAATATTTTATAGCTTATAGCTATCTTTATCATAAGTCCTGTGGACTTGGCACACAATATAACATGGGCTGGCTAGCCATTACAATGTCGGTTTCAACTCACTAGGAGGAATATTTTATTTAGCATTCTACTAAATAAATAGGCACTTTACCGACTAGTCGCGACATTATGAAACCAGATCTCCGTAAGTTGCGTCTCGCGCACCTCCGTCAGTCAAGTATCATGGTTCATATTAGTTATTATTTTAAGGTCCAGTTTTAAGACTAATTATAACAATTAAGTCTCCAACATTTCTCACGGGGAAAGCTCGTTTCGGCCATGATCGAAAGAAGGATCTGTATCATAACCTTGAAAGTGCCTTTGTGCCTTTTATTTTTGTTGACTGTGTTTTTTTTATATAAAAAGCAATTTGTGCTTTTACAATTCGTGTACTCTTATTAAGGCATGGCTAAGGGTCGCCATAAAGTGGGCGGCGTAGGGGGCTGTAATGACACGACGAATGTTGGTGATTAACTGAACATTTATTGAATAAAATACATAGGTATTTATAGTAAACTAGAAATAGTCTTTGAACCTTATGTTGTGATTTAATTCAGAAATTGTCCAAACGTCAAAATGGTATTCTTAACCTTAGTATATGAAATTAAGTTTATAATTTAAAATTGTATTAAATTATTATCAAACTTAATTATAGTACAGCTTTGCTATCTTTTGAGTATTTTAGTTTAATAAGTATTTCATTCGATATGTACTAGTGTGCACCGATTGGTCGTTCGTCTTTGCGGAACTACAATAGGTGGCGCCCCGGTCGCATTTAGCAAGGACGACCAATACGGGGCAAAAAAATAAATAAATCTATCGGTCAGTTGAGTCTGCTTGTAACAGTGCTACGGTGAAGTCAATATCAATAAAGTATACCTAAGTGTAAAATACCGGAGTGTTTCATTATAAATCAGAAGTGTTACGAACTGCGAGCCATTTCGGATAAAAATCGTAAGTAATTTATTTTATTTTAACAAGTACTTGATCATATTTAAATTTTAGTGGTTTGAGTGGCATTTAACGAAATAATTTGAGTATTTTGAATAAATTAATTTTAAATGACATTTATATTTACTTTATGTAGTTTTGTTGGTTGAACGCATTATGTGGTACTTGGTCAGGGCCACTCCCTGATAGTGCTATGCGTTAAACTAATAAAAGCTATTAGATTTGAAATATTTTAATGGTGGTTTTGTGGTGTGACGTATTACGTGACACTTGGTCAGGGTCACTCCCTGATAGCTCATGCATTTTTTTTAAAAGTAACGGTCATATTTTGTTTTATACTCGTTTTTCTTGAGGGCCACTCATAGACAGCCATTTAGGTAAGCTGTTAATCTGTATTTGTTTGAGCTTATTTTCTGCAGCAATGTAGGTGTGCTGTAATATTTAATTATTATTTTTTTATCATAATTTTCTACAGCCATGTATGTGTGCTCTAATAATTGGTTGATCTTATTTTTATGCAGCCATGTAGGTGAGCTGTAATATTTGTTTGAGCTTATTTTGTGCAGCCATGTAGGTGTGCTGTAATACTTATTTTTTGAGCATATTTTTCTACGGCCATGTATGTGGGCTGTAATAATTGGTTATTTTTATGCAGCCATGTAGGTGAGCTGTAATATTTGTTTGAGCTTATTTTGTGCAGCCATGTAGGTGTGCTGTAATACTTATTTTTTGAGCATATTTTTCTACGGCCATGTATGTGGGCTGTAATAATTGGTTATTTTTATGCAGCCATGTAGGTGAGCTGTAATATTTGTTTGAGCTTATTTTGTGCAGCCATGTAGGTGTGCTGTAATACTTATTTTTTGAGCATATTTTTCTACGGCCATGTATGTGGGCTGTAATAATTGGTTATTTTTATGCAGCCATGTAGGTGAGCTGTAATATTTGTTTGAGCTTATTTTGTGCAGCCATGTAGGTGTGCTGTAATACTTATTTTTTGAGCATATTTTTCTACGGCCATGTATGTGGGCTGTAATAATTGGTTATTTTTATGCAGCCATGTAGGTGAGCTGTAATATTTTTTTGAGCTTATTTTCTGCAGCCATGTAGGTGAGCTGTAATATTTGTTTAAGCTTATTTTCTGCAGCCATGTAGGTGAGCTGTAATATTTATTTTTCCTGAGTTTATTTTATTTTTATTCTTGCGGCCATGTATGCGCGACGTAATATTTGATTGTTTTAGCTTAATCTTCTGCAGCTATGTAAGTGAGTTGTAATACTAAAACAATTAAGTTTATTTTAGAGTTATTTACCTTCTATTTCTGTATTTTTTTAAGTGAGTCGTTTAGTATAAATAATTCTAGTGTACTAAATTCCAGACAATCAAATTTATGGTAATGTCTGTGTTGAGAAAAGAACGTAATCTGCCAAATTTTACAGGTGACAATAGCGAAAGCTATACGCCAAAACGACCAAGACGACGTCGGAAGTCTTCATCAAGTGAACCTGAGGAAGTACCCCGTAAGAAGACCAAGCCTACCCAAGGCTTGACGGCGGATGATTTACTCAAGATAATAGCTGCATTACAAAATACGCCAAGTAAGAGTACTTCAATTACTAATGTGGTGCCTGATTTTGATCCCAATAATAAATCTCAAGACGTGGAGCGATGGTTAAGGAAGGTTAACGAATGTTCGGAAATTTACAGTTGGGACGAGAAACAAACCGTACATTACGCGCTTCAAAAACTATGTGGCTTGGCCAAACAGTGGTATCAGTCTTTACCATCGCTCAACTACTCTTGGGGAGAGTGGCAGTGTAAATTAAGGAAAGCATTTCCAAATGATGTAAACTATGGAAAATTGTTGGAGGAAATGTTAAACCGAAAATCTCGCACTGATGAAGCTCTCAGAGATTATTTTTATGACAAACTATCATTGCTTAGTAGGTGCGAGATTGTTGGTCGTAAGGCAGTTGATTGTATCATTTATGGTATTTCTGATGGTTCAATTCGAAATGGAGCACAGGCCCTAAAACGTGAAGAGCCTGAGGATTTATTGAACTATTTAGCTTCACAGCAATCAACGCAATCGAAAGAATCCGTGCAAGGGGCACCAAACCCCAATTCTTTCAGAAGACGGGACTTTCGAGCGCACAATAACCAACAAAATAGACCTTCATCTTCTAGCAAGGGCACTGACTTTATTTGTTTCAACTGCAACGAACGTGGTCACGCTTACTACAACTGTAGTAAACCCTTAACTAAATGTATGAAGTGCAGTCGAGTAGGTCACAATTCTCCTAATTGCGGTAGGAAACCATTGCGATCACATGAAGTCAGTGAACAAAACGATCAAAAGTCTGAAAAAAAAGTTCTTAGGGTAACGTCAAGTAAAGAATCTTTAGAGCTGGAGATTAATCAGATTGATGGTAAAAATGATGAACAGCCCAAATATAATATTCCTCCTAATACTGTAAAGGAAACTTCAAATGAAACGGGCAGTAAATTTCTAAAAAATGTTTGCATTAATGGGACCATGCTAAATGCTTTCATAGATTTCGGAAACGAATGCAGCTTAATCAGACATTCAGATGCGAAACTTTTGAGTCTACCAGAATGCAATATTAATTTACCAGTAATAAAGGGATTTGGGAATTCAACCGTTTTTCCTAAATTCCAATCCCTGGTCCAAGTTAGAATTGACGAGGTAGAAACTGAGTTGAGTGTTCTTGCCGTTGATGACACATTCTTGAATACTTCTATGTTGATAGGACAGAATTTTACTGAATTGGCTCCTGTGACTGTAATGAAAGACAATGAAAGACTTAGCTTCTATCACAGTCCAAACGAAGTTCTTGGTGACAGTGATGCTACTCTTGAGTTGTTTGTAGATAAAGATGTCACAATTTCGAAGGGGGGATTGGTAGAGGTTTATACAAAAAAATGTACACGGGAGACATATACATCGATGGGAGCACCAGAATGAATCCAAACCAGGAACATCACTTACATCAAGGCTGTTACAAAATTGATGAAGGTAAAGGGGTTGTATTTGTTACTGCATTGACAAATACTCTTCTAATTTTCAAAGCGGACAAGTTGATTGCTAGGGTCAATCCCATCAAAGAGGCCAAAGTTTTCATTGTTCAAACTGTCGAGCAATCAAGAAAAATGCTGCCTCTGGAAAGGTCCGATATTAATGTGAATGAGAATTTAGACCAAGCTATACAAGACAAGCTGTACCAACTTTTACAAAAGTACAGAAACTGCTTTGCATTCAACCTTGAAGAGCTAGGTTGTGTAAAGAATGCAGCAATGAACATTGATTTACACGATAAAAGTCCTGTTGTGTATAGACCTTATCGTCTTTCTCATCATGAGCGTCAAAAAGTCCGGGATATAGTCGATGATTTAATGCAAAACGACATTGTACAGGAGTCCGACTCAAACTATGCAAGCCCCATATTGCTTGTCAGTAAAAAGAATGGCGAGCCGCATCTCTGTGTCGATTATCGCGCCCTCAACAACAAAACGGTAAAAGACAAATATCCACTGCCGTTAATTGACGACCAGCTGTCAAATTTGAGTGGTAATAAATATTTTATCACACTGGATTTAGCCTCTGGCTATTATCAAATACCGATGGGAGAGCAAAGCCGACACCTGACTGCTTTTGTCACCCCGGACGGACATTACGAATTCAAACGTATGCCGTTCGGGCTGGCAAATGCACCATCGACCACCATACATTTAGACCATCTGGGACCATTTGTCAGGAGTAAATCGCGTTACAGCTATATTTTGACAGTAGTAGATGGGTTCACTAAATACCTTTTTGCCAGGCCAGTTAAAGATACAAAAACAAAAAGTGTAATCAGCGTACTGGAAAGTATCTTTCATGATTTTGGCATACCACGTAGAATAATCACCGATCGTGGAACTGCCTTTACGTCGGCACAATTCAAGGACTTTTGTAACAATAAAGGCATAAAGCATGTTCTCAATGCAGTTGCTTGTCCCAGAGCAAACGGTCAAGCCGAGAGATACAACCAAACCATTCTTACGGCTTTATCTGCTCAAAACAATGGTAAAGATGAGTGCATTTGGGACAAGCAACTAGGGAAGGTGCAATGGGGTATAAACAATACCATTAATGCTTCTACAAAAAAGAGCGCGTCGGAACTTTTATTTGGAATTAAATTTAATAATCCTGTCGATAATATGCTGACAACTGAAAATCACGAATCGAGTTGTGGCTCTGCCACCTCACCGGCTCACATGGACTTGATCGATGTACCTGACATGAATAATGTACCTGTAAATAATGAATCTATTAATCAGTTGTCACCAAACTCCCCAATTGCTATTGAAAATGGTGAATCACAGTTGCAGCCGTCGTTAATTGCAACCAGTGATTTGTCAGAAATAGAAAGGATTAGGCAGGAAGCGTCCGAAAATATCAAACGTAGTCAGGAACGTCAAAAAGAAATTTATGACTCTAAAAGGTCTCCTGCAAACTCATACTCTATAGGCGACTTAGTAAAAATAACGAAAACTAACTTTAAAAATGATGGTAAGAACAAGAAGCTTTTACCAAAATTTATTGGTCCATATAGGGTTACTAAGAGTCTAGGCAATGATCGCTACGAAATTTCAAATATCCCTGGTTTTAATGCAAAAAAATATGTGACTGTTGTGGCTTCGGATAGCATGCGCCCTTGGATTAGTATTCAATCTTTAGAAGTCAATAGGTCCTCTCGTTCTCCATCTGTCACATCGGAGTCCAATTCGAGTTCAAATGAAGAATAAAATCAGATTTTAAGGTTTAGATTACATAAATTAAAATGTACTTTATTTTAACATAACATTGCTTGTATAATATTAATATAAATTATTATTTTATAAGTATTTACATCTATGTTTATTTTAAAGTTTATTAACTGAATTATTTTTGTTTGAATTGAACTATTTTTTTAAATTTATTTTTTCATTATTATAAGTAAATTATGTTTGTATAATATTGTTGTGATATGCGCGTGCTTCGGAGTTAGCACGCAGTCGGATGGCCGAATGTTGTGATTTAATTCAGAAATTGTCCAAACGTCAAAATGGTATTCTTAACCTTAGTATATGAAATTAAGTTTATAATTTAAAATTGTATTAAATTATTATCAAACTTAATTATAGTACAGCTTTGCTATCTTTTGAGTATTTTAGTTTATAAGTATTTCATTCGATATGTACTAGTGTGCACCGATTGGTCGTTCGTCTTTGCGGAACTACAATAGGTGGCGCCCCGGTCGCATTTAGCAAGGACGACCAATACGGGGCAAAAAAATAAATAAATCTATCGGTCAGTTGAGTCTGCTTGTAACAGTGCTACGGTGAAGTCAATATCAATAAAGTATACCTAAGTGTAAAATACCGGAGTGTTTCATTATACTTAGAATTAATCGTGACATTTACTTTATCTAAAATAGATCATAGTACAATATTGAATTTAATACTCTTATTACATTGTTATTATAAACAACTTAATTAGGTTACTACATATATGGTGATCGTTTTGTAATTTGATATTCAATGTTTATTTTATTAAAAATACAATATCTTTTTCCTTTGTTATTCTGCAATTACGTCATACACTACACTGTGTCTCGGAAACCAGTCCCTTCCATGTGAACATTTTCATATATTAACCTATTATAGTATAAGGTAATTATGTAATATAAAATAGTAAAACTTAATGATAGTACACGTTCGCGTACGTATGTGCCACCAACAAAACAAGCGCCAAGCGGTCAGTTAACTTCTAACAATATACATACCCACCCCCATAATTTATTTTCCTTAAAGTAAATTACCTAGCTAACACTAAATATTATGTGATTACAGACTACGATACAATTACAAGCAGGCTTACAGAAATAATTACCTTACAATAAGAAGAATAACGAGAAGAATATTATGTGCATATTCCCTGCTAACCCAAGCAAATAAATTAATTATCTAGCACTTTCGAGTATCTAATTACCACTTCAATATTACATGTCATCAGTCTGTTTCGAGCCATCCTTTGAGAATTAGGTAGGTATTTGCATAGGCAGGTTTACTCATGAATGATTGATACCGTAATGGTAAATGAGAACTCCTTAGGGTCTTGCTGTTTGTCTTGTCCATCATTAGCCATTTTAGCATTGCATTAATCAATTAAGTTTGTCAATTAGAACTAGGGAATGCAATCTCGCGAGATCAGAGCTCAGGCGAGATCTCGCGAGTTTAAGGCGAGGCCCTATCCTAAATTAGCAACTCAAAAACCGACGCACTACTGAAATAACGTTCATATTAGCCCTTAAACAGGCCCCGAAGAACCGCTGCAAGAAATAAAGTGTTATATATGGATTTAGACTTTGAAAAGCACCCATGATTCCTAATCAATTTTTTTTTCAAAAACACTGAAAAGCTTGAAAGAAAGATGGGGGAAAATATAATCTTATTGCCTGGGTAGAGACTATACTTTATGTGATAACCATATATAAATGTCGAATGTAAGTTGCTCATTTCTAGAAAATATTTGAATAGATTTTGCAAATAGAATCCTGATTTTAGTATAATTTGTGTAAAATAAATCAAGCGTAGTAATAAAAATCACAAACAACATCGGGTGAAAAGGCTAGTATAAAAAAGTAGGTAATTTGCATTATACATACAATACATTTTATGAATTTTTCCTTTTTTTTAACCAAAAGTTATCAAAATCTTAGGTTTGTTCATCAAAGATTTAAAATAGTTGCCCTTTTTTCTACCGTAAGCTCTAACTAAATCTACCGTCTTTCTAATATATTTCACATGAAGTAAGTATTTTATAGAGAAAACACAGGAGAAATCATGCTTATTTTAAGGAAATTGCATTTTCACTCAGTTTCAATTCTACCATACCGCTGGGAAGGAAACGAAGAAGTATGTTTGTTTTAAAGAGGTATACAAGTTTTTTTTATTAGACAACTTGGGTTTCTTTGATAACCAATAATAAATACGTCTTAAATAATATTATATTGCATAAACTTGAAAAAAAAGTAGTTATTTCGCTGGAAATCACTTACGCGTTCAAAGCCTTATATTTCTTTGTATCAACTACTTCTTTTATTAGATTTTATTTTTTGTTATTATTAAAAATAGTTTAACTAAGTCTGCGTTTGGACTGAAATTTGTGGAGAGAAATAAACAATTATTATTATTATTAAATAACAACAACAACATTGTGTGGGGAACATGTGACCAAGGCTTGTTGAGTCGACCTAAGTGGAGTGTTTTGCCATAATCTCCACGCTTGGCAGGCGTTAAAAGAAAATATATTGTTATAAGACCCGTTAAACCAGTTTAAAAATGTTATTTCGTCTTTTGAAACTAGCATTATTTATGATAGATTTTCACGTAACCGCTTTTTCACCGAGGTTTAGTCTATGGTGGCACTCATGTAAACATGTTTTTGGCACGACCTAAAACTCTGTTTGTTTGCGAAAAGAGATAAATGGTCTTTGTTTACGGAATAACACAGCTCCAGTTAAAGTTTCACGTAAAATTTGTGTCCAGGTATTTTGCATGGTTTATGAAACAAAAATGATTGAAGTTAACTATGAAATGAACAATTCGGATGAAATAAATAGATGCGTGACACAGTATATTTGTGATACAGTATATGGACTGTAATTGGAGCCTCATTTTTGGCTGTGTCAGGAGACTGCTCTTCCATTACTGAGAAATATTACATAAAAGTAAACTAAACTAAAGTAAACTAAATAAATAAATAATAATAAATAAACTAAACTAGACAACTTAGTTTTAGTCCAATTTTATGAAGAAAAACACAAAATAATAAATATATGTTTTTACAGCTTTAAGTACTAGAAATTTAAATGATCTTAGACATAGATATAGTTAAATAGGTAGATATAAAGAAAATTATTTCCAAAACTCCAAAACTCTTAAGGCTTAGGATAAGGCCGCACATGAGCTTTGCAATGCAATGTAGTGTGTGTGTGTGTAAGCTGTGTGTGGATGTGTCTGTGTGTGTTATGTGTATTGAATTTTGTAGACGATTGTAATATTATCATTTATTAGTTTATTAGTAATTATTATTGTGTTAGCAGTTATGGGCTATTTTTAAATTATTCAGTAAATTATTTAAAGGTGAATACAGAACGTTTTGTTTGATGGTTGGACGATTTCAGACGTGCATTACATATTGTGTAGATACAATAAATATAATCTATCTAGACAGGTTGTAAATAAAACTTCAAAATTGTTGGTTTTTTCCGGTCAGTTATTATAAAAAGTAAAATAAACTTTACGTGCCACTGAAAAACAGCGAACTCGCAAGATAAATACAAGACATGATATTCTGTAATTCCATCCTTTAACATTATGCAAAATTTTACTAGGCAGTGAAAAAACTAGACAATGGGTTAAATATTTCAAAAATATATTTAAAAAATTCGTTGGAAGACAAACATAATTTTCAAGCTTTACTGAATAATTTCTAAAATTGTGGACCCATACAAATTATTAAAACACTACAGAAGTTTTACTCCTGGAAATCCACAATATTTTTTTTTTAAATTTGTAATGTGACACGGTTTTTAAGAAGATTTCCCAAGAGATAGGCTGAATGCTAGCTTGTAAAACAAAAATTGCTTATTTAAAAAGAGCAGTTTACGTGTTTTGTTGTAAAAACGAGAATATTTTATATATAAAAAATGGATATTCCTTATGCAAGATAATCTGAAATCGTAGGAAAAATTCCGTTACTAACAAATAAATAATATTGAAGATTTGAGCAAGAAATTAGGGAAATCGTTATATTTATATTAAGGTAATAAAATTATAATCCGGCTCTCTTTAAAGCCAGGGTGAATAGGCTCCTTCTGGGTAAGCTCGCTACATCGTAGATCCCATCCCTGCTCTCGGGCTGGATCGGGATCAAGAGCAAACCCATACAATATTATACAAAAAAATTATAAAAAATATAAATTTGTTTATTTAAAAAAAAATTGATTGAGAACAACTAATTACATACGTCCCCAACAACGAGGCGCTTGAGCCTACTCTGGATTAGGGCGATCAAACCTTAGTCGACCGATAAAAAGAAAACAATAAAAAAAAATACTTTTAAAAATACTGTCTAAACCTGTGCAAGTACAAGTACTATTTTCTAAATTTACTCCCACAAAATAGTGTCGAAAACCATAAAAGTGAATTTTACGGCGGGAATGTTGCCTCCTGCGCACTTAGTTCCTTTTATGTCGAACACCTTCTTCAGAACAGGACATAAAGATAGCAAGACAGTAGCCATCGTTAAAGAAAACTTTAAAACGAGTAAATATGAATATACATTAGTAAGAAAAAATTAAAGGAAAAGTTCTCAGATTTTAAAATTATATAACTTCCAAGCCGGATTTGGTTACGGCCTACTTTTGTAAATGTGGCTTTTACTAGTTTGCCTTTTGATATGCCCTCAAGTGGCTACAAATACCATCAATGAATACACCAGTAAGAAGAAAAAAAAGATATTGTTCTCAGATATTTTTATTTTTATCTGATTTTCTAAAACTATTTTTAATATTTTTCTCTTGAATACATCCACATTTAGGGTCTCGATCCTACCAAGGTGATTAGGTTTAAGTCGACGACCCTGGCCTTGGTTGGTAACTTGGTTATAAATGCTCAAAAAGTAATCAATATTAGCATAATATGCATAATTAACATCATAGTTTATTAATATAGCTAAATCGAAATAACATTATACTAAAACAACGTCTTATAGTAATCGCATCGTAAGAATGCCGTCCTGACAGCAGGCAGGAAACATGAAAACCAAATGGGTGCAAAAGAGACAGAAGAAAAATTGTACGTGTATGACAGCTGTCAGGACGGCATTCTTACTATGCGATAGGTATAGTTTATAATGACTATAACAATTCATTAATAACCATCGAAAATTCGTCATAATATAGCGTTATGTTGAAATTGTTAGATCAGTCGACACAAGTGAACAATAGCTTAGGTATAATTCATCATCTTATTTCAAAATTAAATAATAGTTGCCTTAACTAATTATTCGTATTTGCTTTTAATGTTAAAATACTCCAAATACTAGATATATTCTAAATACTAGTCTTTAAAAATGAAATGTATTTTGAGATTATCTAGAGAATACAAAAATAGCATAAGACGTCAAAATGGACTGAAATAACGTAGGTACATTTCGCTATTCTCCCCTAAGTATGTAAACAAAATAAAATAACTTCTTTCGAGTCTATTTCAAAGAATTCAAGAGTTCTGCCTGCATCTGGATAAAGTTTAAAATAAGTAGAAAGTGGTTCACTCTCTAAAGTACAATTTTGTTTACAGCCGGAAGAATTTTGCTTGCTTTCAGTAGACAGACTTTTTTGTAGGAATATCTTCAAGAGCAATATTGTTTAAGATTTAGCAAATACATAATAGAAAACCTTGTAAATTTGTGCTCCATTTTCACAACAAAAAATACTCGTACCTATAACATTTTAGTTGAGTTAAAAGTACTTAGTATGAGATCAAAATGTGTGTGTGAGATGTTCCCCCACACATTGATTACGGTTTGTGTGTAACACTCGTAACCTCTACTTACTCTCACATTAGTAAATGATATCTACAGTAACATTTAGGTCTATATTATTCATTAAAGTCATTACGCGCTTAGGTTAATTTAAGTATTTAACCCTTAAATGCATACTGATGTAGATTTACATCATATCTTAAATATTATTTATTAATATTTATTCATTTATTATTATTATTTTATTTTTTGTTTTTATTAGCTTTGGTGACCTTCATTAGTACAAAAAATAAATTTGAACTCTTTTTTTTTCATTTTTTTTTTGTTAAGTCAGAAATGGAATTCCAAATTTAAATAAAAAAAATACTTATAAATGTCCTATTGGTACCAAATAAACTGTATTGAGTAGGGAATAAAATAAATTTTTATTTAAAATAAAAAATAGAGAAAATAAAAGTATTTTTTATTATGTAACAGTATTTTTTTTTTAATTTACAGTTTTTTTTTTTACTTATCCCATTTTTCTGGACCAGCTCAATTGACAAGTATTATTAAAAAACTTGTGACTCTATGAGCTGTAGACCTCGCGAGTCTGTATGTCTCTTTATTTTTATATTTATTTTATTTTAATTGATTGAGAAATGTGACCTGTAGAGGAAAATAGCTTCAGCGGTAGACCTTGTAAGCTGGCAACCGCCATAAGTCCGTAATTATTTTAAATTTCCAAAAACTGGCTCGACAAAAAATTTGATTTGTTTATCGAAACTGCTCACAAAATTTCACGAGAATCGGTTCAGGAACGCGACCTGTAGAATGGAACAAACAGACAGATGGACAAACAAATAGACAGACAGATAGACATACAAAAGCAATTTTGTCGAAGCTGAAACAGAGACGCTTCGCTCGCTCGGTCAATAAAAACTCGTGGGTTAAGTCACAATGCGTCAGTTAAGGCCTTTTTCATGTAAGTACCTAAACAGTTATATTCAAGGCAAGTTTATTACTTTCCAAAATTTTATTTATTAATAATATTAAATAACGTCTTGACTTTAAATTTAATGTGTTAACACCTGTTCTAACAAATATATTTAGCAACACAGTATTGCTATAACTTCCAGTAAAATCAGGCAACTCTATAGATATGTTCCGGTCGTAAAACATAACAAACAAAATTTATTACAGTCATACATATGCCACCAGCTGATGGCTAGAGGCACTCTGTTGTTGACCCCAGAAATATATTGCACTGGTTCGTAGAAATGCTAGAGTTTGTGTTGTCTACATTCAAGGTAGGAGTTTTGTGTGATGGTGTATGGTGTTTACCTCATACTTTCATATTTCTTACGAACGGTACATAGATTTATTAATAATAACAATAATCTAGGTAGTTGGTTAGTAACAAAATCGTCTAACAATCTATTTTAGTAGGTATATTTAGAATCAAAACATTAAGATAAAAATCATAAATTAATCAAAACCATACTCCAAATCAAAATTAAAAATAACAATGAATATTAAAATTTAAAAAACATTCTAAAATAATTTTATTTTGAGTGCCGGGTTATTAATTTTATAGTTCATAAGATTATTTTTCGGATGCATTTTGAAGACATTCACTATGATTGAATGAAGTCTTTGACCAATTTTATGATAAAAACATATACTTTGTAACCAACGCAGAGAATGTCTTCATATTTTTTACCAATTAATGAGCAGTTTTAAAATTGCCTAAGTGATTTGACGACGTCATTTAGCAGGCGCAAAACAAAAAAATCAAGGCTTTTTCAAAAATAAAAGTATTACTTATAATGTCCAAAAATAAAATTTTACCAAAACATGTCTGGTCGTTTTGTTAAGAAGAAAGCTAAAAATCTCCTCATCGAATCATATTTTCCCAATTGCATCTATTGAAAGCCTTAAACTACTTTATAGCTTATTAAGTTTCTTTGGTGAGTTCTTCTCCACGCACATCGTGTTATCTCACCCAAAAAAATGTAATGACGAATCTAAGAGATGTAAGTAATATCCTAAAGTTAATAAACTATTAGTTTCATTTCAAGTACAAATAAAAGCAATGAATATTTACTGAACTAATATAAAATATCAAAAAAAT
This sequence comes from Carpatolechia fugitivella, assembly GCA_951230895.1. Lineage (NCBI taxonomy): Eukaryota > Metazoa > Arthropoda > Insecta > Lepidoptera > Gelechiidae > Carpatolechia > Carpatolechia fugitivella. The sequence continues at coordinate 1,493,892 of OX579649.1, forward strand.
CTTTGAACATAAAGTTATAGTTTCCTAAATAAAAGGATATAAAAGTTAGTATAGTATAAACTCGTACAAGTTTTTCACAAATATATCAAGGGAATATTTTTTATTTTCTCATTGATTGATATCGCCTTGAGATTGTTTGTTATTCGTCCTAGAATAATATTGGAGTTTGAACGATCTTCCAAGACAAACCTTCTCCATGAAAGGGCGAAGGGAAACGATACCTTACTGAATAAATAACATGTTAAAGTACTAAACTATCTGATATCAATAATAAATTGTATATCACTTGAGTTTTTAATTAACACAGTTAAAAATACGAGCGAAAGATTATTGGTTTTTGGAATCACTGAATCAATATAAATCACAATATATATATATTATGTTATAGAAAACCTGCATTCAACACAATATTGTGCATTTCACCGTATTGTTCAATCTCGCAAAATTGACGTTTCCGGACTCAATGACAACAAACTCCATATTACCGGACTCAACGTTACGGGAACTCGATGTAAACGAAATAATTTATTATTTAATACATTCGCTCGCAGTCTGATCTGAATACAGCTCTACATTTATGGCCACGAACGCATTCAGATTGCGCGGTAATTTAAAATATAATTTAATAGGTATTAAAAATGATTATATTCGACAGTAAAAGTTGTTTATATTTAGAACGTTATTAACCTTCGATTGATATTTTTCACAGCATTTTTCTGTACAACTCAGAAGCAGTTCCTATAATATCAAAATATTTAAATAAGCATTGCTTTCGATTAGCATCTCTCTAAATAATAATGAAAATCAAAGACACGATGTATTCGACTTCAGCAATACAAAACGTGTTAAAATTCCGATAGCGTTATAGCACAATAACGTTGTAGTTCAGCAATATTAGTAAAATACCACGAACAAATTGAAATTCCAAGCGAGTCGGAGCGAAATAGAAAGGTCCACCAATATCGTCCGTTGGTCAAACAAAGTAAACAACGGGAGGTTTAATATTCGATACTTATGCAAACATAACGTGATCGAATCGCGTTCATAAACTCGATATTTGCGACGTCCTACCATCTTATTGTCTCATATTTTTAGCCCCTCTGAAATTGGACGCATGAATTTTGACAGAATTTATCGTTCGCACTCTATAGTCCATTCGGACTCACGGCTCTTTAGTTTAGCAAGCAAGAAAAGCTAATTCATCTAACAGGTTGAAAAAAAAAGTGAAACGTTTGAGTTTTCACGTTTGTTTGGGCCCCTTGACACCAAGATAATACTCTCAGATAATACTAATAATCCAATTATTATTATCTCTCTGATATCGATTTTTTAATGAATCACAGCCTATAAATTCCAATTGATTCGGTACCTACAAATTTGACAGTATTCTTTTAGAAAATATCAATAAATTATATTTGGAATAATCTGGTAATAAAAATATGGAACTGCTTGTAAGGCTGTCAACGAGGGCTTCCTATAAATCGTTTGAAACAGTAAAAATGTTTTATAAAAGCGTTCGATTGAACGCCCGTCAATGTTGAACACGAAAATAAAAACGCGTTTATTTATTTTTTGTTGGTAAAAATTGACAAACAGAGACCTAAACTACATAAGACAACGACATAACCATGAATTGTATTTCTTATAATTTGGAAATTTAATTTGGTTTTTGTTACGGTAAGCAGATTTCGTGCAGAGCACGGCGCGGCGCGGGCGGCGTACATCAAAGTATCTTGATTTTTTTAATTCTCGGGAAAACTGCCATCTAGCTTAGTTTGCTTTTCATTCTACCCTTTCGTATGTCCCACCAATGCACACTCTATCGATGCCGGCTCGGGATAACAAATAGATCTTATTACAGTGTCCCTCCCTTTAGATCGGGGTGTTTTTTGACAGCGGACTCGCAAGTAAATATGGATACGACCCTAAGCCCTTCGGGTAACAAGAAAATACTGTATATTTTTATATAACTAAAACTAAGTAAATGAAATAAGGTATCTACGAGTAGCTTTTCACTGTTCTAGGTTCTGTTAGAAGGTGTTTAGTGAAATAAAAATAGCAGATTCAATTGGTTACTAAGTCAAATTTAATAACGGTTAGGCACGTTTATAACAGAATATCTGCTGATTCTATAATAATGTAAGAGATATAAAAAAATGTACGTTAAATATTATTTTAATTATTGATAATGTTCAATCTGAGTATCTAAGTGGTGTAACCATGTGTAGCATATTTAATTATAAAGTTGCTTTATTCTTAATTCATCGCTTATTTACAAAACTAACGTAATAATTGTGTTAATTTCCTGAAAAAAATATATTTTTGTTTAACGCTTTCCCCTAAAATATTAAGTTTTGTCGCCCAAGTAGGTACTTACTTCATTTGTTTGTGATATACGTTATATTATCATATTTTACAGAAAAATATCCTTGGAAAATCGTATGAAATTTTCCGGTGTGCCACACTCGATGGTCGATCGACCATTGTCCAAAGTGAATACGCGTTCCACTCTTCGAATTGATAGAAAACCATTCAATATACTCTACATCTCGGATTCACAATTTTGTATGTTAAAACGAAATGTAAGTGAAAATGTGACAAATATATTTTAGAGACGTTATATTTTAAATTTGAATTTTGTGTTTTGTAGTTCTAGAGCGTCGGTGGTCTAGTGGCTAGGGCCGCTGCCTCCCATCCGGGAGACGTGGGTTTGACCCCCACCACGTACCAATCTGTTTTCGAATTTCGAATTCATACATACGTTTATTCGATGCTCTTACGATGAAGGAAAACAACGTGTGAAGTCGACCAACCCGCACTGGGCCAGCGTGGTCGACTAAGGCTTAATCGCTCTAATTCAGGGTAGGCTCGAGCCCCTCGGTTGGGACGTACAAGTACATGTTTTACATATTTTTACAGTTTTCATATATTGGAAATGGAGTAGTCGTCTGGGTCAAAATCAATCAGGAGCAATAGTTTTTAATAACAAATATTTAATTAAAACTATTCTTAGGTGATGATGATGGATTGATGATCTTTCCGACCAATTTCAACCATGGCAACCACTTCCAATACTTAGCAGGTACCGCAAATCAATAATTATCTCAAAATTTATGTATTTATATATTTTCGAAGACAGCGACAAAATTCGCGACTTGCTTTAGAAAATATTGTCGTTAACACTTACATTGTGAACGAGTAGGTACTGAACAGTAACGAGTTTTAGTTTCTACCTACACTATTTTCCGCTGAAACCGAAGAAAAGCTTTAAAGCGCATGTTACATTCTCTGCATTCTAAGCTGAGAGCATAAAACGCAGCGCTTTACCTTTCATCTTTGGCATAATAGTTCCCAATCACTTTGCGGAGAATTAGCACAATAGGTTGGCGAATAGCACATCACCGCACCGCCCGCTTATAGATCATGGCACAGTAAACTGCAAAAGCAGTAGGACATCTTCTTGCAAACGGCCGAAACACACCAAGTCTGTCTGCGACTCGGATTCTAGGTACACTTCGGTACACATTTCAGTCTTGAGTGCCATTCAGTGAAGTACGCGCTTATAACTTTATTGTTCTATGTATGAATGCCTGACATTCCAGACTTAATTTATTACAAACTTTGTCAGAAAGGTAAAACTTAAAAATTACATTATTATATTTTATGTCATGTATTTATTTGTATCAGTTAAACAGGTTGCTACCTATTGTCGAATCACAGCAGTGAGGTAGGTATTCTGATTTTCTTTAACTTTTGATGAATTTATTACAGTTTGCGTGAAGTCAAGGAAAATACCGAGACAGTACTGTACTCTTATTATGTACTGTGATCAGGGTAAATAGGTATTCGTGCACAGCTGCTGGCGTCCGGTCCAACGTCCATTCAACCGGTCAGTTAGTTACCTGCCAAATACATCTAAGCTGTTTGCGTAATTGTACCGTGACTGATGATGTGATGATGTCGCTGTAACTGAAGTTTACTTCAATGGCTGCCTCTTGTACGACGTATAAATAATAGTATTTGGCTATAAAATTACTTCGTTAAAACATGTCTTGTCTTATGGCTAACTAGTCGTGTAATGATATTTATAAAAAAAAAATATACCATTACTGGATACAAGAAATTTTAAAACAGAAAGAAAAATGCTACTACTTGCTCTATTTTTTTTTTCGATAAAAAATATCTTCCTGCGGACTTTACAGAAAATTGAAGTCAAAAGAAAATGCATTTGTGTCATTGAAAGCGCTTAACTAAGTGAACTTCCGCCATTGTGTTAGTGAACTCACCCAACAAAATGTAATGACGGATCTAAGTGATGTAATAACATCCTATGGAAATAAATAATTTTTGACTTTGACTTTGACTTTTGAACTATCATCATCGACAGCTCTTATATGTCCCCACAGAAGGGATTTAGCCAATAATAAGAAGTAATTACACACCCATTTAAAATGTACAATTATGAATTTAACACACTTCACTTTTTTCTTTTCATGTTTATGGCTCTTGAAATGTTTTTGGTGATCGTCCGGAATATATTTGTGAATCGATGCTATAATGGTACAGCTCCAAAGCCGTAACCACAACAATTTAACTCAACATTAAAAATCTCCAACCTTGAGCCAAGGCATTTTTGCGGGAAGAAAGGTCATATCCGAAGGGAACATAGTTCTTCATTACTAAATTACAAAAGAAGAAGAAAGTCGTGGCTGCGCAATATAAGTACAGGTTGGGCTGGGCAGCATTCGGGAAACTACGTCATTATCTTCTTGTCGCCACTACCGCAATGCCTGAAAACCAGGGTTTATAACCAGAGTGTCATACCCGTTTTGACATACGGAGCTGAGACGTGGAACATGACGGGGAAGCTGACCAACCGGCTACATGTCACTCAGTGAGCTATGGAAAGATTTATGCTTGGTATTTCGCTACGGGGTAAAATCCGAAACGAAATCATCCGGCAGAGGACCAAGATGGTGGATATCGTCCAGAAATGTATCAAGCTGAAGTGGCGGTCGTATCGGATCTCGAATAGAGACCGCGTCTCGGGAAACGTAGTGTGGGACGCCCTCCTGCCAGGTGGACTGATGACCTGAGGAAGGTCGCAGGTGGTGGCTGGATGAGGAAAGCGGGTGATCGTGCGCTTTACGCAGGGTACGCACCCTTGGGGAGGCCTACGTCAGCAGTGGACTGCAATAGGCTGATTGGATAATCTTTCTCTTTTCTTATTTTTCATAATTTGTGTTAACACAGAGCGAGGTATTATATTTAGATTACTCGTAAAGCTTTATATTTAGATTACTCGTAAAGCTTCCTACAGCTTGGCATAGGTTCTCCCATCCTTCTTCCACTTCTCATGCCCAAGCAATCTTCTCTGTTCACCCCACTTTCTTTTCCGGGGTCTACCTTAAAATGTAATCTTCAACCAGCCCATATACGTCCCCAGCGAGGGGCTCGAACCTACCCTGCAGTAGTAGTGATCAAGCCATAGTCGACCACGCTGACCCAGTTTGGATTTTGCTACTATAGACACAACCTTTGCATTTCATCATTAGCTCAGAACGTACTTGCAAAATATGATCTTAATTAACACAGACGTATGAAACCATAACCCTTCATTTGGGCATACCGCAGTCGGTTGACAAAGTCAGCCACGTGCTGGAAACGAAATAAGGCAAAAGGAAGTTTTCTCATTTCCCTAAAAAGATTAACACGTCGCGCGCCGAAAACGTGATCAGGAATACTAATTACTTTTTGATTATTCATTTTCTTATTAACAATTTGGATTCTATCAAGGATTGTACATTTTCTCATCAAGTCCTAGTGATTTTAGGTAATCAATTTTATTAAGTGTTGAACCTTGAAGGTTAATTGCCATTACTAATGATGACTAGCTTTTTGCTAAACCATTTTCAAACCATTTCAGCTTAGAGAGTAATATGGTAACGTGTGATACAGAACTTAATAATGTCTAATAAATTCAAATGTGATTTTAATACTTTAAAATTCAATAAAACTCATTGATTCGTGTAACACGTAAACGTGCACATTGCTATAATAAAGCGTGATAATGGCACGACATAAATTTTCCATACCGACAGCTCGATTGTGCTATACGTACGTAACTTGAACGTAGTTTACTGGTTGATAAGAGTGAAGACTTTTAGTATTCACGATTATTAGGTGCAACATAAATTTATCATGAAGTAAAAAAAAAAATCCTGCTATTTTAATTTATTTTATTTATTAGGTTACCAACAGAGTATACATTAAATACCACATCAACTATAACACAATTGAAACGCTAAATGCTACTACAGGTAACGACGACATGCACGATGTAAGCAAACAGAAGAAAAAATATATATATATATATACTCATATACAGCACTAAAACCTATGTTGTAATTGCTTAATGATAATTAGAAGAAAATGTAAATTAAAGTTATATAAATGCAGACAAATATTAATTAGTTAATAATAAAACAGGAAAGAACAGCACACTAAAGGTAATTTTTTTCGATACACTTACGATTAACTGTAATTAAATTAGAGACTAGCGCATCGTGGAAGTACAAACAATTTAAATGAAACCAAAGAATCAGCGAATATGTCGATGTCTTTAGTTTTATGCTGCTATTATTTTGTATTCCTTGTACTTAAAAACACTTTTATTTCGGTCTTTTAAATTATTGGAGTTCATCATCATCATCTCAGCCGGAAGACGTCCACTGATGAACATAGGCCTCCTCAGAGGTTTTTCAGAGACTACTTTGTAGCACAGGACCGTTTACGTTGGAAACCTCTGAGGAGGCCTATGTTCATCAGTGGACGTCTTCCGGCTGAGATGACGACGATGAACTCCAATAATTTATAATGCAAGCATCCACCGGCGCCCAGCAACTTTCGTCAAATCATCAAGTACCTCCACTTTGTGGGATGCCGTCCAACACTATGCCTTCCGGCCCAGGGTCGCCATTCAAGAACCTTTCTTCATGAAGTCTAAAAATCAAAACAAAATGTTGTGTCAGTCGTATCGTAGTCGTCTTGCGAGGTAACAATGGCGACCTCGAAGGCGTGAATTTCCAGAAGACATTACGCCAAATCGCACATTTTGAACAGGATCAGCAGGGGGAACAGATAAAGCTGCATCCTACTAATATTATAAATGCGAAAGTTTGGATGTTTGTTGCCGAATCACGATTGAATAAATGGATCAGGATGAAACTTGGGATACATTAAGGTTAGGCCCTGAAATAGGACATAGGTTACTTTTTACCGCGGTAAAACACTTCATTCTTACGGGAAAACTCATTTAACGCGGGTGAAACCGCGGGCGGAAAGCTAGTAAAACATAATGTCAACTGACTGCCTGTGAAAACCCAATACCAACTTGTAAATTCCATAGGTACCCATAAAGTTGAAACAATATGGTACATAATATAAAAGGTAACAATAATTTCATATTTTTATAACTGGCTGACAAAACCAGCTATTTTACTCGTATGTTTAACTACCGGTCCGCCCGTGGCTACGCTCGCGCTATGTAAGATTTTCCCGTGGGAATAAAAATTTTCCGGTTAAAAGTATCCAATGTGTTAATCTAGGTTACAACAACCTATCTTCATTCCAAATTTCGTCCAAATCCGTCCAGTAATTTAGGCGTGAAAGTGGAACAAACACCCAAATATATTTTCACATTTATAATATTAGAGTGATTTGATCAATACCCTAGCTTAATGAGGAAAGTAGTGTGATGACTGTGTACCTTACATTTTTTTAGTTTTTAATACGTTATATACATAGATTATTTTCTTTCTTTTCAATAAAACAGTTTTTTTATTATTATTGTTGTTTTTTTATTCATTGAAGATTAAAGTTTTTATTTTGTATTTCTTATTCCATTTAGTTAATTTTCCTGTCGACATAAATGTGGTAAAATTTAATTACTATAGTCGGGTTATTATAGGATGAGTTCTGACAGCTGCAAAGTTTTTCATAAACGTTAACAACTTTTTTTTATAATATTCAGTTTAAAAACCTTAATAGCTAAAATTTTAAAACAGAGTAACTTCACCTCTTATTTTATCATTAAACAGTATGTAAATTTACTTAATAAATAATTAAATAAACGAAATAAAATTAATAAGTTCTTAAAATTTTAATCTGTCGGAGCTCATCCTATAGTAACCCAAGTATAGATTTGATTCGATGTAGCGCTTTATTTTAAATATAATATTATAAAAAATTATATATATTCAGATAACATAGATCCATAATTTCTAAGATATTAGTACATCCAATTATAATAAAATAAATTAAAACATTACTACCTAATACAATTAAAACATTGCTTATAGTAACATAATAAAATTAAAACATTGCTTATAATAAACTGACTCATTTAGCCAATATAGGGCAATCAAATTTATCAGATAATGCTCTCAGGATGCCATTGCCGCTGATACGCAGTTAAGTATTAAGTAAAAATATTGAATATTATGTGTTCATAATGATATCAATTAAATTTGATAGACATGTTAAAAAATCAACTTACTTGACATATATTATCAACATTTTTTTGCTACCATAACAGGTCCATTTACTGCAGGAGGATCTGTGTAGGCATGAGTCGTATTGCGCCCTCAATTCATTAGATTGGAACCCTACAAAGTGCTCTTCTGTTACAGCCCAAAGACTAAGAATATTTTATTCAATTATGCTTCCTTGAAAAAATTCTCGCTCATCAGCTTTCTCGCCCGTGCAACACTAGTATTAAACATGTCGAATAATGTCGATATCTTTACTAAGACAGTAAATTGCTTGCTTGCTCGCAAAAGACAAATATTCTGCCTATAAATCTATTTGGTCAAGGGTGGCGACAGTGGAATCTTTCGCCATTGACTACGGGGAACATTCAAGCTAATTTTGTACAGCAAATCCGAACAATCCACAAAACCCGACGCAATTTTTAATAAAAATGTAATATCGGCTATATCTCGACGAAATTTTAATGGTAAATATCTGCAACACTCTACACCGTGCATTGTACATATCAGAACTATAATGTAGCTTAAGCCGATACGACATAAATTTTACAAACTTTTCTTGGATTCATTCAATTCGGGGCTTGTATATATTATAACAAGGGTTCCAGATTTGGGATGCGTATACTCCAGGATACTCCTTACGTAAGTGCAATATAATATTTTAAAAGTTTTGCACTTTTCAAATCTCTGGTGCAACGCATTATGAACCCCAGAGCTTTCGATGCTCTCGTAATTTTACTATTCACATGACAAACAAAAGTTTTGAGTCATGTAAGATACCTAGATCACGCTTTCTTGGTAAAATGGAACATCCGATCGAATAATTATTGTGTATTGTGTGATTATATTATGTGTATAGGTATATATTAACTATGAGCGTTGTTTGTCTCGTTATATTTTTTTACTAATGTAGTGTTCGTAAATAAAAATAAATTATGTACATGTTTTATTTTAAATACTTAATGTTTATTAGCTGACGATTTGCCGAATAAATAAAAAAGAAACATCTCGTTTTAATTAAACCTAAAAATTGTTTAATTCATCACTATTACTAGATAAATATAAAACACAATTTGTTTACTGAGTAATTTTTGACCGAGCGAGCGAAGCGTCTCTGTTTCAGCTTGGCCAAATTTGCTTTTGTATGTCCATCTGTTTGTTTGTTTGTTTGTTTCACTCTACAGGTCGCGTTTCTCAACCGATTCTAGTGAAATTTTGTAAGCAGGATCGATACATTAGTCGATTTTTTTGTCGAGTCAGTTTTTGTAAATTTTAAAAAATTACGGTGTTATGGGGGTTGCCAGCTTACAAGGTCTACCGCCGAAACTGTTTTCCTCTTCAGGTCATATTTCTTAACCAATAAAATAAAATAAAATAAATAAAAAAAATCAAGGGGTTGGGGATATTTGTCGAAAAAAAAATTTTTGGAAAGATATATACAGACTCGCGAGGTCTACAGCTCACAGAGCCACTAGTTATAATTTAATATATTATTCGTTCAGCCAAGAATAAAGTAATAAATATATTTTTTATAATAAAATAATAATATTCAATGGTATTTATTTTTACTTCAGCAAATCAAAATTATCAAGTTTATTAATCTTTACTCGTGTTTTAAGGAAAACTAGCTATCATTTCATGTTCAAAACGAAGATCATCGGTAAATCGTTTGACTTTAAAATAGCCATGGTCGCCCCAACCATCTCCCCAGCTATTAACTGCCAGCCAGTACTTAACTCCCTTTTCGATTCCATATCCGAGCACACGAACAGTGTGGCCACCCACACATTCACCGAAATCATGAGTGTAAACCCCGCCATGATAATGAAAGAAATCTTCAAAAACATCAAAACAGGCTACTATAGATCCATTTTTAAACAACTCGGTCCGAATCGTGCCATCGTCAGCCTTTAACAACTTTTGACTTGTACCTTTATGTTTGTCCTCTTTATAATCTTTTCCATTCTTGCACGTTCTTCCACATTTTCCTTCTTTTAGAGCCGAAATGTTATATGGTTTACATTCTTGTGAAACGAGACCGTATTGAATCCAGTAATCCAAAGCGTCCGTTGGATCACCGCCATTACAAACATTACTACTAATGCATTCAAAATCTTGTTCTGCAAGTCGGACGGTTACGTTTTTAAGTATACATGTGCGGTCGGAGGCGCTTGTAGCTGTTCCGAAGGCCCAGCAAGATCCACAAACACCTTGATTATATTGCTCTCGAATAGTAACGCAATGCGGCCATTTATCTCGCGCGTCAAAATTTTCAGGTAAGTCGTCAGTTATTGTGTGTTCTATAACTGTGAGATTCTTTCGACGTTCAGGGTCAATTATCAAACCGGAGACGACGGGTTTCATCATATTGTGCTGGGTGATTGTATAAGAAAGTCCAAGGCTGTTGAAGTATTCAATGAATTGGTCTCTCGGCATTGTCTCGTACATCGCTTGTATGTGCGGATCCGCCTCACCAGTAGAAAATACCGCGAGCGATATAAAAAATATACTAATTATCAACATGGTGACTCCTTGGGATTCGTTTACTTTGCTCGTGAAACGGTCAGTTCATATATAGGTTTTTTTTTTTCCAACAATGTATTCAAAGGCTGATAATTAATAATATTAATACCGGCTTCACTTTGATAAATGCATTTTTTTCTTACACGTGTCGTTGAGAAGCACGCAAATAATAGTTATTTGTTAGGTAAGAGAGGAATGTTGATTTTTCCTCAGAGAACTGATATTGAATCCAGAGCATGCGTAGGAGTCTATAATAGAAGCACGAGCAAAGCGATTCCTAAAGCTCGCGAGGGTTTCTAAGGTTCGAGGTGAGAATAAGATTCCTCTCAAACCCTGTTCCAACAAGGAAATCATTAACTATTACCTACGTAAATATTGTTACTTAAAAATGTACAAAAGTTCTTATATTTTCGATATAATTCTATAAGTTGAGATTTAAATACTGTAATTTATCATAATACTTTTAAATTTTTAGTTAATAAGATAAAAATAAACAACCAAAACAATAAACAAACTTTTGGGTTATGTTTTTTAGGGTGCATTCCAAAATTGTATGAAAACCTAACCCTGCGTTTCGAGACGCACTGAAATCGATTTTAGCGCACTCAAAGGCAGGCAAAACCCATACAATATTTTGGTTTTCTGATCGCTGATGGCACTGGCAGTTTGATTCGGAACACACCCAATAAAAAAAATATGGCACATGTCAAATTACTTTACGCGCAAATATACGAAAACTTTTTTCCGGTGTAAGATAATGTTCGAAATTCAAACTAATTTTCCTCTCTAGACATGGGAATGGTTTGTATGTCTAGAAATGATTAAGCGATTTTCAGCCCTGATTTCGGGCATTAAAAGCCAACTTTCCGAGGTGGAGAGGTTTTTTTCTTTATGTATCTATTTTATTTATAACTAGCTGTTCATCCGTGGCTACGCTTGCATTATGTAGGATTTTACCGTGGGAATATTCCCAAATTTTCCTGTAAAAAGTACCCTATGTGTTATCCAGGGTACAAGCTAACTGCATTTCCAATTTCATCCAAATCCGTGCAGTAGTTTGGGTGTGAAAGCGGAACAAACATCCAAACATCTAATAAACATCCAAATATATTTATTTACCCAATTCCCAATTCTTATATTATTATATTTAACAGATACAATAAGTATCAGGCTTATTTAGAAAATGAGTAATCATAAAATCTATACTTGGAATATTTAAAATTAAGGAAAGCCGGCTATCATATAATCTTCAAAAGCACAATCGGTAAAACGCTTAATTCGAAAAGTTCCATTTTCACCCCAAAACCTTCCCCATGAGTTAGCCGCTAGCCAAAAAGGTATTCCATTTTCGACTCCGTAACCAAGCACGCGAATGCTGTGTTCACCAGCTTTAGCTCCATGTGTGTGCGTGTAGATACCTCCTTTATATTGAAAAAAATCTTGGTAAACAATAAATCCAGCTTGTATCGGGCCATTTTTAAATAACTCTGTCCGAATTGTGGCATCATCTTTTTCTAATTGCTTCTGACTCGAGCCTTTATGTTTATCAGCTTTGTAGTTTTTACCATTTTGACATTTTTTTTCACATATTCCTTGTCGTAGCTTAGAAATATCATATGGTTTACAATCTTGTGTCACAAGGCCTACATTGATCCAATATCGAAAAGCTTCTTTTGGATCACCCCCATTACAAACGTCAGAAGACATACAATCAAAGTCTTGTTCTGAAAGCCGGATTGTTATGTTTTTTAGAGTACAGTAGCGGTCGGAGGCACTTGTAGCTGTTCCAAAGGTCCAGCAAGATCCACACGCGCCTTGATCATATATTTCGCTAATAGTAGCACATTGTGACCATTTCTTTCGTGAGTCAAAATTGTCTGGTAAGCCTTCAGGTTTGGTGTGCTTTATAACTGTGAGGTTGTTTTGGCGTTCAGGGTCGATTACCACACCAGGAATGAAGGGGGTGATATTCTCGTACTGAGTGATATTATAAGATAATCCGAGGCTGTTGAAATACTCAATAAATTGGTCTTTCGGCATAGTCTCGTACATTTCTTGTATATGTGGATCCACTTCACCAGCAGAAAATGCCACAAGTGACATAAACACTAAACTTATTGCCAACATGGTGATTTGTTGAGATTTTCGTAATAAGGGTAAATGTGCTTGAGAAATGGTTTATATTAGGACTTTGATTAAAGTAAAAGGAAAATATTTATGATGATAAAATGTTTTTATCGAATAGTTATTATTTATTTCGCATTGTTTAGCGGAATGCAAACTGCATTTCTTTTAATACGTGTCGAAAACATGGGTTCTAAATAAAATTACTGTGATAATAAGTGTAAGGTATTTTAGGATGTTGATGTATTCGCTAGTAAGTTTGTTGATCGATGTCCAGGCTTTTTTGCTGTTGTGGGTCGGGTTTATGCTGGTTACCATGGTTGTCCATCTTTCTCGTCGAGTTTTGCTGATTTGCGAAAGCAAAACCTCGGCCATCACAAAAGTCTCTTTTGAGAGGGGAACATTGGCGAAGAAATGCACAAATAAAAACACCATAATATCGATACGATAAGAAGAAGAACAAATATTTTGTTCTTAAAATGAGGTTCCTTACTAAGGAATGACTTTTGTATTTTTGACAAGAGAAATGGCAACTTGTGCCGGCAAAGACTATAACTGTGCAAAATCATAATATGGTTTTGCACAGTTGGCACTTGACACAATTGACACTATATTATAGTGTCAATTGTGTCAAGTGCCAATAATGTAGTAACAACATTCCTAAATAAAATCAAAAGCAATTCTTATTTCTTACTGAATAAATATTTTATTTTCCTTGCATTAGAAATTTTAATATAGCTCTAGATAGAAATGACGATCCTTGTATTTTGTTCAAATTTTATTATACAAGTGATATTTTTAAATCAAAGTACTCATAGTCTTCAAATTTTTGTATCATCGATTTTTGATGCAGTAAATGTTGATTGAGCTAGTAAAACTTGATTGAGCTGGTATAAATCCACAAAACAATATTCTAAAATAAAAACGAGCTTTTAAAGCATAAAAACAGTTTATATTATCATTTGTAATATTGTAACAGATACAGATTCTATCAAGCTTATTAAAACAATCAAATCCATTCTTGGATTATTAAAAATTAAGGAAAGCCGGCTATCATATAATCTTCAAAACTACAATCGATAAAACGCTTAATTCTAAAAGTCCCATGTTCACCCCAACCTGCACTATACGAGTTAGCTGCCAGCCAGAAAGGTATTCTATTTTCAACCCCGTAACCAAGCACGCGAACGCTGTGTAAACCTATTTGAACTCCATGCGTGTGGGTGTAGATACCTCCTACATAATCTAGGAAATCTTCGTAAATTTTAAATACAGCCTGTATCGGGCCATTTTTAAAAATTTCTGTCCGAATAGTGTCATCATTTTTATCCAATTTACTCTGACTTGAGCCTCTATGTTTATCTGCCTTGTAGTTTTTACCATTTTGGCATTTTCTTTCACATATTCCTTGTTTTAGCTTAGTAATATTATAAGGTTTACATTCTTGTGTCACAAGGCCTACATCAATCCAATATTGGAAAGCTTTGTCTGGATCACCCCCATTACAAACGTTAGAAGACATGCAACCAAAGTCTTGTTCTGAAAGCCGGATTGTTATGTTTTTTAGTGTACAGTAACGATCGGAGGCACTTGTTGCTGTTCCAAAGGTCCAGCAAGATCCACACGCACCTTGATTATATATTTCGCTAATAGTAGCGCATTGTGACCATTTCTTTCGAGAGTCAAAGTTGTCTGGTAAGCCTTTTGGTTTGGTGTGCTTTATAACTGTGAGGTTGTTTTGGTATTCAGGGTCGATTACCACACCAGAATGAAGGGGGTGATATTCTCGTACTGAGTGATTTTATAAGATAATCCGAGGCTATTGAAATACTCAACAAATTGGTCTTTCGGCATAGTCTCGTACATTTCTTGTATATGCGGATCCACTACACCAGCAGAAAATGCCACAAGCGACATGAAAACAAAACTTATTACCAACATGGTGACTTGATGCAATTTTCGTAATATAAGTAAAATTTGCTTGAGAGCTGGTTTTTATAGAACTTTTATTTATTTTAAGGGGAAAGTATTTAAAGCTCTGCTGATAAATGTTCTAATCGAATGGTTAATATTTTCTTTGCATTGTTTAGCAAGAATGAAAACTGCATTATTTTTTACACGTGTCGTTAACACGGGTTCTGAATAAAATTACTGTGATAACAAGTGTATATTATTTTTATGACGTAGAAAAATGCAAATAACTTTATTATGTTCTACTTATTTTTATCGTATCGATATCATGGCGTTTAAATTTGTGTAGACTAATACACAGCTACAGAAATAGCAGTATCAGTGGCATATAAAGGTCCGCGCATGTATTGAAGCTAGGCCACGCAGGGCAAGACAAAATATATTATGGGCCATTGTCTGATAAAAGACACTACATCGTCATTTATTATCCGAGCTAAAAGCCCCATCTGCACATATTCCCCTTGCTTCAGCTGACACGGTTCCGAAGCCTGTTTAAAGACTTTCACGTCGGCCGGGGAAGATTACTTCCAGGAAGAAGCGGTATTATGATGTGGAATATGGAACGGTCTCACGGTTTTTATTGTGTACAATCCCTGGCTGGTAGGTGATGCAATTCCTTGTTTCGTTCACTTTTCCGATTTGTAGATGATGATGAAGAAATGTGTAGGTACGACTGTTGAATGTTGATAAAAAATCCCTCTTGAGCGTTTCCGGCTGGATTGAAGTGGGCTTCTGCGACTGACTACTGGACACAGATGAAGACCCGATGTGTAGCTCCGTGAGTGCGTACAGTGTTCACCCGTCGAAATGCGATGCGAGTGTCTGTAAGGGCACTGGTTCACGCAGCTGTAGATGTGCCGGGATGCTGGAGACTTCTCAACGGTAACTCTTGATGATAATCTTCGTCCTTTTTCTTCGAAGGACCAATGTAAATGCTAGTGCCCTAGTTTAGGTGGATTTAGGGATCACTACGCTAATAAATAAAACTGTAGACTGTAATTACAAGATGCTGGTTATAATAATAAAGACAAAGAAAATATCAAAGTTACAAAACGTCGTCGAAAGGCTAGTAAGTAACGAATAATCGTTTGAATTTTAAAAATAAAAGTGACCTTATTGGTCTGTTTAGAAAGATAGCTAAAGAAAAAGGTAAACAAAGACAGTTATTAAAAAACATATAATAAAATTATAGTAATAACGAAACGTAAGTTCGTAAAAGAGACATGTTCTTAACAGTGCTTCTGTGCTAAGCGCCGTCACGTCTATGATAAAACTGTGATGGCTTTTGAGCCTTTGGGTTACAGGCACGTGGAGATAAATAGGGTGCCTTGGGTTAGATTCTTCTTTTAAATTTTCTAACGAGCTTGCCACATCTTTACTTTCGTCCGGAGGAGCAATACCTGACAGAGGATACAACAAACCCCAACATGCCAATGGGATTCAGTTTGAGACAGCCTGTTATAATCTGGCATGTTTCATTCAGAGCTGTATCTACTAAGCGCGTATGAGCTGATCGACCCCAAACTGGGCTGGCAAAATCACTAGCTGAGAAGGAAAGGGCCAACCCAGTCGTGCTCAGAACTTGTGGCGATGCTCCCCACTTGGTGGATGTGAGCCGGCGCAATGAGTTATTTTGCCAGCCCAGTTTGGGCTCGATCAGCTCATACGCGGTTAGTAGATACAGCTCTGAATGAAACATGCCAGATTATAACAGGCTGTCTCAAACTGAATCCCGTTGGCATGTTGGGGTTTGTTGTATCCTCTGTCAGGTATTGCTCCTCCGGACGAAAGTAAAGATGTGGCAAGCTCGTTAGAAAATTTAAAAGAAGAATCTTACCCAAGGCACCCTATTTATCTCCACGTGCCTGTAACCCAAACGCTCAAAAGCCATCAAAGTTTTATCATAGACGTGACGGCGCTTAGCACAGAAGCACCACATCATAATACCGCTTCCCCCTGGAAGTAATCTTCCCCGGCCGACGTGAAAGTCTTTAAACAGGCTACGGAACCGAGTCAGCTGAAGCAAAGGGAATATGTGCAGATGGGGCTATTAGCTCGGATAATAAATGACGATGTAGTGTCTTTTCTCAGACAATGACCCATAATATATTTTGTCTTTCCCTGCGTGTCCTAGCTTCAATACATGCGCGGACCTTTATAACGCCACTGATACTGCTATTTCTGTAGCTGTGTATTGGTCTACACAAATGTAAACGCCATGATATCGATACGATAAAAAGAAGTAGAACATAATATCGACAACAGCTCATATACGTCCCCACCGAGGGGCTCCAGCCTAACCTGAATTAGACCGATTAGGCCTAAGTCGAACATAGTAGAACATAATATAACATACATAATATTATTTTGTTCTTAAAATAAGGTTCCTGACTTATGCACGACTTTTGTGTTTTAAACAAGAGAAATTGTAACTTGTGCTGGCATAGACAATCCTTGTGCAAAATGCCAAGTCTATCTATCTAACTAACCCACATGCACCCACTGCTGAGTCCTCTTCTTTATTGCGCCATTTTTCACGGTCCTGTGCAGTTCTCATCCAGTACTTCCTTTTCACTGTCACTACATCATCTGACCATCGGGCTGGTGGTCTGCCTACCGAGCGTTATCCAAGTCTGGGCCGCCACTCTGTCACTGCTTTGGTTCACCTTCCGTCATCCCGCCGCACTATGTGCCCCGCCCATGCCCACTTAAGTTTAGTGATTCGTTTACCTACGTCCTCTACCTTGGTACGGTTTCGGATTTCAGTGTTCCGTACACGATCTTGAAGTTTTATGCTGAGCATGGCACGCTCCATGGCTCTCTGTGCGACTTTTATTTTGTGCATAGTTTCCTTAGTGAGTGTCTATGTCTCGGCACCGTACGTTAGCGTGGGCAGCACAAATTGATTGTAAACCTTGGTCTTTAGGCTTTGGGGAAATGTACGTGATTTCAGGATGTCGTCCAGCTTTCCAAAAGCAGCCTAGTCTAGCTGAATCCTCCTTGCAATAATTTCTTTTGTCTGCGATTCCCGGCCAAAGGATAAACAATGTCCAAGATACACGTTGTCAATTGGACAGTTATCAATAGTTATGTTTGGTACAAAGCGAAGACTTGTCATGATCTTTGTCTTGGACAAGTGCTTAAGAAAATTTCTAAAGAAAATTGAAAGCAATTCTAACTTTATACTGAATAAATATTATATTTTCCTTGCATTAGAAATAATGTTTTTTTAGAGCTAACTCTACAAAGTACGATCTTTATATTTGGTTTGAATTTTATTATAAGGCCCAGACAGACAAGTGATTTTTTTATTTATAATTAAATATAACTTTACAGCATACCTATGCAAAACGTTACATTCAAACCACTTTCAATTCCACAATAGTTATGCACCAGTTAGGTGTATTGTCATGAAAGTTAAAGTTGTCCTTCTATAATGAGAATTATTGTCTGAAAATAAATAAATATAGGTAGGTTCATTGATCAAATTAAAAATATTACAAATTATTTATATTTAAAGATAATAAAGATAAGATACCTCCTATAAATTAACATCCACACACACACGCACACACACACACACTTACATAAAACACCCATGCCCCAATTATTCACATTTTTCACAAAAACTCATAACAAGTTGTGTCGTCTTTCTTCATGTTTTATGTTTTGTAATTTATCTGTGTACAATAAATCATAAATAAATAAATAAACAAGTCTCTCAATCACTGTTCATGCGTCAGCAAACACATCACATTGGGAATGCGCAGTCAGGAGCCCATTGTACTCGGGTAGTATATGAACTGTGATTGGAGCCTCCTTTTAAACTTAAACAGCCTGTGTCAGGAGGCTCCACTCTTCCACTACTGAGAAATATATCATCATCATCAACGGCCCGTTACAGTCCACTGCTGAAATAAAAAGAAACTAAACTAGGCAACTTAGTTCTAGTACAATTAAAAAAAAAATATAATTATTGTTACAGTTTTTAGTACAGTTTAAGTTATAAGTTTAGATCTTAGACATAGATTATAGGTAAAAATACTCATAGTCTTCTTATTTCCGTATCATCAATTTTTGCTGCTGTTATTGATGATTGAGCTACGTAAAGATTTTAGATTTAAAAAAATGGTAGGAATGGGAGAAAACCATAAAACAATATTCTTATATACAAACGAATCTTAAGAGCATTAGCCAATCCTTATACAGATACACTTTTTATCAAGCTTATTTAAGTTTATTATGAACATAATAATCAAATCCATTCTTTGATTAAAAAAAATTAAGGAAAGCCGGCTATCATGTAATCTTCAAAAGCACAATCGGTAAAACGCTTAATTCTAAAAGTTCCATTTTCACCCCAACGCGCACTCCACGAGTTAGCTGCCAGCCAGAAAGGTATTCCATTTTTGACTCCGTAACCAAGCACACGAACGTTGTGTAAACCTGTTTGAACTCCATGTGTGTGCGTGTAGATACCTCCTTTATAATCATGAAAATCTGCGTAAACTTTAAATTTAGCCAGTATAGGGCCATTTTTAAACAACTCTGTCCGAATGGTGTCATCATTTTTTTCCAACTTACTCTGACTTGAGCCTTTATGTTTATCTGCGTCGTAACTCTTACCATTTTGGCATTTTAATTCACATGTATTTTGTTGTAGCTTAGGAATATCATATGGTTTACAATCTTGTGTCACAAGGCCTACATCGATCCAATATTGAAAAGCATCTTTTGGATCACCCCCATCACACACGGAAGTGAGGCACTCAAAATCTTGCTCTGAAAGCCGGATTGTTATGTTTTTCAGTGTGCAGTAACGGTCGGAGATACTAGTAGCTGATCCGAAAGTCCAGCAAGATCTACAGTGACCTTGATCATATATTTCGCGAATAGTAGCGCATTGTGACCATTTTTTTCGTGAGTCAAAGTTGTCTGGTAAGCCTTCAGGTTTGGTGTGCTTTATAACTGTGAGGTTGTTTTGGTGTTCAGGGTCGATTACCACACCAGAAATGAAGGGGGTAATATTCTCGTACTGAGTGATTTTATAAGATAATCCGAGGCTGTTGAAATAATCAATAAATTGGTCTTTCGGCATAGTCTCGTACATTTCTTGTATATGCGGATCCACTTCACAAGCGGAAAACGCCACAAGCAATATGAACACTAAACTTTTTGCTAACATGGTGACTTGTTGCGATTTTCGTGATATAGGTAGAATATGCTTGAGAATTTATATATATAGATTTTTAAATTAATTTAAATGGAAAGTATTTATAGATAATAAATGTTCTTATCGAGTACCTAATATTTTTACATTGTTTACAATGTTTAGCAAGAATTTAAACCGCATTATTTTTACACGTGTCGTAAACACGATTTCTGAATAACATAACTGTGATTACAGGTGTATAGTATTTTTAGGACGTAGAAAATACAAAAACATTTGTTTTATAATTTTTTGTATTACATTTTACTATGTCTATGTATTAAATTTTATGAATGAGATGTGAGTCTTCATCTTGTATTTATATATTGCGTTTCACTTTATAGTATTTTGCCAGTATCGAGTGGGTTTGCTGAGTAACTTGAGAAACATAGACTGCGAAGCCTTTATCCTAAGACTAAGGAGCTGTGTACGGTGAAGGACTCCAATAATTTTATAGAAGCCACGTGCAGCCGCCTAATACCATCAAGAAATGTCATCAACGGCCCGTTACAGTCCACTGCTGGACTATGAGCCTCCTCCACTTAAGTTGAGAGTTTTGTCATAATTTCCACGCTTGGCAGGCGGGTTGGAGATCGCAGATTAAAACGTCACTGTATCAGAGAGCGCTGCTGCCCGTTCCCTGTTCAATGTGTAGTCCCTAAGTCGCCTCTTACGACACCCACGGGAAGAGTAGGGGTTGGTGACAAATGTATTCTACTCTGCCATCACCACACGGCACCAAGAAAATATCGTTTTAATTTTCTTATTAAAAAAGATAGTTCAGAGTTATTCATTATCTAAATAATACACTATAAACACTCAAATAAACTAAAATAAAAGAACTAAAACCAAGTCAAAGTTAAAATATTTATTTCCATAAGATGTTATTACATCACTTAGATCAGTCATTACATTTTTTTGGGTGAGTTCACTAACACAATTGCGGAATCTGTGGTATAAAACGAAAACCTGGTCCGCTTTTACCGGATGTTGACAATTTTGATTGATTACCTGCCAGTATATCCTGGAGATTAGTACATCAGATAACATGTTTGACCAGCAGCGCTTTGATATTCTATTTTTCATTGTTTGCTAGTGAAAACCATGTATTTGCTCTAAATAATATTTTATAAGAGGAAAAAATTATCCATTTCCTAAAAAAAATTTAAATATTATGAAATAATCTTTACTATTTTAATAGAAAAGATTTTTTTTAATGACGTTTGTCTATTAAAAAGTTTGTTATACTATACTTTTCTAAAAATATTTTAATATAGTTCGTTTACTTTGTGATCCTAGTCCTTTTAATTTAGCTTAAGGCTCCAAGCTTAGCTTTTTTTCTTGGATGGCTTGGACCTGCATAACCCGCTATGTGGACTCTGTGGACTGAACTTACTTGCTTCGTGGCTGATCTACTTGGATATCTACAGCTAGCTGGATATTACACCGTCTGGATTTGAAATTTGAAAATTGTAACCTGGAATTCTGATGTTTGGAATACCGATTGGATATTGTTTGAAGAATGGACTCCTATATAAGCTCAAACATTCTGTTTTGACTTCAGTAATTTCTCCGCTTTCACTCTCACCTCAATTTAACATAGGACAAAGTTTCGGTTATTTGTGTAAATATATTTTCCCCCTCATATAATTTCCTCTTCCATTTTTACGTCCGTAGGCCTTACTCATGGGCAATAATTATGTAGGATCCTTTTTAAACAATTCTGTTCTAACCGTGCTTTCGTTAGAACTTAGCAGACTCTGACTTGTAACAGCTCAAGTTTATACGCTTTAAAGTCTTTTTGTCATTTTTGTTCTTTGATTCAGAGCAGTAATGTGATTATTAGGTTTACATTCTTTTGAATAAGACCGTGATTAATCGAAAACATAAATAGCTTATCCTAGATCGTTCGGAATACAAACATCAGATGTGAAACAAAAAAATAAGTGATGATTTAGGTGTAGTGCTACCCGTGCGCGATCAAAAACAGTTTGTGACGTTGGCTTGTGTACTATACGTGAGAAATAAAGGACATATTTCTCGTGAAAAAAATTTACAATCCCTGAACCCCGCTCGCTCGCACTTTGTCACTAGCAATTGAACTTGCACTTTCATTTACTTCGGCTCTTGGTCTACTGGGCTCCTGCAGTTGTTGGGCTGACACCGAACGTGTTTTTGGACCTTGGCCCTCGTTTCGTGTTATAACCAGCATTTTCCAATCCCACTTCTGACACCAAATGTTACGAGCGAGCGGGCTTCAGGGATTGAAAAAATTTGTACACGAGGAATATGTCCTTTATTTCTCACTTATAGTACACAAACCGACGTCACAAACTGGTTTTGAGCGCGCACGGGTAGCACTACGCCAAAATTAACACTTATTCACTGCACTTTGTCACTAACACTTGAACTTGCACTTTTATTTACTTCGGCTCTTGGTCTACTGCACTGAACTCACACTGAACTCTTATGGCTGGTTTACACGTATTAAGTTGTCAAGTAGCAACTAAATTTTAACTAAATTTTAAGTCAGTGTTTACACGTCATTTTAGTAGTTAAGCTCTTTAGTTAGCCCAAGATGGACGATCAACAGCGAATTCAAATCTGTAATAAATATAATAAATAAAATAATAAAGTATAATCAAATATTTATTTTTATATAATTAATATTATATCATTATTTATTTTTTATATTTTATTATATTTTTTTTTTTTTATGATTAATATTTAATATTAATAATATATTAATCGTTAATGTTTTTATACCTATATAATAATATATTTTAAAATATATCCAAAAAATAAACATAAAACACTCGCACTTAACTTCGCACTTCGCATTTAACTTTAAATTAACTAAATCGTGCCTTTCCAAACGTGTCATGTGGCAGTCCACGCCCACCAACTTACCCGAAAAATAGAAAAAGTTCTAATCTACTTGTTTACTTGCACACTAAATTTTAACTTGCAACTTACTACTAAATTCGCTGTTTACACGCATTAAGTTGCTTAAAATTTAGTTAAAATTTAATTAACTACTAAACAACTTAATACGTGTAAACCAGACATTATGGACTCCTTGACTAGGCGGTCGCGATCCTTATATACCTCTATGACAGTTCGAGAATGTTCCTATTTCGATCTTCTTTTCGTTATTCAATCTCTTTGAGTAGCAACCTTTTTCAAACAGAGATTCTAGAGTTTTCCATCCAATTTTGACAGTCAGCTCTCTCGAGTAGCGAATAATTTTTGAAGGGAAATGACAGGTTTCTCGAACTTGCTGGTTGGTTGTCAAAGATCACTGACGTCTGGCGTTTTCTGGACAGTTCTCTGGTATCAGTCCACCCAAAAATTCTAAATCTATGAGTCCACTACACCCAGCCGTAACAGTATGTATATGTGGTCAGATACACTTGTAGCTGCTCCATAAGTCCAACAAGACTGGCATTTTCCTTGTTGATATCTCTCGGATAGTAACACAATATGACCAATCTTCTCTTGTATCGAAATTATCTGGTAAGTCTTCAGATATTATTATGTCGTGCTGCTTTATAATAGTAATATTTTTCGGAACTTATGATCGATGACTACACCTGCAACGAAGGGTGTCATATCGTGTAGAAGAGTTTGATGTTGTAGAGTACTCAATGAATTTATCTTTCAGCATTGGTTCATTGCATGAATGTGCAACTTCGCCTGCTAAAAACTACTCTGTTGATCAACGTTGTGACTATTAAGACTATTATGAATAATATGCAGCTAAAATACTTAACTATATAAAATTATTATTGGTATTGGTAGAACGGACTGGTATCCGCAACTTGGCAACTGTTGCACCTATTTTGCGCAAGGTGGAAGGTGCTCACTACTCAAGCCATCCGATCCCTTTGAGGAACTGCAGCATACTGCCGATGTCTTTATGCATCTCGGAGATCAACCTCGGTGAACCGAAGAGTTTTGCCCGGTACAATGACATTCCCCGGCACTCCAGTAGCACGTGAGCGGCCGTCTGGATATCAAACACTAGTATGAAATAAAAATAAAAATAAAAACGTCCTGTATTTTTTTATAATACCGAATAAAATAATAAATGGAATTTTTACATTTTGTACGTTTTTGAGTTGAAAAGGAATTGTAATCAATCTTTATTCTATTATTCGTTCTATTCAGTAGCTTCACGAACTACAGTCGAGACTTGTTACTAATCAGATCGTCTCGCATAATATAATATTTATTAAAGTTCGTAGCCACGAACCTTAATAAATATTATATTTTCCTTGCATTAGAAATAAGGATTATTTGAGGATAGCTCTAGAAATCACGATTATTTCATTTTGTTTGTATCTAATTTATAAGGCCCATGTTGTTTTTTATAATCTTTTCAATCTTTATACTTGTAATCTTCTCATTTTTGTTTCATCGATTTTTCTGCTGCTGATGATGATTGAGCTGCGTAAAGGTTATATATTTGAAGAAATAGTAAAGGAAAAACCACAAAACAGTATTTAAAAAACAAACGAGTCCTAAAAACACTTTTGTTTAATCCAATTCCCAATTTCTATATTAAAACAGGATTACTAAAACATAAACATTCTTGGATTACTTAAAATTAGGGAAAGCCTGCTATCAAATAATCTTCAAAGTGAGAATCGCCAAAACGCTTAATTCTGAAAGTCCCATTTTCACCCCAACTTGCTCCCCATGAGTTAGCCGCCAGCCAGAAAGGTATTCCATTTTCAACTCCGTAACCAAGTACGCGAACGCTGTGTAAACCAGCGGCAACTCCGTGTGTGTGTGTGTAGATACCTCCTTTATAATCAAGAAAATCATTGTAAACAACAAATAAAGCCTGTATCGGGCCATTTTTAAATAACTCTGTCCGAATGCTGTCATCAACTCTTTCTAATCGGCGCTGTTTTGAGCCTTTATGTTTATCTGCTTCGTAGTTTTTACCATTTTGGCATTTTTTTTCACATTTTCCTTGTTTCAGTTTAGGAACATCATATTTTTTACATTCTTGTGTCACAAGGCCTTCATCGATCCAGTATTGAAAAGCTTGTTTTGGATCACCTTTAGTGCAAACGTGAGAAGACAAGCAACCAAAATCCTGTTCTGAAAGCCGGATTGTTATGTTTTTTAGTGTACAGTAGCGGTCAGAGGCACTAGTAGCTGCTCCAAAGGTCCAGCCAGATGCACACTGACCTTGATCATATATTTCACTAATAGTAACGCATTGTGACCATTTTTTTCGTGAGTCAAAGTTGTCTGGTAAGCCTTCAGGTTTGGTGTGCTTTATAACTGTGAGGTTGTTTTGGTGTTCAGGGTCGATTACCACACCAGAAATGAAGGGGGTGATATTCTCGTACTGAGTGATTTTATAAGATAATCCGAGGCTGTTGAAATAATCAATAAATTGGTCTCTCGGCATAGTCTCGTACATTTCTTGTATATGCGGATCCACTTCACAAGCGGAAAACGCCACAAGCAATATGAACACTAAACTTTTTGCTAACATGGTGACTTGTTGCGATTTTCGTGATATAGGTAGAATATGCTTGAGAAATTATTTATATAGATTTTTAATTTAATTTAAATGGAAAGTATTCATAGATTATAAATATTTTACTAGAATAGTTGATATTTTCTTTGCATTGTTTAGCAAGAAAGAATGCAAATTGCGTTATTTTCTACACGTGTCGAAAACGTAGAATCTAAATAAAATTACTGTGATAATAGAATAGGTAGAATGTTATGTTAGGTAGAATTTCTATTATAATATAAAAGAATACAATTAAATATAAAATGTATGTTATGTTTCTTCTCTATTGTTATTTTCATGAATGAGGGTCACTAGCGCACTCAATTTTGACTGATTCCTAACTGATCCTGGAGATTTAAAAAATATGTATATATGTATTGTATTTGTATTTATTAAGACATGAGATTATATCACGTTGAACTAGCACCAATGTGTTCTACCTTTAAACGTTTACATGTATATTATAATAATATTTTTTATTTTATAATAAATTTCAAAAACAGTTTTCTGAAAACTAGTGGATCTGTGAGCTGTAGACTTTTAGAGCATTATTTTTTTCGAAATAGCCATCTTCCATTTTTTTACGTTTTGACCCATATCTTCTATTCTGAAAATTTTCGAAAAACTGAATTGACAAAAAAATTGTAGGTAAGTACCTACTCATTTTTCGAACCTGCTTACAAAAAATCATGAAAATCGATAGAGAAATGCGACCATCCGTTGTACATACTCATATAACAACATAATTATCTTATTAAAATAAAGTTTTTATAAGACAAACGAGTTTTTTCAAAAATACTTGATATAGGTAATATTTACTTTTATTTTCTAATTAGTTTCAAAATTTTTTATTGGATAATTTATTAATGAATAATTTATTATAGGTTGTATAGCAAAGAAAATGTTGTCTTAGGAATTAACTACTTATGAGAATTTTTGTTATCATTATTTTGTTTTTACATTGTTCTAGACTATTTTAATTACTCATTCGCATTGTTTTAGTTTTGTAAAGTATACTAAACTATATTATTTT
Organism: Carpatolechia fugitivella; assembly: GCA_951230895.1. Lineage (NCBI taxonomy): Eukaryota > Metazoa > Arthropoda > Insecta > Lepidoptera > Gelechiidae > Carpatolechia > Carpatolechia fugitivella. The sequence goes on from OX579649.1 coordinate 1,520,840, forward strand.
AACTATCGATACATGAGGTTATTTAAATATTTGTATGTCATATTATATGATAGGGAATGGCTGTACTATAATTATTTTTTAACATGTATTGTTATTAACCCATCATTACCAATAAATAAATTATCTTTAATTATGAAATTTTAATATCGACGCTTACCAAAGCTTAGCTTACTAATAATTATTATAAAAGCGAAAGTTTGTTTGTATGGATGTTTGTTACTCTTTCACGCAAAAACAACTAAACGGATTGGGATGAAATTTGAAATAGGTATAGTTTGTACCCTGCATTAACACATAAGATGCTTTTTACGGGAAAAAATCTTATTCCCTTGGGAAAATCTTACACAACGCGAGTGTAGCCGTGGGCGGAGCGCTAGTCTATACTACTAATATTATAAAGTGAGAAGTCCGTACGGATTGACTGACTAAAGCTAGAAATACCAAATTTGCACAGTATTTTTTTATACTTATAATGTAGACAAGCAATAAGGGATTTTGGAAAATTCCTCTTCTAAGGGGTTCCCCTAAAAGGAGATTAAAGCTTGTATGAAAGTCCGTAATTTTAAAAGTTAGGGTTCTGAAAATTAGGATTAAGGCTAAGATTAATAAATAATTTAACAAAATAATATGTTTATAGCATTTTATCAAAATCTTTATTTTATTTAAGAAAGTAGGGATTAAATGCTCATGGGATTGGGCTATCCAAGACCCGAGGACTACAGGTTCACACCCCCAGGTCTCATTATAAAGCTCATGGCTGAATTGTTTGACGAACTGGGGAGTGATGAAGATTAGGTATCTGGGGAAGCACAAAAGATCCCATAGGGTCGAAGTGCTCCGAGACTTTGACGTCTCGGCCCCTCCAAAGATAAGATAAGGGATTAAATTTTAATGTTTGAAAGGGTAGTCTATCATTTTAAAAGTTGGGTACTTAAAAATTCGTATTAAGGCTGAAATTAATAAATTATTTGACACATGTTTTAGCATTATATCAAAATCCCTATTTTGAGGGGGAAAGTAGAGATTTATGTTTGTATGGAAAGCAGGAATTACAAGGTAAAAATATTAATCGAGATGCATTATGTTTTAGTGAGACGTTTTTAGATTTCAAACATTGTATCAACTCATGACAAGCATAATTAGGTTTATAGGAACATAATTACAAAAATGTGTTAACAAATCAAAGAATTATTCTATTCTATTCTAATAACTTTAGAACAAACAAAAAACACTACACTATAAATACGAAATATTTTTAAAACGTACACTAGCATTGAAAAGTAGTTTAACAAACCCCCATTATTAAAAAAAATCTATCCAACAACGAAACCTCACACTATAAGGCTAAATAAAAAAAAACCTAAAGGAAACCTAAATTTTATTCTTCAGTTTTGTCGGCATATGTCGTGGCATATGTATATCCATGCCAAATTACAGGTTTCTAGTACTAAGATCTGATCTGTCTGAGCTAAGCCGTGGGAAGAAAGACAGACAGACGGACATGGGGGTGGAGGTGGGACATGACAATGAGGGTTCTTATTGACTACGGAACCCTAAACAGAAAAGTACAGAAGATACGAGTCCTGAAGAGTTTTTTCCGGCCGTTCTTCTCAACCAGGGACAAACTTCTTTTGTCTTTTGATGTCGAAAAATTACATTTTTTCTTTATCTTTACCTGTCTTATGTTTCAACAAAACAAGATCAAGAGCCACCCTCCATTATTGGTTTTAAAATCAAGTTTGAATGTATTTGGAACTTAGTCCCGTATTTGACATAATAATTATTATTGATAAAATCGCGGCAAGGGTGGTCATCACGGAATATAATTATATTTTTTATTATATTATAATTATATTCCGTGGTCGTCACCGCGGAACGTCATGATGCGAAATCAAAGTAAACGCGTCGATGTCCTGGGAGTAGGCAAACTGTGAACAATTCATTTTTACTATATTGTAATGTTATTTTGTTTTAATTCTCACTCTGTGCAGCCTTTTAACCACAATTTGCTTATGAGTCTGAAACGGTTCCCTGACAATCGTTTCTTCGTTGAATTATTAGCTGACACAACATTTTGTCACTGAATGTCTCTCAAAAATCCTTTCACCTGTGAATGTTTGTCCGGCATTATCTTTCGCTAACGAATGTTTCACCCGAAGGTTTCACTGACAGTCTTTTCACCGGCGAACGTTCGGCCGGCGATTGGTTCAGCGGCGATATTATTTGATCCGTAAGTCATCTCATCACTGGTAGCACACACTGGTAAAAGACTTTCGTCTTAGGACACTGCGGCATTTGGGACGAAAAGATGTTATGTAGCTTCCCTTAAGTTTTTAAATGAGAAATTTGTTTTAGTTTGCTGTTTTATCGTATGTATTTATCTATTCATGTTATGTAAATCAGCTGTCTGATACCCATAGTACAAGCTCTGCTTAGTTTTGGATCAGATGGCTGTGTGTTAAATGTCCCTACATATTTATAATTATTATTATTTATTCAAAAAGCTTTTTCTTAAATAATTGTTTTAATTTATTATTTCAGGCCTACATAATCATTTTATATTGTTCATACCCGTGTACCTAGGTACGTGTTTGTTTATTAGACCGATAAAATGCAAGTTGCGACTAACTAAGTAAACACAAAAAATTGACAGCACCTTCATTCGAACAGGTCAGCCGCCGGCATTCTTTGTTTATCAGTAAAATAAGCGTCTGTGTTGAGCTCAACCCAATGCAAACAATTGTCTCCCAAACATGATTGCCGAGATAATAATTATTACCAGTAACGAACGTTGATAGTTACTTGGTAGCTTGGTAAACAAAAAAAAGGTTTTTTTTTTATAAATTAAGATAGATAGCTTTTTTGATGTTGTGTTGGTGTGTAATGAGGAATATATTGTTCTCCTTCCATCTTTTTCAATAAAGTACCTTAAAGTTACGTTATCTGTTTTCCAAATTTCAATAACATAAAGTGGTTTAGGTACTTACTTTTCTCCTCGTCGCCACTTGTAATGTCACTTGTATTGCTATAGGTATGACAAGATACTCGTATTTGGCTTGTCTACGCACCACCCACCACAAATTCACACCCGCTCGCCGGTGGCGGTTCGGTAGCGACTGTCTCCTCCCACTCGACTGCCGTGACGTATGCGCTCAAGAAAGACACATAGTCATACACTACATATATTAATATAAATTTAATATAGAATCATTTTTATAAAGGTCCCCCTTTTAAACCTATCCTTGATAAAATTTGAAAATGTGATCTTCGTTATCGGCTATGTATAATTTTAATGTCACTTATTTAAGATGTGTGTATGTGCTGTAAAGTGTCACTAATAATAAATAAATAAAATAAATAAATATCTGCGAATTTTGCTGCGTTGCGAATTTTGCGCCGTGTGGTGACGGCAAAGTAGAACACATTTGTCACCAACCCCTACTCTTCCCGTAGGAGTCGTAAGAGGCAACTTAGGGACTACACATTGAACAGAGAACGGGCAGCAGCGCTCTCTGGTACAGTAACCTTTTAATCTGCGATCTCCAACCCGCCTGCCAAGCGTGGAGATTATGGCAAAACTCTCCACTTAAGTGGAGGAGGCTCATAGTCCAACAGTGGACTGTAACGGGCCATTGATGAATTTTGCTGCTAATGATGATTATGATGATTGAATATCTACTGGTTATAGATTTGAAAAAAAAACTGGTATAGACAAAACCAAAAAATATTATTCTAAAATACAAACGAGTTTTAAACGCATTTTAACACTTTATTTTACCCAATTCCCAATTCTTAAATTTTAACAGAAACCATTTTTATCAAGCTTATTATAAATTATCAAATCTATTCTTGTATTATTTAAAATCAAGGAAAACCGGCTATCATAAAATGTTCGAAATTACAATCGATAAAACGCTTAATTCTAAAAGTCCCATTTTCACCCCAATTCTTTCCCCATGAGTTAGCCGCCAGCCAGAAAGGTATTCCATTTTCAACCCCGTAACCAAGTACGCGAACGCTGTGTCCACCTACATTAGCTCCATGTGTGTGCGTGTAGATACCTCCGTTATATTCCATAAAATCTTCGAAAACAGTAAATGCAGCCTGTATCGGGCCATTTTTAAACAACTCTGTCCGAATGGTGGCATCATCTTTTGCCAATAGACTCTGACTTGAGCCTCTATGTTTATCTGCTTGGTAGTCTTTACCATTTTGGCATTTTTTTTCACATATTCCTTCTTTTAGCTTAGGAATATTATAAGGTTTACAGTCTTGTGTCACAAGGCCTACCTTGATCCAGTATCGAAAAGCTTTGTCTGGCCATCCCCCATTACAAACGCTAGAAGAGAGGCAATCAAAATCCTGCTCTGAAAGCCGGATTGTTATGTTTTTTAGTGTACAGTAGCGGTCGGAGGCACTTGAAGCTGTTCCAAAAGTCCAGCAAGATCCACACGCACCTTGATTATATATTTCGCTAATAGTAGCGCATTGTGACCATTTCTTTCGTGGGTCAAAGTTGTCTGGTAAGCCTTCAGGTTCGGTGTGCTTTATAACTGTGAGGTTGTTTTGGCGTTCAGGGTCAATTATCACACCAGAAATAAAGGGAGCCATATTCTCATACTGAGTGATTTTATAAGATAATCCGAGGCTGTTGAAATACTCAATAAATTGGTCTCTCGGCATAGTCTCGTACATTTCTTGTATGAGCGGATCCACTTCACCAGCTGAAAATGCCACAAGCAACATGAACACTAAACTTATTGCTAACATGGTGACTTTTTTTAATTAACAAGTGAGCTGGTGAATTGGTTTATATAGGATTTTCATTAAATAAATAAGAAAGTATTTGTAGATGATAAATATTGTTCTATTCGAATTATTTATATTTCTTTTTAGGAAGAATGCAAACTACATATTTTTGTACACGTGTCAAAAACACGGATACTAAATAACATTCCTGTGTACTTTTTATGATGTTAAAAAATGCAAATAACTTAGACACGGCAAGGCAAGTGTTTTGACACTTTTTACTATATCTTACAATGCAATACAAATATACCATCCATTTACCACATTCCATCCATTCTTATCCTCATAAATAAGATAAGGGTTACTAGCGCACACAATTTTTACTGATTATCTGCCAGAAGATTCTGGAGATTAGGACATCAGATATCAATATTATGTTAGACCAGCGCTTTGCAGCGGTTTGGTTGACCTCTCTCTCATCATTTGCTAGTTAAAACCACGTAAGTATGCATTCTAATCAACTCGTAACAATTCATAGTTTTGAACATCGACTGCTAGTTGCGAGTCTATCAGTAAACTACGGCGGCTGTGGCGGTTCACCATTCGGTGGGTATGCGCAACATTTTTTGATCTAACCCCTCCAAGCTCATTTCAACCTATGTAGTTAACGTACCACCTGCTCGCACTAAACGTTTTGCTTCTACCTTTTTGTGAACTGCTACACTGTGGACCTCGTTGCCTGCTTCCATGTTTTTAGAGAACAGTTTTCCTAGCCTCTTAAAAAAATAATTAATAATAATCTTTTAGGTGAGCGTGTTCCATATTCAACCTTATCATTGGTTTCCATCAGCTAAGATAGAGGTCAAACGCAAGCCATTATTTTAAAAAAAGACAGTACTTTATAAAGGTTAGAGGAAAATTTATAAATTTTCTAAATAAAGTATTTTGCTTAAATACACTCGACAGCAATGAATCCGGGTCATATGAAGGATAGGTAGTGTTGCGGCCTCCTCGCACAGTTTCGTGCTGGCCATCGAGATGACCGACCAACAGACAGAAAAGACATTAAGAAAAATAGAACGATGTTCTAACGAGACAATTGAGGGTGGATTTGAACTTCGCGACGAAAGGTTGTGTTTTAAAAATAAAGAAATTATACATAGAAACGCCTTTTCCTAAAGAACGTCTTTTCAGGTGGTCCTTCAAGGTCATTTACCAAACCTATGGTGAGAAAGAGAGCGCAGATGAAAGCGAAGATGATCAGTGTGCCGGCTGCTGCTGGAGATCAGGAACGATTTCAAAGTTAGTAGACATAATCAAGATATTGACGAAGTAAATGACGCTCTTTCCCAGATCCATGATTGGTTTACGACAAATAATTTAATGTTGAATCCCAAGAAAACAAAATGTATAAAATTTTCATTGCCTAATGTAAGGAACAACAACTTAGCTATTGTCTTGAATAATGAAAAAATGCAATATGTAAATGAAACAGTTTTCTTATGGATCGCTATCGACGCAAGGTTACAATGGGACCCTCATTTAAATGCGTTATCCGCAAGGCTCAGCTCGGCGGCATACGCAGTCAAAAAGATTCGTCAACTGACTGACGTTGCTACTGCCAGACTTGTGTATTTCAGCTATTTTCACAGCATTATGTCCTACGGAATTTTATTGTGGGGTCAAGCCGCTAACATAAATAACATCTTTGTGTTACAGAAGAGGGTGATACGTTCCATATAAGAATTGCGCGGTCGCGATTCCCTAAGGGAATTGTTTAAAGAAATTGATATCCTCACAGTATCCTCACAGTACATATTTGAAAACATCTTGTATGTCCGGAAGAACATAATGCTGTTTTCTATGAATTCTGATATACATAATATAAATACTAGAAATAAAAATAAAATAGCGCACCCAAAGTTTAGACTGTGTAAGGTTAATAATTCATTCATGGGGAACTGTATTCTTCTATAATAAAATACCAGACGATATTGTAAATCTGTCCGATAGCCAATTTAAAGCTAAAATTAAAATTATTTTATGTTCTAAGGCCTATTATACGATAAATGATTACTTAGATGATAAAAACGTCTGGTCAACTGTTGTTCCAAATCAGCGGAGTAGATTGTAATTATGACTCATGTATGATTCTTTATATATTTAAAAGAAAAGTACAAAAGATACAATTCCTGTGGAGTTTCTTCTGGACGTTCTTCTCCACAGAGGGCGTACACTGGTAGTGAACGTGCCATCCATGTTAGCTTTGATGTCGAAAAATGATTTGTAAAAATCTTAGATTAGATTAGATTTAGCCCGAAATGTCCCACTGCAGGGCAAAGGCCTCTCTCCCTTTCTTCCATTCCTTCCTGTCTTGGGCCATCTCTCGCCATCCGTTGTTATAGACGTCTAATTCGTCACACCATCTCCTCCTTGGACGACCTCGACGTCTTCTGGCATTTGCAGGGACCCAGTCGGTGGTAACTTTGGCCCAGAGGTCGGACGGCATTCGGGAAACGTGACCGGCCCAATCCCATTTAAGGTACGCGGCCTTCTGAGCTACATCTGAGATTTGAGTTTGGGAACGCAGCGTTGTGTTCCGTACTCGGTCTGTCAGTTTGACTCCAAGTATGCTGCGTTCCATGTTCCGTTGGCAAACCTTGAGTTTGGACTTTTGGTTGTTGGTCAAAGACCAGGTTTGAGCTCCGTAGGTAAGGGTAGGAAGAACGCACATGTCCATAAGTTTGCGCTTCAGAGTAATCGGGAGGTTGCCCTTCATAAGCTCTTTCATGGACCAATAGCTCTTTCAGGCATTCACGGTGCGTCTTTCGACCTCCTTGTCTTGTCTAGCCTGGAAAGAGACTATTTGGCCCAAGTAAATGTACTCACGAACATATGACATTCTTACCCTATCCACTTCTACTATACGCTCCGTGCTATTAGTCATAACCATGGTCTTCGGCTTGCCGTGCTGAATTCTTGCAGCATCGTTTGTAACTCAGAGGCCGAGGATGAAAAAAGGACGATATCGTCAACAAAACGTAAGTTTGTCAACCTCGCTTTGCAACATCAATGCCTTTATTAACCCAGATGAGAGCCAGTCTCTGAAAAACCTCTTCTAAGGTGCTTGTGAAAAGTTTCGGGGACAGAGGGTCACCCTGCTTCACGCCCTTCTCTATTCTAAAGCATGGTCCGGTAGTCTGTAATTTTATGGCAGCAGTACTATTATTGTATATCAGTTTGAGTAGGTTTATATAAGTGGGGTGAATGTTTTGTTTTTCTAAAGCAGTGAACATGCCTTCGTGAATAAGACTATCAAATGCCTTTGAATAATCGACGAAAGCCAAGTAGAGGGGTAAATGAAATTCTTGGTGTTTTTCCATGATTTGGTTAAGGGCGTGAAGGTGATCAGTAGTAGATAATCCTGGACGGAAACCAGCTTGTTTAGGGGGTTGGCCTTTGTCGAGCAAACCAGATATACGGTGTTCTATAACTTTAATAAAAGCCTTATATAAGTGAGAAACCAGACTAATTGGACGATAGTTCCCTATATCTGATTTGTCGCCTTTTTTGTGCAGTAATATTATGTTTGAATGGCACATTTCTTTGGGAAACTTTTCTGTTTGTAAGATGGCATTAAAAATGTTTGTGATGTAATGAAGCAATGTAGGTTCACCAACTTTAAGTGCTTCTGTTGAAATGCCGTCATTACCCGGTGTTTTGTTGTACTTCATTTTGCGAAGGGCACAATGCACCTTGTGCTGAGTGATGGGTTCAATATCATCTGAACATGAATATTCCAGTGGTGTTTGGGCTATGGTTGGATTTGGCAAAGAATATAACTCTTTATAGAAGTTGGTACATATTTTCATTATTTTTTCTCTATCTCTGTGTATCACTCCTTCTTTATCTTTCAAGCATGTGATCCAGGATTTTCTTTTAGATATACCTTTTTTGGCAGTTTTCAAAGACCTATTCTTCTCTAGAGCTTCTTGTATCAGTCTTGTGTTATAATTTCTTATGTCTTTGCGGATGCTTCTTTTCACTATCTTATCCAATGATCTATAAGCTGTAATATTTCTATCGTTTTTATGTTCTTGTCTTTGGGAAATCAGTTTTATTGTTGGATCAGTAAGTTTTTTAAATTTATTCTTAATGTTTCTGGATTTTGCACTAGCCAGTCTTATAGCTTTTTCTATTTCATTATACTGTTCTTGCACGTCTTGTACTGCTGTTTTTTCCAATAAATCGAAGGAATTTCTTAGCTGTAGGTTGAATTGATTCGTATTTGCTATAAATTAATTTTTATTAATATGTTTTATCCTGTTCTGAAAGATTTGGTGACGGAGTATTTTGTTGTGAAAAACCAAGGTTGCTCTTAAAGGTCTGTGGTCAGAGAAAAATCTTATGTCATTTATGACACTAACGTTCCGTACTATGGATTTGTCCGAAGTTAGCATGAAGTCAATTTCGTTTTTAGTGTTGCCATCCGGTGAAGTCCAGGTCCATCGTCTCTGTGGCTTTTTATAGAAAAAGCTCCTACTTTGTATAAGGTTTTGACCAAAGGCGAACTGGACAAGGCGTGTCTCACGATCATTTCGTATTCCAAGACCGTGTAGTCCGACAATATTCTCATTGTCACAGTCTAAACTTGGCCCGACCTTAGCGTTAAAATCGTCCATTACAACGGTCCAGGATCCACGATGTTCATCACAGACTTGATCCAGTAAATCATAAAAATTTTCGACCTCTTCGTCAGGGTGTGATGACGTAGGTGCATACACTTGAATAAGAGCAAGAGTTTGATGTTCGTTAATTTTTACTTTAAGCACTGCGACTCTGTCAGAGCAGGCTGTGAACTCCAGTACATTGTTCATCCATCGTTTTGCTATTAAAAATCCTACTCCTGATTGGCCGCCCGCTTTCCCAGAATAAAAGAACACATTTCTGTTACGCTCTAAAGTGTCTTCGCCCTCTCGTCTCACCTCGGACAAACCCATAATATCCCAATTGATGTGCTTTAATGCGGTTTCCAATTCAACCATCCTATCCTCTGAGCTTAAAGTACGTACATTGTATGTTAATACGTTAAGCATGTGATCTGAATCAAATTTTTTTGCCGAGTTCGTTTGACGGTAGAAACCCGTCCGGGGATTCTTCGCACCCTTGACTCCAAGGTTTACTTGCACACCGTCGTAGCTAGAACCACTGGAGCCGCCGGGCACTAGGGGCCAAAACTTTGGGTTGTTATTCATGGTTCGTTGGAGAGGTTTGGGCGCTTAACCCGCCATGCTCGCCCTGATCTTAATTCTTAAATCGAATAAAAAATGTTTGACTTTTGACTTGACTTGACACGACCGACAGTCCACCCATAGCAGCCGCGCGCTCGCGCCATGACGAGCACGTCGACAATCATCAGAAAACAAAGACTCTTCCAGCTGCAGCTAGAAGTGGCTGAAGAAAGAGCACGCATAAAAGAGCAAGCAGCAACAGACCGTGCCAACGTAAAACTGCATCTGCTCGAAGAGCAACTGTCGATTCAGTCACAGGCAATCGACGATGACGAAGTTGCGTCCCGTGCATCCCGTGCAGGATCGTGCATCTCTTTGTATGTGCCTACTACTACCACTGGGAAAATTTGCCACATCATCGCCACTTCACCCTGTTGTCCTGCCTTCGCAAGTCACTCGTGGGCCAGCTGACATGGCAAAGTTCAAAGCAAAGAAGTACCAAAGAGCTGCCTATTTTCTCCGGCGATTCCGAGGACTGGCCTCCATTCTTAAACCAGTTTAAATCGACTACGCGGCTCTGTGGCTATAGCTATGATGAAAACATCGCGCGACTGTCGCGATGCTTGACGGGACGGGAGGCAGTTTCAAGCTTACTGGAAAGCGCAGCGAACCTAGCCCTTAATTCACATCCTGAGTCCCAGGGACTCACATCAAAACTTTGTACTTTTATATTTCGCATGTTTTAGCGGTTAGTTTCCCCCCTGTCTTCCTGTTGTGGCGCGGGCGACGCGGAGCAGGGAGGACGTGCGCGTGCGACTCGTATGTGGTGAGTAATAAGGCCAAGTGAGTCCCAGGGACTCATAATAGTTTTTTGTGTTACAATTTTCATCATTTATATTGATTTCCAATTATTGAATTTTTTGTTATTTTTACTTATAAATAAAGTAGTATATTTTATTTTTTGTTGTAGAATTCAAAAATGGCACATAGTAATCAAGGTCCCAAATCAAGGTCAATAAACGTCAACGACGACGACGCAGATTCGCTTCTAAATACCTGGCTTCATCAAGACCTGGAAGAGGAAATCGGAAGTGACCATGATTTAGAGGTTGGTCTGTCAAGTAGTGCTATACCATCAATTGATCATCAGAACTTAGATAACTCAGATAGTGAAAATGGTGAGTATATTGTCAGTGATCACGATACTAATTCCGAGTGTTTCGTGTCTTTATCAGAGAGTGAGAGCGATATACCTCTGTCAGAGCAGTGTCGCAGAATATACAACGATCAAACTGTCCAGGGAAATGATTCTAGCATAAGTGATGACTACCAATCTGTATCTACACAAGCTGGCATTCAAAACTATTACTATGGAAAAAATCGGTTCAAGTGGTCAAGTTTACCTCCAGCTCGAAACGTTCGTACTGCGTCTCATAATCTGGTGCATGTTTCTAGAGCCAGACCATCAGCTGAAGGACCTCTTACTCTCATTGATACTTTCCGACTGTTTTTTGATGATCAAATGCTGAATATTGTTTTGACTTGGACGAATAAAAAACTCGAGAACTTTCAAACAAAATATCCAAAAGACGGTGCGTTCAGACAGACTGATCGTGTCGAATTGAAAGGGTTTTCGTCATTGCTCATTTATTCTGCTATTTTCAAATCAAACCGAGAAAGCGTATTATCATTATTTGCCTCAGATGGGACTGGGCGAGAAATATTCAAAGCTTCTATGTCTAAAAACAGATTTATTGCATTGCTCTTGGCGCTTCGGTTTGATGATCCTTCTGACCACGAAATTCGCAGAGAAGTTGATCCTGCTTGCCTCATTTCAGAAATATTGCAATCGTTTGTAGAAAACAGTCAAAATAATTATACAATGGGTGCTAATGCAACGGTTGATGAAATGCTTATCGAATTTAGAGGACGAACCAAATTCAAAATGTACATGCCCAATAAGCCGGGAAAATATGGTTTGAAGATGCAGTGTTTAGTGGATTCTAAAACGTTTTACGTTTACAACACGTACTTATATACCGGAAAAGGTTCAGATGGATTCGGTTTGACTGACGAGGAGAAAAAGAAATCGGTACCAACGCAAGCTACCCTTCGCTTGTGTAAGCCTATTTTCAATACTTTAATTTTTTGAAGGTTATTTTGCCTCTAAAATCAAAACAAAGTTTGGACATTCTGGTCTTACTTTGTTGAATCCCGGTGGCGTACTTATTTTTCTTCCTTGTCGAAAGCCGTCGAACTTTCTTAGTAGGCTGTAAACATAACGTACCCTAGGGTAATTCTTCAGGTTAAGATAGTGATTATTTCCCACAAATATCGGTGCCATCCTGATAAAAACAAATGGAACTCTAAAATAATACAAACTAAGCTGCTAATTTTATTTTGCAAAGTTATAACATAACTATAAAAACAACAAATTAAAAATGCGCTTTATGGTTGACACAACATGCAACAAACAGAAAACAGTTCATTGGTGGGTAAATTTTAAACTTGGGTTGAAAAAGTGTTTTCCACATTATTATGTGTTTAATCACACAAAAAACTAAATTCACGAAAATGATCCCAGTTTCTAAATTGAATCAAAACATTTCGTCAAACTCTGTCTACTGCAAAACTGGCTTAGTTTCAAACCTAATTACTACTGTAATGAAACTGAAAATTGTTTAAGGTGTATTTCAGGATCAAAACTAATTTGTTGTTGTATTAATCTTGATACATTGAAACGTTGGTGTATTAAATTGTTTTATTCTGAAAATAAATCATAACGAGACTGATTGTTCTTCAGTATTTCTCATCAATGTCATGGTTCCTAAAAACTGATCTTTTTATATCATAGAGTTTCAGAGTTTCTCATACGGACCCATCTAAATATGCCATCTTGTATGTTGTAAAGGTAAAAATTACAGAATTTCAATCAAAATTTAGGTAAGATACTTTTTATGAAAAATAATGTTTGGCAATACTTTCGTGCTATTTGTTATACTGGCAAAACGGAAGTTGCTACAAATTTGTTACTAATAACAATTAAACTGTCCATAAATATTTAAGCACAATGAGTTTTGTTCGTTGAAACCGGAACTACCGCCATTAGGGATGTTGAAGTTACGAACTAATTGGCCGAAACTTCCGTCAATCGATGTTATGTTACTATTATATCTCCATAATCAACAATTCAATGGAGAAAGTTATATTCTTTAAAAGATGGAACAAAAAATGATGCACGTAACAAACGGAGGTAAACCAAGTATCATCAGGAATCAAGCTAAGTAAAAAATATTAAACAATATTAACGTATAAGACCGAAATTCCCCACTACGAATCGCTCTATGGATATACACAGGAACAAAAATAAGAGAAAATAACATTCAGACTCAAAAAATATTTCATTTTCTTCCTTTACAATATTTGCTCGATTTGGCCTTGAATCTGGAAGATTTGATGTAGAAAGCAGACGTCCTTCGAACTAGGCTGTATAAGTCGCTCTGCAGCTTTGAAGTAGCATTTATAACTTGGCTTTTTCACTATAATGATTTCCATAGGCTATAATCTACAGAATAAAACAGCTTGAGACGAGATATTAATATAATTTTATATAATACACAAATGGCTCCCTGTAAGGCTATGTCTTTTTAACACGCTTTTATTAGCTTCACCTGTATGTTTGTATGTTTGTATGCTTGTATGCTCGTATGTACCCGACTCCTTTGTTTGGACCCGATTTTGACCCACTTTAAACGGACAGATTTAATTGAAACTTTGTACACTTATCAAGACCCGGTAACAATACAATAATTTGAAAAAAAAAAACACGTTTTCACATCACAGTACATCAAACTAAAAAGTGAAAAAAAAATATAGTTAAAAAAACTAATAAACACGCTTTTAAAGCACATCAGACTAAAAGGTAAAAAATAATTCTTAATATAAGCTGAAAACAATAATGAACGAAAAATACTAGTATTATTGTGAAAAAAGCGTGGGGTGCATTGTGCCATATTTTTCATATCTATATCGAGCAACCCACGCTTTTTTTTTTATAATAATACTAGTATTTTTCGTTCATTATTGTTTTCAGCTTATATTAAGAATTATTTTTTACCTTTTAGTCTGATGTGCTTTAAAAGCGTGTTTATTAGTTTTTTAACTACATATATTTTATTTTGATCGTATTGCCGTCGCGTCGCATCATCTGCACTCAATAAAGTAAATGAAAATAAAAATCATCAACAGCTCATTACTCATCCCCACCGAGGGCTCAAGTCTATCCTAAATCAGGGCGATTAGGCCTTAGTCGGCCACGCTGGCCCAGTGCGGGTTGGTCAACTTCACACACAACCTTTGAATTTCTTCATAGGAGTGTGCAGTGCAGGTTTCATCACGATGTTTTTCTTCACCGTAAGAGCGAATGAACGTACTTACATATGATTTCTAAATTCGAAAACATATTGGCACGTGATGGGGATCGAACCTGCGTCTCCCGGACGGAAGACAGCGGTCCAAGCCACTAGACCACCGACGTTCTAAATAAAAGTACTTATTTATGAATCGTATTGAATACGCATGTCATGCACATGATCGTACCGTGGAAGTTATTTGATACAGTACAATACAAATATTCTGCACCATTTTATTTTATTTTATTTTATTTCATTTTTATAAGGGAAACCTACAGCTTAGATAGTAATATCATAACTATAGCTAAGATACAGTACTTGAGCCAATTACAAGCTTCCGCCTGTGAAAATTTTACAGGTTGATCTCCCATCTTATAACGAACACGAATTGCATAAATGGAAGCATCGCTTACTCAAGCTAATGTATTTAAAGCTATTAATGTCTTGGACATTAACTGTGTGGAATAAACTAGTACAAGACGTTGTCTCCGCGCCATCAAAAAACGCTTTTAAAAGAACTGTGATATTATGATCACTTAAACTCATTATAATTAAAAACATAAAATTAAAAAGAAACAAACAATAATAATTAACAATAAAAAATAACCAACAATGTATAGGACTTATCAGCAATATATGCTGTCTGCCCTTAGTATAGTAATAATAATTAAAACATAAAATACGCGTATCAAAAGTATTTTAGGAAACGATAAAACGAAAATCATAAGTACATTTCATTCTTTATTCATAAATCAGAACAAAGAAAAGATGTTTACGTTACAAAGCTTTATGCCAATACGCTGATACGATACTGATGATGATGATTAGTAACGTGGCACATATTTTGACACAGTATACCTACTCGTATACCTGTATATTTCACCTGCAAAATAAGCCAGTACAAATATTAATCCTGTTTAAGGCTACTCAAATCTCCAATAATTTCTAATTTGTATCAACACACATAATGAAAATTAACAACGAACATCATTTTCATTTGCTTGACAACAGAGTTTTGTTGGTAATGGAACAATTTATTGAAGCAGGTGAGGATAAGACTAGATTAGTAAGTATGTAAGTCTTCTTCTTATCGAGTCGTTTCGGTGACTATATGGTGGAAGACCAGTACTCCGCCACAGACACGGCTGCGTCCGTGGTATTGTACAGGTCCTCGCGTGTGCAGATGCTAGGACACGCTGGGCAGGATAATAAATGGGCCATTGTTTGAGGAGAGATGCCACACAGACATTCACTATCTGAGCCATAACCCCACCTTTGCATGTTTTCTTTACTTCGGCCGACTTGGGTCCGGAGTCTGTTTAAAGACTTCCACGTTGGCCAAGGCAGATTATGCCCAGAGGGGAGACTCTCTGTCAAGGGATTGAGCGAAACTGTGGGATATCTCTCCTTCCATATATTTAGCCGGACTTGAGAGGCTTCTCCATTTAATGGAAGCACTTGTTTTATGAAACTGTGCCGGCTTTTTAGTCTCCGTGTCACCGGCACGTGGGAATACATGGGGTGCGGCGGGTCAGTGTCTTTTTTGCCTCGTTCGATGGAGCTTGCTACATCTCTGCGAACATCTGGAGGAGCAATGCCAGCAAGTGGATACAGCATCTCAACAGGAGTTGGTTTCAGACAGCCTGTGATGATTCGGCATGTGTCATTTAGGGCTGTATCCACCAGATTTGCATGTGCGGAGCGGCTCCAAACCGGGCTGGCGTATTCACCCGCTGAAAACGAAAGGGCTAATTTTAATTTAATTTAATTTAATTTATTTAAAAATCAAGTAACAATGACTCATTTTGTTAGAACAGTTAATCTTATTCTATGTTAGTAAAGTATGTAGGAAAATATAAATAATATTAAAAGCACCAATGTCATTGCTACGTCAGACCAGTGGATATGACGCAGCAATGACCCAAGTACTTGCAGTCTAGCCTGCTCGCAATCATATTCAGAATGCTGTTATTGCACCGCACCCTGCGCACCAGGGACCCGCACCTCTTGCGCATCGTCGCGTAAAAACAGTCTACTCGCGCGTCCGCGAACATCCCCGACGCACTGCAGAATCGAGGGAGCCCCAACAGCCTCCTGAATTGTATTGCACTCGAAGAGCGTTGTAAGATTTATGAGTATATCTAGCCCACAGGCTGCACGTGTAAAACGAAGTGCAATACGGTCTAAAGAGTGTAATTTTTACACTAACAGAACAACGTGCAAACCTGCGAGCCAGCATGTTCGCTCTCACTGACAACGCTCTACGTTCTATTTCTATGTCTTCATTATCTTTGAGGTCGTGCGTCAAAATATGGCCTAGATAATTAAAAGATAAAACTCGAGTTAATATATTATTGTTGAGTAGTACTGGTGGTATATTATCTAGGCATTTGTTGCCAGCCCCAAAGACCATGATTTGGCTTTTTTTTACATTATAAGCCAGACCGTGACAGCTTGCATACCTTTCACATATATGTATAAGTTTCCTGAGCCACATACAGACGCACTCAGCAGCACCATGTCATCCGCGTAGCTGATGTTGTTTACGCTGACACCATCAATGTGACAGCCGACCTTGGTGCTGCTGAGCTCGCCTATCAGCTCATTCACATACAAGTTGAAGAGCGTGGGCGAACTCAACCCTCCTTACACTAACATTCTCAACCCTCCTTGTCTCACCCCGCACTCCAACCTGCATGCTCGGGACAGAGCCCCATCCCATCGCACATTATTGACCTGGTTTCCATACCAGAACTTGAAAATGTTTAAAATTTCAACTGGAAGCCCAATCCCCTCAAGCCAGTAAGCCAGTTGTTCGCAAAACTAGAGGTGAGGCTCCCTATTTAATGGAAGTTAGTCGGCGTAGGAGATTATTACGGGTGCCCACTTTCTGCTTGGTATTAAAGCAGTGTTGCTTATATGTGAGTGCTCTGTCTAAAGTAAGGCCAAGGTACTTAAGGTGGGCGCAGTGGGCAATCGGTACGCCTTCCCATCGGATATTAAGTGTACGCCTGGCTTCATGGTTGCGCAGATGAAAAACGCAAGACTGAGTTTTGGACGGGTTGGGTCTTAAGGAATTCTCTTTGTAATAGCAGCTGAGGGTTTTAAGTGCTTTGGTTAAATTCCTTTCAACCTCAATGAAAGAAGGTGCTTGGGGTGTCAGTGCCAGATCGTCGGCGTAAATAAAGCGGGAAGTATTTGGTGTGCAAGGTTGGTCGTTAGTATAAATATTAAATAGCAGTGGGGCTAATACGCTACCCTGATTTCAATCGGCTACAGAGATTTCAATCGGCTTTTTTCTGAGGAGAGGTGGACTAACGCCTGTTATGCAGTAGTTCACTCAGAAACTTTGTGAGTGCATGGTCTCCGGTCAGTTCGGTTACCTTCCACAGAAGTCGTTTTATATTTACTGTGTCATACGCAGCCGACAAATCAACAAACACTGCACCTGTGATATGACCTAGCTCAAACCCGGACGGGTTTCAAGGTGTTGTGTGAGATTGAGGGTTTGATTGCAACAAGATTTACCAGGACGGAAACCAGCTTGTTCGGGTATGAGCTTAGGGTCCACTATGTTTGCTAGGCGGTTGAGCAGCATTCTTTCCAGTAACTTGAACGTATGACACAGCAAAGATATCGGGCGATAGCTTTTGGGATCGTCACTAGCCTTCCCAGGCTTTCATAAACCAATCACCTTGGACTTTCGGCAGAGGCGCGATATTCGCGCAGAGTCCAGACAGTTGTTGAAAAGTTGTAGCAACCAGGAGATGGCTACAGGTCCTAAGTTTTGTAATTGCTCAACAAAAATATTATCGACCTCAGAAGCTTTGCCAGGTTTAAGGTATTTTACTGCTGTAATTATTTCTGTGAGAACGAAGAATCTGCTGACAGTATTGCCAGTGTCTGGACAGCTGCTGGTTTTGGGTGTTGCAGTTTGCCGACATTTTGGTTTCCTATTTAACAAAAGTTGGTGGACCACTTGGCTAGCTGTTACCTGACCTGGCGTGGACGCTTGTGGAGGGTCGCCAGTAAGTTTGCGGATCGATGTCCAGGCTTTTTTGCTGTTGTGGGTCAGGTTTATGCTGGTTACCATAGTTGTCCATCTTTCTCGTTGAGTTTTGCCGATTTGCGAAAGTAAAACCTCGCCCATCTCAATGGTCTCTTCTGAGAAGGGGTCATTGGCGAAAAGTTGGTCGTACTGCTTGAGAAGGTCGGCGGACTCACGGGACATCCCGGAAACATACGAAGTACGACAGCCTCGCGGAATATATTTGCAGGATGCGGACGCAATTACCTGAACGAACTGATCATAGTTCTCAGGAGTTGGAGGGACCGTCGTGAGGGCGTCATCAATACTCTTTGCGTATTGTTCCCAGTCAGATTTTAGGTAATTGAAGCGGCGTTTGAACGGAACGGTGATAGGACGGACAACGGCCTGTATGATGCACATCGAAGGTCTATGTTGGGTTCTGGGAATGGGCTGACACACAGATTTTATGCACTGTTGTGAGATGCATGAGCTTGTGAAGATAAGATCCGGGTTATATCCACGTCGCCACCGGCCGCTACTGAAAGACGCCGGTAGCTTGGCGTTATGGATCAGCGTCAAATCAAGTGCATCTGCTCATTCTTCAACTGCCTGGCCATTCGTGTCCGTTTCCCGGTAGCCCCAGGTGGTGTTGTGATTGTGACTATTAAAGTCACCCACAACAACTTTGATTTTATGATTGTCAAAATTATTGGGTTTGTCGAAACAGAATGGGACGCCAGGTGGTTTATAAGTAGATGTAACCGTACAGTTACCAAGGTCTATGGTAATTAGTTCGACCATCTCAGTGGAAGAGCTGCAAGTGGAAACCACCTTGGCGTTCGGGCTAATAAACACGGCACTGCCATGTTTTGGGTGGGGTATTTCCGCCACCACAGTATAACCGTCTATAAAAGGTCTAGCATGGCCTTCACCTCTGTGGGTCTCTTGGACGCATATAACGCTAACCTTGTTTTTGAGGCAAAATTCGGAAAGTATTTCCGATTTTTTGTTGGAGAATCCCTCAATATTAATTGAGAAAACAGTCAGAGCTGAATCTGGAACCAGGTGTTTATTTGCCTTAGGTAGCCTTGAGAAAGGCTGTTTTTTGGCTCTGAGAAGAGCCGTTGAATGTATATTATTTGCCATCGAATCGTGGTGAAAGGATCAGCCAATCTGCGTTACCGACTAAGCTGTCCACGCATATTGTTGCCCGGGGTGCGCCGGACGCAAAAAGAGAAATTTCTATTGCGCCAACTCGGGGAGGCTCCTTTCGTGCACCCCAACGTATGTAAGTAAAAACACTTTATTGCACACAAAAGGAACATAAGAACAATAGATAGCAAACATATAGATTGAGTGCGCAAAGGCGGCCTTATCGCTTGAAGGCTAGGTTTTCTTCATAATTATGTGTTTTGGCTTGTTCAGTTTTGTCTATTCTTCTTCACTGGCTGTTCTACCAAGATAAATAAATATCTGTCTTCAGAATTGTCCATGTGAAATATAAGAATCTAAATCTATTTAGATCATCCGTAGATCTAATTCTAGCGCAGTACGTGATCAATTTTAGACAAACCAAAAGATTTCAAGATAATTATACAGATACAGATAGATTTATGTATATTCCATGTTGTTGGACGATTTTATAAAAAAAAAACTGTTATTTCTTTTTTAATTATATCCATATTAAAATAAACCAGTACACAACACAACTTCCTGTTTTTATATTTATTTTAGAATTTTACGAAATCTTCCTCGATATACAAGGACAAGGACTAAAATTGAGAGTATATTATGATTATGCATAAGACTTTTCAAGTGACCTTGGTCTTGTGGACGGAGATGGAACATCCTGCCCTTCCTGAAACCTCACTTTACTTGACAAAGCACCTCTCTGTGTGTCCCGACTAAGCCTGATTCATTGCAACACGTTTGTGAGCGTCATTTTTTATCTGTTAATCTTCGCCACGTTATTTCTCTTAGTTTGCGTTTATCTCAGCATTTATATGAAGACGAAGATTAGGAGGCGTTTAGTAGAATCTCACTTCAGTAACAAAGGGTTTAGCTAAGTCTCGGCAAAGTAATTGCCTATTTATATTCCAAGTAATTCCAAGGTCGACATCTCTTACAAGTCAAGCTATGACTTTGAAACAAGCTCAGTCGAGCATTTTTAAATTGTGTTCTAAAAAGATTTATTTTTCATCGTAATATATTAAAAAACGTATATTTTACGTACAAGGGGAGGGGTGTCAATCAAGAAACACGTTAGCAAAAAGGGCCCTGTAATCGCACACGAAAATTACCCTGCGCATATTTTGCGCTAAGTATAGAAATGTCCGTATTACATTTTATCATAATATTTTTTTTTATGAAAGAAAGTTGATTGCCCCAAAAAGTCACCTTGCGGCAAGCTGTACAATGCAGTTATCTTAAAACCAGTAAAATTAATATTTTTAAAACTTAAAAACGTGCAGTAAAATAACAGAAGGTGTTGATGACAATGAGAATTAAAGGAACAATTTAAAATCTGGGTTATCTTTATTATTTGGTTCTGCCTAGTTAGAAATCGTGGCCGCGTATGAAACTAGCAAAGTATTATTTTATTATTTTTGTTGATAACCCTATACAAATCACTTTACTGAATAAGATGCTGACAAAGGAAGGTGGGGAGTCTCCCTTAAATCATGTTAACATGGTTGATTACAGTCAAAATTACAGCTTGCTTACAACGCATATTTTCTTGCAGGTACCTTCATCGTTAGGTTATAGGCCACATATTTCTTACACATTTATTTCAGTAAAACTTGCACACATGTACCTTATTAAGTGTTTTTACTTACTTACCTAACTACGAGTGTCGAGTATAATACGCTTTGATGAATACTTAGATTTTTTCACCTTTAGTACAGCTTTTTTGAGACATGTTTGCGTTTCAAATTTTGTTGCTTAGGAAACCTTAACCGTACCGTTCATGAAATGTAATCTGTTTTGTTTCAGATTTTATAAAAAAGTGACATAATAATTACCGATAAATCCTTCTAACTGGATTGTATTTGCTATAAACGTAAAAGTTGCTGCAATTTACGAATTTGATTTTTAAAAGCAGTAGAAACCTTAATCACAGAGTCAGTTTACCAATTTAATATTCGATGTATATTTTTTTCTATAGTGATTCTGATTCAGTAAATTAAGCGACATGATAATGATTTACTTAACTTTTCCCAGAGATGTCTGGTGCAAGTAGTAGTTTTGGATTTCACAAATAGGAATCAAACCTGAACATAAATATCTTCGTACACTTTCGCTGCAGGAAACATCGTAGTGAAAATAGTAAGAAAGAATGAAGTGAACATAAAAACTGAGAAAATCTTAGACACGCAAAGATGTAATTTGTACTTCTAGTGAAGTTCTATCTAGATAAATTTTATTTAATGGCAAAGAGAATGAAATAATTGCTATGATGTGATGTTTGTAGGTTTAAATACTTTAATTTTTAGAGCAAACTTTCCAAAGTAGTTCATTACAAAATATTTCATTGGTAATTTATCACATCTGTTTTTGATACTGTAAAAATATATGTGCACAGTAAAAATAAAGTAGAAGTTAGTGCTAAGGTCATTAGATCCAGCTTGTCATCTCTACGTTGACCTGTCAGTTCTTACTTTTTAATAGGGTACTTACTCGTAAATGATTGTTTTGACATGTAATTTTGATGTGCATTTGATTGATATCAGCACTTTAATCTCTATTTGTGTATCATTATCTTCAGTTTTTGTTTTTTCATACAAGATCTGACGCTGAGTTATGGCGACTCCGCTCGCAGAAAGTTAGAGCGATAGCCCGCAACACTTTTTCCTCATAACCCTCAAATGAGTGCCATTTGTTACCACAATGAATAACAGCCTGGTGTGTAGGGTTCATAAAATAGCTGTGTTGATGAACTCTTTTTCTGTTAGTTTATTCAGTAGCACTATCGCTAAAAAATCGATTTATGCTGGCAATATAACTGAATCTAAAAAATCAAAACCATGGCTAGCTAGGTATCAATACTTCTACTTTATGTTGATTGTGAAGAGCCTGCCAATGTTTGTACGCTGTGCTTATAATAATGAGTTTATTTAATAGTTGAGTGATAACACGTGGCCTTGAACAACTCCACCATATTATCACGACCAGCTTGGAACAAAAGTAAAAGATTATGAAAACAGCAACACTTGAACCAAAGTCAAAATTTCAATATATTAAAACACCATATTCTGTTTACCAGCTCTGTTAGATATTGAAAATGTTATTACGCCCTAACCTACGAATATTTTTTTTGTTATATTTTTTTTTTTCGTTGTTGTTATCAGACCGAATGCTGAGTTTTTGAGTTTATATATTTACCATGGTTTCTTTGACGCAAAAGAAAGTAGACCTCTTTTGAGTTAACTTTTCCATTTTCAGCGATGTCTTCAGTTATCGTCCGGTGAGACTGAGATCAAAGGACAACCAGAATTATATTTTAAAATAAATATTCCGCAATTGTTATTATTTTGGGTTAAAGGCAATTTAGCAGCGTACTTACCGTTTACTTAGGTAGTGTTTCGTCAAAATCTGTAACAAATTTTGCCTCTAGTGTATTTTATAGGAAATTATTACGAATCAAGTAATCTCCAAACTTATGCCTCTCGCTTTGGAAGAAGTTCGCAATGCCTGGTTGACGTTGATAATATATTCTCTAGGTGGTTTTTCTTTAGATTGTATGTGAAGTTTCAATTTGATACTAAGTAGGTATTCAACCAAAAAATTTAACTTAAAAGAAGTAGAGAAGATTTCGCATAGGAAAAACAACCAAGTCTATAAAAAGAAATAATTTACAATAATAACCATCATGTAGTAAGGCTTGATGTAAAATTTTGGTCTTCTTTTGAGCCTTAGTTAGTGCATTAAAAGTATCACAATAATGTGCCACAAACACGATTTAAGGTTGCAGTTTACAGGTTGACTGCAATAATAAATACGACAATATTTTTATTTATTCAAAATTATTGTTCAAGAAATAAGATCTCATTAGAGTGTATTTTTGTTTCAAGTCGGTATAAATGGATAAAGCATATACATTTTTTTTTTAATGAATGGATTGATATTATTTAATCACGGTTAATACGAGTAGAAATTTTTCAGTCTTTCGTAATTTTCAAAAATTCGATTCGAAACATATTTATAATTAATAATATCCTTTTCTTTTTTTATTGTATTCGATAAATAATAATAATAAAATAAAATAAAATAATAATTATAATCTTTATTTAACTTAAGCAAACCAACATTTACATAGGATGCTGAAGCCTGCAATAGCACACGCTGTTGTGCTACAGGTGTCTTGCCATACTATGTCTAAATATAAACAGTTAATTTTTAAGAAACAATCAGTTCAAACAAATATGTGTCGCGTGTGTGTATGTTATGAGTGTGTGTGTATGTTATGAGTGTGTGTGTGTGTGTGTGTGTATATTTACGTGAGAAGGTGTGTTATATAGTATGTGTTATCGAGTTATTGAATGAAAAGTTGAAAAGTTCCTCTGTTGCATCATATTCTAGCTTTCTAAGATTGTCCAAAAGATATTTCTGAATAAAATAACAAATAATATTAATCTATCATCAGAATTTGCTTCCGTATCAGGGCCGAAATAGAACATTAGTTGTAGCATCGATCCTTATGTTATCTTGCTAGTGCATTAGCTCAAGTGCAGCGTGTCTAAATCAGTTTATCTCCAGACAATTACATGAGCGAACATGAACACTAATGGTCCGTTGTTATCTGTATATCTTGCTTCGTATGTTGCATTGTTTATATTCTATACTATGTTAATTATGGTAATATCAGATATATGTTTAAAGGTAAAGGAAATTTAGTGGTACTACCGTAATCTAAGGAAAAATAACTTAGTATTTATGTAAAATTCAAATAAATTAAGTCAGAATTTCAAAACTGTCACAGTAAAATATAAAAACAATTGCTATAAAAACTAGTAAAATACTTTACCGTAAAAATTAAATCGAACTCAACTTCTTTCACAAAGATACGTCACAACCTTCCTACATACAGCGCCAACATAAAATTCGTGAAATACTCTCAAGCGAAAGTTCTCCAAACTTTCATCTCAGTAATTTTCGAAAGCTGAAAGCGAGTGCCATTAACCTTAATCCCTAATTAGACAAGCCACGATGGTCCTGCTTTTGAGAGCTAAGGGCAAATTTTATTTTTACTTAGGTAATCTTTTTGACTGCGATACGTCAGATAAGCAGCTATGATGAGAGCGTTAGGTTAGGTTAAGAAAGAAAGGACTAAGAATGTTCCATATGTTAAGTTAAGAAGGAAATAGCCTGATTCTATACAGTTTTTTCATCTTCCAGATAAAACAAATAATCGAGAAAGTGAGAAAATTTGCCTCCTTCGCCGTTGTTACTTTTATCATGTTTACCGTTAGTATTTTACCAATGAATAGGTTTTCTGAAACAGACTAATAAATAAATAACAGTTTTTTTCTCTCGTTAGCTCCTTTTTCATAAAAAATATTAATGGCACTTACGTAATTTTAGCAATTTATTTACTCAATAGACTCAGTCAATAGACGGATCCAACTCGGCTGGGCAGTGTTCGGGAAATAGCGGCATGTATTCTCGTCCAAAATACCTCAGTGTTTGAAGACTAAGGTATTTAACTAGAATTAGAATTAAGTTGAGATTTATTAAAAATAAAGGAATTTTCACCAAAATAAGTACTTTTAATCACAAATTTTACACTTATAGATACAAACTAGTCACACAAAGAAACTATTTGAACCAAAATTTGAACAGAATCCGTTAACAAAAATACGCGAAGTACAACGTCCGTCTATCCCTGGCGCCGCAATCCAAGAGCTGCCACTGGCTCCGATACTCCTTTGGCCTCTCGCTCACCCCTCCACGATCTCCTCACACCACTCTGACGTACTCACAACGTGACGTTGCTAGGCCACGCCTACATTTTTAAATTTTGACCTAACACGGCTTCTCCTGACGGTGGCGCGTCCTCGCCCGTAAGTTAGAGTGAGTGGATGATGATTACAGGTCGTGCGGTCGATCAGGTGAGGAAGCTGGTGCATGGACATCCACTTGAACTACTTGATGCTCAACATCACACGGCTGGTCTTCGACTTCAACTGTGCCCTCGACGTCATCTTCATTGTCATCTGAAAACCACATTGTTTTGATTAGTTTTGCAACCAAAATATTTAACTACAAATTTTAGACAAGAGCCCTCAGGATTGTCTAAGATGATCAACCTCGTGAGCAGAGCCCTCAGGATACTCACACGTGCAGAGCTCTCAAGTTACACGTAAATGGCAGAGCCCTCAGGGTACCAACGGTGCAGAGCCCTCAGGGTACACAGACAGAACGTAGGTAAGCGAAACACTTGGCAGAGCCCTCAGGGTACCAACTGTGTAGAGCCCTCAGGGTACACAGAATGGAAGTGAAGCACTTGGCAGAGCCCGCAGGGTGCCACATATGCATATAAACAAGGCCATACTCACATTCAAAAAATGTAGCGCACACGTCAGGTGTCCACTCACCACGCCACGGAATCATGTATTCTGCCGCAGCTTGCGTGGCTTTACCATATGAGCCGGAGACCAATTTGAGCTCATAACGACCATGTGGCAGCACTCGCGTGACCTTATATGGGCCGCGCATGCCCGAGTCCAATTTGCCCGTAGCCTGGCTTGCTTTTCTTACAAACACCAGGTCATTGTTTTGGAAAGTGCGCACTGCTTTACGTCGTTCATTGACGCGTGCATCTTGCTGGGCACGATTTCCAGCTAACAGCTCTGAAGCTCGTTGTCGGGCCATCTCGCGTAATGATTCACGATTTGGACTTGCAGCTTCCATAGCCACATCGCGTACCAGGGATCGTAGAACGGGCGTTGTACAGTCACTGCCAATTAACAAATTTAAAGGTGAGTAGTGTGTCGATTTTTGCATTGTAATGTTCAGGGTGAGTTGTAGTTTCCATAAAATTTTAGACCAAGTTTCCTGTCTATAATTAGTTTCTACGCGAATCATGTTCATGACGGTCCGACAATATCGCTCAACCTGCCCATTACTCTGGTGCATTTCAGGTGTAATAAAATGAACTTCACAACCAATATCTTTAATCCACTTTACAAAAGCTGAACTTTCGTACATCCGACCACGATCAGCAACTAACAATTTTGGTGTACCAAAAAGTGAAATTGCATTCTCAAATACTTTAATCAATTCAGTTGAATCTTGCTTACGAATCGGATATAGAAGGCAGTATTTGGTAAACGCATCTACAATTATAACAACAAATTTAAAACCATTCGAATCGGGAAGTGGCCCCAAAACATCACTATGCACCGTATCAAATGGCGTATTGGGCTTGTCCCACGATTCGATAGGTTGCAAAGGCTGACGAGGTACCTTTTTATGAGAGAGGCACACAACGCAATGTTGTATGTACTTTCGCACAAACTGTCTTACACCAGGGAACCAAAAATGTTTTACAATTAGTTCAGTAGTTTTCTCTACACCAATGTGCTGGTGTTCGTCATGAAAGACGCGAAGCAAGCTAAGACGATGACCCTTGGGTACATAGCACAGCAAACGCGATTGTTCGCCAACTACGTTCATTTTGTAATAAAGAACGTCATTGTGCTTTACATACCGAGATGAATCGAGCTCACCACCCCTAAGCTTCTGTAACAAGTTGTGCGTCTCCTCGTCAGCGGCCTGCGCTATCTGAGCCCAATTTCGGGGTTTTTTAATCTCACAAACATTGACCGGGTAACGACTTAAATAGTCAGCATGAGATAGCGCAGTCCCCTTCCGATACTCGAGCTCAAAGTCATAATCTTGTAAATACATCCACCACCGAGAAATTCTCGGCAGCAAATCCTTTTTATGTTGAGTAAGTTTTAGGGCGTTACAATCAGTCACCACTCGAAATTTTGAGCCAATGAGATAGTGTCGGAAATGCTGCAGTGCCTTAACAACTGCCAGCGTTTCCAGCTCGTATGAGTGGTAACGTGATTCCGCACCCTGAGTTACTTTGCTAAAATACGCTACTGGTTTTTTGTGGCCACCATTATGTGTCTGAAGTAAAACAGCACCAAATCCGTGCGTTGATGCATCGGTGTGCACTTCAGTGGGGAGAGAGGGATCAAAAATAGTCAGCACCGGCTCGTTTGTCAATAGATTGATAATATCTTTACGTACTTTCTCTTGCTCGTCCCCCCATCTGAACTGCACACCTTTGCGAGTCAGATTAGCAATACATGCGGTTTTGAGAGAGTAGCCAGGAATATAGCGCCTAAAGTACCCTGCGAGTCCTAGGAACTGCCTCACCTCCTTGACATTACTCGGCACTCGAGAATTGACCAAAGCATTTACCTTGTATTCGCTCGGCTTCACCTGACCATTGCTTATGGTACGGCCTAAATATTCTACCTTGGTTGATAGAAACTTACACTTTGTCAAATTGACGGAAAACCCAGCTTTTGTCAGAGTTTCAAGAACCTCGTCAAGTACCTGAAGACCTTCCTCGATTGTGTTAGTCGGCAATAATACATCGTCAATATACACACAAGCTTTACCTGCATCAATAAAGGACCGCAGTGTGTTTGATATTATCCTTTGGTAGACAACTGGTGCATTTGCCAGTCCATAAGGCATCTTTAGGTACTCATAGTGACCTTCCGGCGTCACAAACCCCGTGCGGTGAATCGACTCACTATCCATTGGTATTTGGTGAAAGCCCGTAGCCATATCAAGGCTTGTGAAATATTTGGCTTTTCCGAGACGATCAATGTGATCGTCTATTAAAGGTAATGGATAGTGATCTTTCACGGTGTTTGAGTTCAACGCTCGGAAGTCCACGCACAACCTATCACTTCCGTCTTTTTTATTTACTAATAAGACAGGGCTTGAAAACTCTGATTCGGATTCCCTAATGATCCCTTTATCTAAAAGGTCCTTTATGATTGCCCTGACTCTTAATTTCTCATCGTGTGACATCCTATACGGCCTATAAACGACAGGGGTTTCGTTATGAAGCCGAATGTGCATCGAACCTGTATTTACGGTTGTAGTAGCTGTACCTACAACAAGATAATCTTTAAACTTATCAATGACACTCATTAAACGTTCTTTTTCGGCACCTACTAAAGGCGTGTCGACTGGCAACTGATCATTTTTTGTAGTAGTAATATCAAAAACACTGTCAGCGTGTGTGAGCCGCTGCACACCACGTTTTCGAGTATACGTAACACCGTCTCTGTTTAGTACATCTGTGCCAACGATAACCGGCGTGTTCATGTATTTGTCTGGCACCACATGAAAATCTATCTCGAGGGTAATATCAGGAAACTCGACTGTTAAAGTAGTAAAGAATGAAGATTCTACCTCCTCACTACCTATGCCACGTAATGTGCGAAATGATGGCGTCTGAGTGCATTGAAGATGCTTTGCAACACTTTCTGAAATTAACGAGATAGTTGAACCACTATCTATGAGAATGTCAACGGGCACACCCTGAATAACTGCAGCTGTAACATCGCTTTTCCGGTACACGTCAACAGCTTCGCGGCAAAAGTTGACGTTGGATTTACCACGTGACTCACTACGTTGCTTTGCAAAACAATCTTCTAATCTATGGCCAATCTTTTTACAAAAAGAGCACGGTTCAGGTTTTGACGGCATGGGACGCGAGACACTAGCAGCCAAACTGTTATTTCGAATATCCGGTTTCATACGCTTGGCACAGTCAATCTCCTTGTGACCATAATCGCCGCAAGAAAAACATCTGACTTTCGATACACTTGCCTCCCGTTTACGCGCGTATGATCGATAATCACTTTTACGAAAAACACTGGTTCGTGATTTTACACTCGCATGGCTTGGGGTTTTTTGAGATTTAACATAAATCGACAAAAAGTTAACTAAGTCACTAGGCAACAATTTCGCGTTAGTGGCAGCTGCGCGTATTTGAGGGTCAGTTATACCGCGGATTACTATTGCCGAAATCAACTCGTCACTCAACCCACTCACGATGCGTAACCGTAACAAAGAACGTCGTGCGTATTCTGCATAAGTGGGATAATTATCGGAGTCAGTTTTCATTACATCGAACAAAATGTTTGCGATATCTAAGCGACGTGGGCACAAGGTTGCAAAATCGCGCTTAAAACTGGACCAACTTCGGTCGTTGCTTACCCACTCGTTGAGCCACAGACGCGCGTCACCTTTTAGGCAATTACCTACTCGCGACAAACATTCACGATCATCCCACTTATTCAGAGCACGCGCATGATCTACTTCACTACACCACACATCAAAATCATTAAAAGATGGATCAAAATTGGAAATAAATACATGGTTGGACCTTACCGGTATAGCGTTGATTGCAGTCACTAACTGCTTGGTTACCTCACTCATAACCACCTCTGCGCTAGAACTTGGCCCAGGCTGGCGTTCCGTGGCGCATGACTCATCGCCACACGGCGGCGGCGGTGACGATCGCGACGTTGGCGGTGGCGGTGGTGTAAGCATTGCGGGTGCAACCGTCTCAGGAGTCCGCGTGACACGTGATGTGCTTGTAGAAGCACCAACCTGGCTTCCGATGCTGCTCCTAGAATTATTACTCTCCAATGAGTTTAAACGACTCAAAATCGCTTGAAGCGTTTGATCCAAGCCAGGAATAGGCGGCGTCTTATCTCGTCTACGTCTTTTACGCGAGCTATTTTTTTCCATTATTAAAAGCGTTAAATACTTATCCCTAACTTTAAAACCAGCAATTTAGAAATTAAAAAAAAGACGAAAGAAGGGAATGGAGGATCCCACTTCTGAAATTAGAATTAAGTTGAGATTTATTAAAAATAAAGGAATTTTCACCAAAATAAGTACTTTTAATCACAAATTTTACACTTATAGATACAAACTAGTCACACAAAGAAACTATTTGAACCAAAATTTGAACAGAATCCGTTAACAAAAATACGCGAAGTACAACGTCCGTCTATCCCTGGCGCCGCAATCCAAGAGCTGCCACTGGCTCCGATACTCCTTTGGCCTCTCGCTCACCCCTCCACGATCTCCTCACACCACTCTGACGTACTCACAACGTGACGTTGCTAGGCCACGCCTACATTTTTAAATTTTGACCTAACACTAGTGTATATTGCCAGTAATGACCTAAGGTACTTAGACGTGGTCGCTAAAACTATCGGTCTCATGAACAAGCCCAAGGTTGCTCAGCGTGCGATGGAAAGATCTATGTTCGAAGTCTTACTACGTGATCGAATCAGAAATAAGTTGATACGTAGTAAGACGAATGTCATCGACATAGTTTTTTTTTTTAATACGTCATAAATCGTAAATCGTAAACCGCGGCTACTATCTATAGTCGTTACACGAGCCAAGTCAGTGGAACTTTTATGTTACTTGCTGCTACGGAACCCTTCATGGGCGAGTCCGACTCGCACTTGGCCGCTTTTTTTCTGACTGTGCGCACTATTTTGGTCTTTTTTATTATTTTTATTATATTTCTTCTTATTCTTTATTTCTAAATAATCAAAGGGGCCTTCATGAAACAAAACAACTTTTTCCAGGGAACAGGCTGACAAAGGAAAAAAAAATTGGCCTTTTCATACAAAACTACGCGGTCAGCTGATAGATTTATTTCGGTACTAGCTTTCCGCCCGCGGTTGCACCCGCGTTTAATGAGTTTTATCGTAGGAATGAAGTGTTTTCCCGCAGTAAAAGCCTTTGTCCTATTCCAGAGCCTAACCTAAATGTGTGCTAAGTTAAATTCCGATGCGTCCAGTGGTTCAAGTGTGATTCGGCAACAAACATCCAAACATTCGCATTTATACATAATATTAGTAGCATAATATACTAGGTATTATATCAATGAGTATAACAGTAAACAAGTACAAAAATCAACTCCTGCCCATGATTAAGACTATCATAGATATGTGTTTATTATGCTTCAGTACATACAATAACGCAATATTTTCGTTTTGCTACAAATGTTTCTTATCTGACAGACGGTATCCATAATTAATTTAGGAGGGAACAACATTTGGAAATATTCGGGGACTTAGTTGGTAGAGATGTACGAATTGTCTACGACTTAGTTGACTGGGTGAGTTGATAAGAAAAGGAATGAACTTATTCACTTCGCTTATTCAAGACATTAAATACCAGGTAATATATTATTAAAATTGTTCGTTCTTTTTTAATTCTTTTTCTTATTGCTCAAATCATTTTTTACGTAGAATGTCGTAATATTAAAATATTAGATTGTTATTTAAGAGGCGACTTAGGGACTACACATTGAACAAGGAATGGGCAGCAGCTTTCTCTGGTACAGTAACCTTTTAATCTGCAATCTCCAACCCACCTGCCAAGCGTGGAGATTATGGCAAAACCCTCCACTTAAGTGGAGGAGGCTCATAGTCCAGCAGTGGACTGTAACGGACCGTCGATTTCGATTTCGAGATTGTTATTTGAAAAAAAAAATGTTTACAGTAAAATATTTGGTAGTAAAACACAAGTTTCAACCTCAATAATCAATCATTTTTCGTAGAATATAAAAAAAAAATAAGTAATAATATTAATTGCTAACAAATAGAAAAAAAATATAATTTACAGTAAAGTATTATAAGTAGTAAAACACAAAATTCAACCTCAATTACCTACTTTTTGAAGATGTTTTATTTTTATTTTTTTTAAGTATTTAATTTTTTTCAGTATTTGATTAAAGATTTAGGTGTCTAAATTCGAACACAAGATATCGAACTCATCTTCTTTCACAAATTGACGTCATGATTTTACTTACATACAGGGCCAACATAAAATTCTTAAAAACGCTAAAGCGAAAGTTCGCAAAGGCAAAGACTTTAAAGAAAGTCAAATATCAATCAAGATTTAACTCAACATCGTGAGTCAGTTCAAACACAACACCCCGTCTCCAAATATGTTGTGTGGTAAATTGATAGCTGTGTATGACGTGTTTATCATTTCAGATGTGTTTCCTATTGTGTGTGTGACTTATGACATTATTTATGAATGCTGACGTCAGCTGTTACTCTATGTTCTGGTATTGTCAGATAATTTTGGTTGATATACTTGATATTTAAGATGAAAATAGCTTCATCAATTTCTATCAAAATTATATTTACAATTACCCAAAAGCGTTCAAACGCTCTTTGCTTTGACTTTTAGTTATTTTATGTAGGTACTTTTAATTAATTGAAGCATCAAACAATTTTATTAATCAATCAGCCTATTGCTGTCCACTGCTGGACGTAGGCCTCCCCAAGGGCACGCCAAAGCGCACGATCATCCGCTTTCCTCATTTAGCCACCACCAGCGACCTTCCTCAGGTCATCAGTCCACCTGACATACCTTAATGTAAAAGACATCATAATTTCTTGATTATATAATCAGCTTTTAAATTAAAAACATTCCCGCCTCCTTCGAGAACCTCAAATTACAGGGCTCCTGTGAGTAGAATTTTTAATGACATGCGGAGGGATTTATAATGAAATAATTAATTATACAAGAATGACGTCACACTTTAGGAGGAACGTGGGGTAATTATTACTTGGCAACTTTAAAATGAGTTTTGACATTATGCTCTCGTCAGCATAAGTGGCCGGTGTTACAAGCATCTTGATGTTGTTTTTTTTTTCAATAATAAATGTACCCACATTTTTTCTTCGCAAAAGAATAACTTGTTTATTTTTATAATAAAAATGCTTGTATGAAATGGTTATGGAAAAGCTGTCAAGTTTCAATTTATCGATCAACTTGAAATTTAAATTATATTTGAGATTTTATTAAGTTCTGAAGAGTAACCGATGTCAAAATTAATTAAATTCAGCCAAAAGGCGTCCACCGCTCAACAAAGACCTTCGACTAAGTTCCTCCACAATGACCGTTTTAAAATCACCAAATATATTTTAAGCCTTACATGAAAAACGGCAATGAAAACGATAGCCTAAAATTAAATTTCAATTCCACACAAGCTAAAACGAATGAGTAGAGATCCAGAAAAAGTCTGCACGAAATCGTCGAACATTGCAAGGAATGTTCTCCATAAAACCACTGGGTGAATCGTAGTCGTATATAGACGTAACAATGCGTCGATATGTGCCAAGAGTCGATTAGCATACATATTGTAACGACGGGTGAAGCTTCACAGCCGGGGTTTTGTTGAAAATGTGCTGGAATAGACACTTTATTGCTATTTTGTTTATCTTATCTTGTTGCTGATATGTATGACTATGATCATGGTGTTTGTAAATTAGGTATGAGTAGTTAAGAAGTTGTTGTTTGTTGACCTCACGACAACGAACACGGTGAAACATACCTATATTGCAAGAAATAACGAAACCCTTAAACCAAATGGCAGCCTTTTATTAATATGTAAATACAAATGCTTTTACATCAGCTAAAAACTCTTGATGCACTTAATATGAAACTGTCGTAGCAACACAATTAACGGTTTTCATCTCAGCATCTTCACATGTTCCGGTTTTGGATAGGTATAATATGTGTTTTCTGTGTATTAATGATTACCTTCAATCTATAGGTATAGCCCTTATAAACTAGTGCTTCTTGCAATCAACTATAAATGTATAAAAACCGATTTGAGTTTTTTTTGTCTTATCTAGAAAACGTTTTCCCTGTAAACGCTTCAACTCGACCAGTCCATTGGATTTTGTCGGCACTTTACTGTTATTATTTCACCGACGCGCTCCAAGCCATCGAATGTTCTACCGAAACGGATTATCTATTCAATATTATTCTTATACCTACCGCTGCTGTTTTAACATTTTATTACTTGTGGAATTTTAGCATTTCTGTGTCTCGTTCAGTTAATGTCTCGTAGACTTTTATCTGAGTTTGGTTCCCGGCATCAATTGAAGTATCCTACCTTTCCATGAGGGTCGTTCAAGGTTACCAAGGAAAAATCTATGTGGTTCCCGACATAAAAATTAGACTAACTCATTTTACCCGTGAGTGTCCTAGCGACTACAAGAATTGGATTTATCTATACATAATATCCGTAACAAACTAACATCCATAAATGACAGGTTGGTAAACTGTCAGGTTTAGGGACCCAGGCGCACTAAGAAATGCAAAATGGTCGCGTCTTTGCTTAAGTACGTTACGAGTAAGTACACAAAGTCTTAACCCAGGAATGCAACCAAACCTGGTTTTAGTGTATGCCTACAGTCTGCTGTGTCCACCTCATCGGCGACAGAGGCGTGATTTAATATATAATAGTTTGTTTTGAAATTATATTGTTTTGTACCCTTGTTCTCTAATTTACTTCAAACTAAATTATATATTCGAGACCGTTCGCTCCCGTAAAGTAAGCTTACTATTTGCCTACCACAAATGCTTAAGGGACTCTATTGTTTTAAATTCCGAAATTCTATCTCATATTTTATTCACTGAATTACTAACTACTCTACTCTGTAAATACTGTGTCTTATAATAACATACATTATTTATTTTATATTAGAATATTTTGTTTTTCAAAATGCTTTTGTGTGAACATTTAATTCATAACAGATTTGGTTAACAACACATGTTTTTGAAATGTTGTTTTAAGTAAAACTAAGCATCATCAACAATACTTTAGCCATGTATTCTTATAAATCAGGTACGTATAACATATTTGCAATAGTCAAACGGTTCCAAAATATTTTATTTTTACACATTATACACTCACCGGCACATCTAACCGCACTGAAAAAAATATAATTCTACAATACTACAAGAACGTATAGTTGTGAAATAAATCGTTCTACTTACAAGATTCTAGTAATGATAAATTCTAATATTATATCATGTAATAAACGTTTATTTGAAGCTACTTTTTGATTTTAGTTAAACGGAATTTTGTAATGATTAAGTATCGTATCATATAATTTAGTATACAGTTGTACTGAATACTACCATGTTAGTAACGTTTGATATACATCTGCGTACATTACAAAACGCATTGTTTTGGTAACGTTCAACTAGTAGAATCAGGCGAAAAAGGGGGGCGGCATAGTACGGGGGGAGGTCGCTGCGTGCCGCGCGGACGCCGCCAGTGTTGCCAATTTAGGATTATTTGTGCTAAATTAAGCATAATTTTCTTTCTGTTTAGCAAAATAATATAAAGCATATTTTTTGCCTTAAGTATTAAACAATAAATGAAATTAAGTAAACTATAAGTTTTGAGGGTGCGAAACTTTACAATAATTTACCATCATACATTAAAAATATAAATTCAATTAATATTTTAAATCCTAATTACATAAACATGTAATGCACAGTAACTTACTTGACTAAAAGTAACATCCTGTATTCCAAATTCCAATACTCTTTCTGCCTTCAAACTGACCAGTTTAGCTGGACACATGTTTAAACGCTTGTCGGCAGCACTTTTGTGTATGTTTTCTCTGGTTTGTTTTGACTGTTTACTTCTTGTTTACTTATTTTATTCTTACCCTCTGTTCTGCCTTATCAAACGGATATTGTATCTACTATAATTAAGACTTGTAGTTCTCATGTTATGTAATCTTTAATGAAAATAAAGTTCTATAAACCGAACCATAAAACATAATTCGTGTTAGCTTAGTTGGCAACACTGGATGGACGCCGGCCGCGTTTTCTTCGTTCTTTCGACAGTCGGCTCCGCCAATGTCCGCCATTGTTTTTTGCGCAAGAGTAGTTTATTCATAGCAATTTGGTTTATTTCTTCACAAAAATACTGTCAAAGTCACCTGCTACGTTAAGAAGAGCCCTGACACCGACTGAAACAAATGGATGAAGAAGTAAGAAGTCTACTTAAGTCTACAAAAAAACCTTATTGTACTTAAGATATAATCTGTACACACAACAAAAATACACATTATTAATTAGTATTTCATTCAGTTAGCCTAACAAGTAGTTTCGTAAAGGTAACGTTTCTGTATTGTACCCACCACAACACGAAGATTTATATTTACAAATTCAGTTTAACTAGGACTGTTTCGTTATGTTAAAAAGTGTCATGACGTCACATATACAACAAGAAAGTATCGTACCGAAAACTAGATTCTGGTAACCTGTACCAGACTTTTCTTTCAGTGCGCCCACCCATAATTTCAGGGAATATTCGTGATTCTTTATAACTCTATTAGTTACAGCTGATGTTAGTTAAAAAGTAGTTAATTTAACGTTTATTTAAGTGTGTTTAATTTATCGTAAAATTATCAATAAATCTGTAGTAATGTATAACAATAAGCGTAGTTTAAAATTAACTCGAAATACAAGGGTGGGCGGTTAGATGTGCCGGTGAGTATATTTTCATATTACTAATTTTATCTTGTTATGTTTCTGAGGTAGGTATGATATCTGCTTCGTGCGGAATATAACCCTAGTGTTCACCGCGCTATCCCCGTTCTCCGCATAACCTCTATATCAATGTTATTTTATGCCCCATTCAAATCATAGGACTTTAGATTTTATGAGCTGCGGATCGTTTATGAATAAATTTGCATTGTGCTCATGCTCCTGTTGTTTGTAATACTCGCCATCTTATTATGCTTTCTAGCTAGCTATATTACGAACTGTTAAAAACTGTATCTGTACAGATACATATGTAGATTATGAGAATGAAGTTAATTTTTTTTTTAGGTACGCGATTAAAATATAAATTATACAAGAACTGACCCCAATAATGGAATCAGAACAAAAAAATGAGGGTTTGTGAAATTAGTGTCAACTGATGATGAAGAAGAACTAGATTAATAGACTTTTTACTATGCATATCACACTAACTTGAATTTAAAAGAAGGTCATCCTTTCATTCCGGGCGGCTGTCCCTGTCAAAGAGTGAAGTGACCCCCTTGGTATAACATTTTTATTTATTTATTTTTGACATTGCCAGCTGCCTCCTGTGCTGTGCTATAGCCTCCATACCTACCTATACCAATATAAATAATGATTACTAAGTATATTATAATCTTACTAACACTACTAACCTTATGTATGTATGTATGTTTAGTATATATATTGATATATATCTATAGATGTATTTTATATTATATACATATTTAGTGCGTTCCCACATATGAGTATGTACTTGACGGTCCAGAGAGAAGGGTACTGGTGTCCTGAAATACAGACTCGTCTAGTTTAGGCACCAGTCTCCTACAATTTTTTTGTAACTTTTAGAATAAGAATATCTCTCTGTATACCCTAAATTGTGTGGAGAAAATAAATAAATAATTATTTTTATTATTATTATTATTCCAAAATAGTTGTCATAGTCGATTTTGTAGCAAATCTTTATTACTATATTCTGAACAAAGATCAAAATTACTTTATTTATAAATTTCAGGGTACAGACTGAAAATACAGTTAATTAGTATTTTAAAATTATTATGATTACAGGATGTTATATGAATATAAATCCATGTGGGTAAACGAAATTGCAAGGCCAAACACACTCTACAAATAACATTAAGCTTAGCTATTCGTATCAACTGAAGCGTGCAAACCCAATCGGCCCAGTGAACTGTTTCACTAAAGGAAAAATAAAAGAATTTCAGCACAAAAAAGATAACGTTATCAAATAGGAGCACTCATAAAATTGAGTTGGAGCATCATTTTAAATCTATTTGTGAGAATATGCCGGTCTAGATTCACTTTTTGATAGGATGCGAACAGTGGAAGTGAATCAAATTATAGTTGAAGGATAAGCTACGAGTAAGTTCAGTAAAAACTGTGAGTTGGTTATTTTATCTCTAGAGAAAATAGTTTTTGTTGTTAAAGTGGACAAAATAATTTAAAGTAGGGAAACGCCATCTCATAAGATTCTAGATTCAGCTCATATACGTCCCCACCGAGAGGCTCGAGTCTACCCTGAAAAAGTGCGATTAGGCTTTAGTCGACCACGCTGGCCCAGTGCGGGTTGGTCGACTTTACACAACCTTTGAATTTCTTTGCAGGAGTGTGCAGGTTTCATCACGATATTTTCTTTCACCGTAAGAGCGTCGAATAAACGTACATCTCGTAATATGAATTTGAAATTCGAAACACATATGGTACATGGTGAGGATCGAACCCACGTCTCTTGGACGGGAGGCAGCGGCCCTAGCCACTAGACCACTGACGCTCTTTGGTGTATATTAAACGCCAAAAAACAAAAATAAATTATGAATACAAAATATTTTTGCTGTCAGGTTAAGTGTACCTATATACCATCAGTGCGGTGTAGTGTAGTAAGATAGTTATATGAATTATGTGTTACTTCTTATATATACTAGCGTCTTATTATTAATAAGACGCATGATTAGCCGTGTGGTGACGGCAGAGTAGAATACATATCACCAACCCCTACTCTTCCCGTGGGTGTCGTAAGAGGTGACTTAGGCAATACACATTGAACAGGGAACGGGCAGCAGCGCTCTCTGATACAGTAACCTTTTAATCTGCAATCTCCAACCCGCCTGCCAAGCGTGGAGATTATGGCAAAACCCTCCACTTAAGTGGAGGAGGCTCATAATCCAGCAGTGGACTATAACGGGCCGTTGATGTTGATACAGCATGATTTTGTCATTCCTAGTAAAATTTAAATATGATGTTCAGACCATCATAAGCAACAACTTTTTCCAAGGAACATGGGTTGAAACCCCCAAAAAAATCGAATTTTCATACAAAATAAACAATCAACTTTACTAATTTGTATGGGAGGTCGAAATTTTTGGGGGTTTCAACCCATGTTCCTTGGGAAAAGTTGTTTTTTATGATGGTCTGAACAACATATCTAAATTTTACTAGGGATTACAAAATCATGCTGTGAAGTAACACGTCATGATTCATATAACTATCTTACTACACTACAATACGGGAGTCGACTTTATATCGAATGCAGTGCATTATTTTTATAGTTGCATGTTTATTATTAGTTTTTATTTTTCCACAATTTTATCTGTTACGTTTTGCTTTATTGAAAATACTTCACAGACTTGCCTGCTAAATTAAAACATAAATCTTACAAAATAATATGATTTATCAAAATTTCCTTGTACCACGATCAAAACTCCCAAGGAATACTCCATAGAAACCATTAAAATTTCAAATTGAACTGTATAATTCCAAAGTTATTAATAAATTATCAAGAATGCCCTGCAGATAAATCGTAATGCAAAAACTTTGTACAGTTGTAAACAGAATATTGCTTTCATTAAACAGAACAACTCTTAAGGGATAAAGTACTTAATATGCACTCAACAACTTAATATGTTGTTTTCTAAGAGAATGCAGTATCTCCGGATTCCATCAATTTTATTTTCGGTGGAACCGTTAAACTCGCCTAGGACAATTTGTCACTCGTAGATGTCAAGTGACATCGATCAAGCTTAGGCTTCGACCCATCGCT
Source organism: Carpatolechia fugitivella (assembly GCA_951230895.1). Lineage (NCBI taxonomy): Eukaryota > Metazoa > Arthropoda > Insecta > Lepidoptera > Gelechiidae > Carpatolechia > Carpatolechia fugitivella. Next base: position 1,560,737 of record OX579649.1, read on the forward strand.
CTTTTCAAACGTCTTCATTACAACAGATTACTTCAAGCGTGTCTCATTTAGGAAGAGCCTTGAAAGGAAAATCCTTTTGTTAATTTTATTACTTAACACTTATTTCATTAAAACTTTCAGAAGTTTTTTCTTTTTATTGGATCAGATTGTTTGTTTTTTTTTACTGTAGGAAATTTTCTCCTACATCCGTTTAAAAAAAATTATCGTAAAAGATAAAGATAATTTATTTTTAAAAAGTCTTAAATTACTAGTAAGATGGGGTCTCCATTTAAGCAAAACATTGCCTGTGTTTGGAGGCCCCGCTCTTCCATAACAATAAGAAGGCTGTCTATATTCCTGCTTAGTAGTAACGTTAGTACAACTAACAACTAAAACATCTAAAAACATCACGGAAGCTGGGTGAACAAAAACACTGAAAAATTAAGGTGAGAAATAAGTGTGTACCTATGTGTGTGCGTGTGGATGGAGGAGGAGAGGAACTGTTGAGTGGTTAGCCCTACGACTTACGTCTCGGGGTCGGGTTTTATAAGTTACTATTGTATGTATTGTCCACTAACCAGTCAACAGTTCCTCTGTGTGTGTGTGTGTGAGTGTGTGTGTGTGTGTGTATGTGTGTGTGTGTGTGCAACATTATTTTTAGTGACAACTAACAGAAATGTGTTTTGGATTCTTACAAACTACCTGATGACTATATTTTTTATTCTTTGTGCATCAGGTAGATTATTAAAAAGCATTGGACACGTATTTTTGCTTTTTTTCTGTAATCCAAAAACTAAGGAGATATTGAGTTGAAATACCGTATGACGTCAAGCTTAAGTAGATTTTACACCTAGTTGTGACGTAGTGAGCTCCTACCCTCCAGTTTTAATGGAGTTTAACCTTAAGGTTTAACAAAGTATTTTTTTTATTAGATAAAACTAAAAATGCGTGTCTTATATTTTTGTATTACCTGACTGACTTACCCAGGCATCATCAGGGTTGTAATTTGGATTAAAAACTTACTTTTCGACATAAAATCTGCGGTATTGCAGTACCGCTACCTTTACAGACTTGTAAACTTTATAATAAAAGCCTTCTACGAGCAACAAGAAAGAGCAAGTTAAGATTGTGGCCCCCGTAGTTAACAATGGTTAGAAACTTGTAAACAAAAGGGAAATTGTGCACAAAGATGGATAAAGCATGGCTACGTTGTGAATGGATAGAAACTTATTAAGTATTCTGAAAATTTCTTGCATTTCTTGGTGGCCAATTTGCTATACTTTTGTATATAATTAGGCCTTTTATCGTCTTGACCAAAAAACGCTCGCTGCTGGATTAAGACCCAAGGCATTTTAATAATAAGGCCGTTTTTTCGGATCTGTTCTGTGTCTTGATCTTTTATTATTGTTTCAATATATAATATTGTATGTCGTGTGGTGACGGCAGAGTAGAATACATTTGTCACCAACCTCTACTCTTCCCGTGGGTGTCATAAGAGGCGACTTAAGGACTACACATTGAACAGGGAACGGGCAGCAGCACTCTCTGATACAGTAAAATTTAATCTGCGATCTCCAACCCGCCTGCCAAGCGTGGAGATTATGGCAAAACCCTCCACTTAAGTGGAGGAGGCTTATAGTCCAGCAGTGGACTGTAACGGGCCGTTGATTTTGATTTTTTAATAAAATATTGTATTGTATTTTATATACTTTCTAAAAAAATGTACACAAATAACACTCTTCTTCTACTTTTTACTTTTAATAACCGAATTATATTTTTTTACTTCAGGGAGCTTTCTTAGGTTATCTTCCTGTATGTATACCAATACCTGTTCTATTCTGCAATAATTCAAGCTTAATGTAATGACAGCATTTCATTAAGCTTGAATTATTGCAGAAGCTTAAACACTCAAACTCTCTTAAATTTATATTCCTATATTCTCATTACCCTCATTATTTGCTAACCGAAGTAAAACAAAGAACATACCGCCTAAACTAAACTCATCCCATATTTACATTCCAAAGCTCCCAAAATTGTTGTTTTATTATGTCCAACTAGCCAAATAAAGTCCTAGTCGTTTTGCGAGATATGTGAATCCGACATTATTCCGCTACATATAATTTTGTGCAAGAAATGTGCTGTGCATACAAAACTGTTAGAAGCGGTCATTGACCAAATTCCGCTTGGAGAGTTAAGTAGATTTATGACTAAATTTTGCGTGACATTTCTCTCGTATTTTCAGTTTATAATTTGAATGTCTTATTTCGAAGACTCAATAAGACGTGTCTGTTTTAAACAAATACCTAATTATAAAAAAAATTGCGTAACCTTTTGCCTACTTTTGGTGTTATTATTTCTTCGTTTCACTTCAAATTAGATGAAAACCTGTTTACTATGTGGTCAAGCAAAAACTTTTAATAACAAAAAGGTGTTATTTCTTTCATCAAAATAAGATATGAGTTATAAAATATATGACACATTTTTTTTTCAATACACTGTAACTGAACATCTGATCTCTATAATAATTAAAATTGGCCATTGATCGTCTAGAGCTCGTATCATCTATCCATAAATCGGGCGGGCGGACGGACAAGGCTACATTGGCGCGTGCGCCCGGACGGTCAAGTCGCTAAACTCTTTTAGAAATTTACAATGTGATCATCTTTATTTTATGTTCTCTAACTGTGGAATTAAACAAAGAGTCGCCTACTCAACTTCTATGTTATTCCTATATAATGATTCGTCCCTATCTTTCGCCCGAACACAGGAGTACCAGTTGCCAGCCGGCAAGCAGCCTACTCCTGTTTACCCATGCTCGCTTGACTGAAAGAATAAAGTCACCAGGAAATCCCAGCGACTTTATTAAGCAATACTAACTTCGTATTCTGAAAAGAACTTCGAAATTTATTGCTTTTGCAATAAGAGCCCAGATTCCTGAAATAGATCACAGGGATTGTTACATGATATATATAATTTAAAAGGTATAAAAAGGTGGCTCCAGGACTGCCATAGCGAGTCCTTAGAGCCGGCGACGGGTGTGTCGTCTGTAGTTCTGAATAGAACTTCAAGTTCTTAGAGGAACTTTCGTTGAGTGGCATTTCCTCAACAGAATTATCAATAACCAAGTTTCTCTAATAACCCGGAGACGACCATCCTAGCCCTACACACCAGGACAACCTTTTCCTTAAGTTATGCCAACTGTATTGATAAATACGGTTACATAACCCCTCTGTGTCTTCCAAGATACAGTCCGACAAGGGATCTAGTAATATCCAGCACTGACAAGGGGACTAGTTCTAGCTCCCTCAGCTGGATGATTACTAAGAAAGTATTTACGTGACGAGTGAGAATAAACGCTCCTCCAACGCGCTCTCTGTGAGTCACTTCCCACTCTGTCCTTCAGAAAGCTTCTGTCCTCCCCTCACCACAGAGGTGTAGGAAAAAAGTTAACATAATAGACAACCCTTCGGGGTTGTACAGCGGACCCTAGTCCGACCGGTGCGCCTTAAGCGATGGAAGGAGACCGAAGTCCCATCGTTGCAAGCCTAAGCTTCTCGTTGTAAGCCGAAGCTAGTGAACGACGTCCAATCGATACTAGCCGTAGCGTTCCCGATACGGCTGAGCCGTTATAGTAACCGTTTGGGAGGCTAATCCCGTCTTCCACCGAAGTGTCCGACGTATTGCGTTCAAGTGTGTGTTTTTAGGATAGTCTACGCGTGAACAAGAGCCCATGATGGTAAACCATCTTCCAACGAGCAAGCTCGAAGGGATGACCTCACAGCTGCTACTGACTGTGGGTCTCATATCTAGATTGCTCCTGCATACTGAATCTTCGTCTATCTGAACGGTACTGCCAGGGCAGATCTGCTCCAACTTCATATCTCCATATTTCCTTATCTCCGCCGCGCGTCTCCGTGCCTGAGACCGCATATGAATCTAAAGACTCATGTCAGCTATCGCTCTGACTATAGCTTTACAGTTATCATCAACGCCCGTTACCGTCCACTATTGGACTTTGAGCCTCCTCCCCTTGCAGCCATATGTGTCGATATTACATCGCACAGTTGATTCGGTGATAAATCATACATGATGATATTAGCCTGAGCAGTCCACGTCCAGTTTCTCGTTCTCAATTAATAAACTCATTCCAGTACGCCTCTTCACAGCCTTATGCCTTGAAGGAAGCCACTATGTCCTCCGCTACCTCCACTATCGAGAATAATACTTGAAAGACTATCGTCAACGCTAATCAGCCTGAGGTCCACCGCGCACAGATGTGGACAAGCCCCCATCCACGACGATGTATTCAAGTCACTGTATGCGTATCGCTCAATCAGCGGTTCAGAGCTAGACATGCAGTGGTAGCGGCATTCAAAGCAGCCCGATGGTTACTCCACATCTTCATAGGTCAGATACGGAAATCTCTCCACAGACTTGCGTCTTGAAGGTAGCCACTAAGATATTGTTAACTCCACTATCAGGGGTAATACTTAGTGCACTTATCACGCCTAGGATGCGACCCATACACCAGCGGTTCAGAGCCAGACATGCAGTGCCAACAATATTGGGGATCACTATCGACGCAAGGTTACAATGGGACCCTCATTTAAATGCGTTATCCGCAAGGCTCAGCTCGGCGGCATACGCAGTCAGAAAGATTCGTCAACTGACTGACGTTGCTACTGCCAGACTTGTATATTTCAGCTATTTTCACAGCATTATGTCCTACGGAATTTTATTGTGGGGTCAAGCTGCTAACATAAATAACATCTTTGTGTTACAGAAGAGGGCGATACGTTCCATATATGAATTGCGTGGTCGCGATTCCCTAAGGGAATTGTTTAAAGAAAGTGATATCCTCACAGTATCCTCACAGTACATATTTGAAAACATCTTGTATGTCCGGAAGAACACAATGCTATTTCCTAAGAATTCTGATATACATAATATAAATACTAGAAATAAAAATAAAATAGCGCACCCAAAGTTTAGACTGTGTAATAATTCATTCATGGGGAACTGTATTCGCTTCTATAATAAAATACCAGATGATATTGTAAATCTGTCCGATAGCCAATTTAAAGCTAAAATTAAAACGATTTTATGTTCTAAGGCCTATTATACGATAAATGATTACTTAGATGATAAAAACGTCTGGTCAACTGTTGTTCCAAATCAGCGGAGTAGATTGTAATTATGACTCATGTATGATTCTTTATATATTTAAAAGAAAAGTACAAAAGATACAATTCCTGTGGAGTTTTTTCTGGCTGTTCTTCTCCACAGAGTACACTGGTAGTGAACGTGCCATCCATGATAGCTTTGACGTCGAAAAATGATTTGTAAAAATCTTAATTCGAATAAAAAAAATTGACTTTTGACTTTTATCATAGTAGCGATAGTTAAACCTCATCTTCATACGTCAGATAAGGGTCTTCTATTAGTTGGTCAAATATAGTGCATTATGTGATCAGTTTGATCCAGCGGCCGTGTCCGCTTTCATTAGGTCATCCAGGAGCGTCAACCCTATGATTCCCTTGATTTTAATTTTTGACCATCTCGGATGGGATATGTCATCCATAGAGGAATAATTAACCGTTCCCATATCAAACAGACAGCACGCCAGTCTTCAGGGACCGAAATCCCGTCGAAAGGCAGTGAAAGGCTGTGCAGCGCCTGCGACTTTAGGTTCGGCAATTATTTCACTTGGTTTTCCAAGTATAGACTCATACTAGTCTATTTTTGCACTTTTACAATAATGTCAATTTTCATGAACTTAACGTTCCGCCAGCCATCTATCCCTAGACGGCCGCCTGCCTCCCTCCATGTATACTCGCGACACGCATCGACGGTACGCGCTAGGTCAACAAGACTTTTTCCTAAACTTTGTTCGATATTTCTGAAACTCACAATGCAAACTTATCTTAGTCTCTGCACCCCAAGTATGCATTTAGATTTGCATTACCTCTTATGGTTTTTGAGTTATTAATTTTAGAAATATCAAAAACGTCCAATACAATTACGTATTAAAATTAAAAACATTCATTACAAGAACCTATTAAAAAAATAAAAATTCTCTTAATACGTCTCAAATATTTTATTATAACTTTCTCTATGTCATACAACAGACACACGTTGTTCTACATAGTTTTACTTTACATTAGGGTCGTGGAGTTACAACGCCTTGCTTGAAAATTGAACTGTGCGGTAAATGCGTTTTACCGCACTAGTGCGATTTTATTTCAATTTTTTTTAACTCCTACGGTCTTCAAAATGATTATTCAGCCAAGATCATTTTAACAATAAAAAATAAACGATTCATACAAAGAGAAAAGTATTTTATATTTTTTTATTTCAACAAATTGTTATTATCAGTCAGTAATATTTTAATTAAATATAAAAATAAAATTATCACGATTTAACAAAGAATCAATTCGTAGAGGCTGAATGTCCGCCAGAGCATCTGTCCACCTTGTGGGATGCCGTCCAACACTACGCGTTCCGGCCCGTGGTCGCCATTTGAGAACTTTTCTTCCTCATCGGTCATCAGTTCGTCGAGCTATATGGCCTGCTCATTTCCACTTCAACTTACTTATCCTGAAAGCTATGTTGATGACATTGGTCTTTACTACGTATCTCCTCATTTCTGATTCGATCTCGTAGTGAGACTCTGAGCATAGCTCTCTCCATCGCACGTTGAATCCTTATTATATAGGTACTTATTAAGAATTCTTAATCTAAGTAAGTGAGAAATGTTATGTAAATCTTAACTTATAAGATTCTAGATTATACAGGATTTTCATTACTGAAACTAAAATTTACGTGACTTTATTATTTAACAACTTTAGGAACTAGCTGTTACTTTTAACACATAAGTTACGTCACAGCGACAAAGTTTGTGCGGCTACAGCCACATTAGTTCAGGAAATCCTTTTATTTCTACCCGCAGTTTTAGTCCAGGAACAAGTTAAAAAACAACCTTCTAAGCTAAAGTAGAAATTCGCGTTTTTCGCGGCATTTCATTTGTTAGTAGCGAGCGCGCGTGAATATTCGCAGCAATGCACTCTGTCAAGTAAATCTTTGTTAGTTCTGAAGTCTTGTCAGTTTAAATCCTCAGAATTATGTTGAAGAATGGAAATATTCTCAGTTTATTTTGAACTTAAGACAGGTTAAGCAGGTATGGGGAAAAGTATTCCTAAGTTTGACTCTAACCAACTATAAAGTACAAAAGGTGAAAACGCTTCACGGCTTCAATTTTAAACAGATTCACAACTTCAATCAAAATAAAATGAGTAATTATTATTAATCTCGTTTAAAATCCATATTTTTCATCGACAAACAAAGTAGATTTCAGTCGATAGTGGACTTATCAATTCTAGATTTTGGGACTTTCAAATTTGTGCCAATATTGGTAAGGATAAGAAAGAACACCAAACTTATCTCATTCTCTTTAAAAAAGAAGGATCTTTGATACTTACTTACTAAGTAGGACAACAGTGCCGTGTGGTGACGGCAGAGTAGAACACATCTGTCCCCAACCCCTACACTCTTCCCGTGGGTGTCGTAAGAGGCGACTTAGGGACTACACATTGAACAGGGAACGGGCAGCAGCGCTCTCTGATACAGTAACCTTTTAATCTGCGATCTCCAACCCGCCTGCCAAGCGTGGAGATTATAGGAGACTCCTAGTCCAGCAGTGGACTGTAACGGGCCGTTGATGAAATAGGACAAAATAGCTTCAACCGAAAATAGTAAAACTTTAGGCTCTTGAGAAAGTTGTGAGGAAGAATTATTTAGGAATTTTCAATATTCATTTCTCGCTTAACAGCTGCGAAAAGTCAGGTAAAGATCAAAATAATTTGAACATTTGTTTCAAGATAAGGTAAAAACTGCCAAGTTTTATATAAATATTAAAACAGTTAAGTTTTTTCATAAGATCTAAATGAAAAACAAAAATTGCAATGAGCCAAAACATCGCGGAGTCTAATTCCCAGTTTCTTGTGAAAAACCAGCCATCTTATAATTTATTTTGAACAGACAGGATCACTTACCTTGGAAAAATGTTTAGAAGAATAATAAAAAAATACCAACCCTGTTAATAAAAATCTCCGTCTAGCTCAAGCAATATTTTTTCAAGAAAATTGAAGCATGTAGCCCGTTGTTACGGGTAACAAACCTCTGAGAAAAATGGAGCGAAAAGTTTAATTTGATAAAAATTGAATTTGATAGAGGTTACAGTTTCACACCTTGTAATGAGGTTTATAAATTTTAACACAGGCTTGCACGGATTATTTTTATTTAAAAGAAGATAATTTTGCTGTAGTGAAAGTATATGAGTACTAGAAATTTTGATGACAATCGAAGACGCTATTCCTGGAGTTGTAAGAAAAATAATTTACAACACCCATGGGAAGAAAGGTTGGTCCTATTCGAATGCCGGGAGACACACGGCTTTTCTAGTAATATAATATCCTATAGTAATTGCACTCGCGGTCGAGAGACCAGGGTCCCGTTTCACAAAGCAACAATTTACAAGTAACAAGTTACAATTTGATATTCATTGCGTAGCCAATTCGCTTAAACTGTTAGCTCTTACCGTTTTATCTCATTGTTTACGCAATGTACGTCGAATTGTACTTGTAATTTGTAACTTGTATCTTCGTGAAACGGCCCCCTGCCCTGAGACCAAACTGTGTGTCTAACAGTTCTACACTTTAAATAGGATCACAATTAATCATACTGTCTAGAAAGAATTTAAGCAATAACTGTTGCCAGTGATATTGATCTATAATTAAAAAGGCCCAAAGGTTGTTTTTTAACAAAAATAATAAATTTTGTAAATGCTTTGCAATCAGTCATTTGATTGACCTTAAAACATCGTTAATGTTGATACCTATACTTAAGAATATTATGGATGCAATATATTATAATCATAAATGTTATTATGGATGCCTTTAAAAGTTATAATTTTCTATTGATAATGTGTGTTACAAAAATTAACATATATATTGCACAGCTCCGTCTGAAGTACACGACGATGAATTCTGAAGACTTTTGATCTTTTTCGCACTCGAAATTGTAATTTCATTTTTATAAGGATCTGCATAATGGTATTTATGTAGTCGCTTTTTAAGTTTTAAATAAATAACATCTTAGCACTTTTATGACCCGTTGGTGGTCACAGCGTACATACTCTAACTATAATTAATAGAATAATCCAATAAAATGTCTGGCTCTTATGGGAAATACTGACTCTTTACATTTCTGTTTTAGCGAATACAGTTTTACCGAGACTTACTTTTATCAACCTGAATTTGAGTGGTGACGTCCAAGGAAGTGACTCTAAAGCCCGTCACAGACGAAGCTATAATATATATTATAGCACGAGGCAGCCAGCTCTCTCATCACCATTCACTTTGCGTGCAAAGCTAGGGTCAAGCAGAATGGCCGGTCACTGATTGATTCGCCATTTTGTTTGACCCCCCCGCTTTGCGTGAAAGTGAATGGCGACGAGAGAGCTGGCTGCCTCGTGCTATAATATATATTATAGCTGCCGTGGGCGATGCCCTTAATGGACTGGATTGATCTGAATATATCTATTCAGCACAGTGAGTTGTAATTACTAGTAACAATAGTTCAATGATTCAGCTCCGCATGTTACCACACTATGAAATTGACAGCGCCCCGTAATACATATCAACAAACTTTAGGAGTCACTTTAGATGTGTAGTAAAAATTGTTCTGTTTGTACCAATTTTAGAAACAAGGTTTGTGTTAAAAAAATATGTGATGATGTATGATGTTTTATTTTTATTACTTGGTAAACCAAAAAAAGGGATATAAAAAACAAAATAAAAGATTACTTTATTGTCTTATTATTTTATTCTTAAAATACAGTAGTTTATAGTGTACCCCATAATAAAAGTCTTACTATTACTGTAATTATATACCTATTTTGCAACAATTTACTAAATGATAGAAGCAATAGGTAATGTATTTACACAATAATGACGGGAATAAACAGACTTCCTTGTAAAATCGGAGAAATTCGACATTTTAATGAAATACTGTCCCTCCAAGACCCGGTCTGTGACGGTTCCACAGGACCAGCATAGTGGGAAAAACGACGCCACACATTCGGAAGGGATACACGAAAAGTAACGTAATACTAATGTAGTACTCTGGTTATCGAGCTCAGGACACTATCACAACTAGTTCAGTTCCTTGCTGAAGAAAATACAGTAAAAATGCAATTAAAATAACTAAAAAACACATCAAATACCAAAACCAACACCACACTCACTGCACGTTTTTCAACTGACACTTCTATGTAATGAGCGGGAATATGCGATTTAATGTCTAGCTTTGTCCTTCATGATCATGTTTGTGTAAGTTAGAAAGGGATAAATATAACAAAACCAATGCTAAAAGCGCGCGACAATCGGCTAACCTGCGTTGACGTAGGACGACATAACCACAGATGCGGAAAAAATAACTTTTGACGTGGGACGTCAAATTCACAGTCAATAGGAAAACTCATCAAATACACATTAGTATCATTCTATTCACACGAAAACCTGTTGTGTACATTCGACGTGATGTCGGAGGAATAATGTTAATAAATAATTTGTATCGAATGTGTTTAATATAATAAATAATATTCATTCTAAGATTCACAACTATCTATAGTAGGTATACTAGTTTTGAGTCCGCGATTTATCACGCATAATTTTTATTAAACAGCAGAGTTTAATGCTAAGCTGTGTTCCCCCTTTTATTCCCATAAAATAAAATAAAAGAGAATTAAAAAGAATTAAGAAAAAAACAAAAATTAAGAAAAAAAGGAGACAATTGAAATACAAACTCTTCTAAGTTATGTAAGTGCTTTTTCATCCTAAGCACTACCTATAGATTCTTGATAGATCTCTTTGTGAGATATTTCCCAGTTTGGTTAAGACGTTGCAAGCTGAATCATCTTATTGTCCGAAAAGAAAGATGATTCCGTGCCTCGGAAGACACATTAAGCCGTTGGTTCCGGCTACTGACTACACATTACATGAGCCATATCAGTAGCTTTTTATCATTCGCTTGCCCTCGTCTCATCATTGGAGGTCGTTGCAGTATGTTTTCTTCTACCATACATCCCTATCAACCGTCATTTAAACACTCAAATCCTTCCAGAACATGTCATCTTTCACACAATCCATCCATCTTTTCTTTGATCGTCCTCTCCCAACATAATTATGCATCCATATTCAAATTCAATACCTTTTTCCCTAAGTGACATTCATTTCTCCGCATTACAGGCCCATAGTAGGCGAGGCGATTTCCTCTGATTTAGCAGCTCTATAACAACGACACTAGGGTTAGCAATGAAGAAGAAGAAGAAAGCAGATGCTTTTCCATAGAATGCATACGTTAGTGAACATGCCAACAGGAAATAAAACTGGATGGACCTAAGAGGCGCGAATGTAAGGCGTTTATGGGACAAATGTCAGATGGATTTTTTAACGGTGGCCTATTGGATCCATGTTTTATTCCTAGTGATTTTCAAGGATGATTAAATAAACTTTGACTTTATGGTACTCTTCAAGTATTACAAAAACGCGCAGCCATAAGCCTGCTAATTCTGTTGGTAAACGAGACGGCATAATACTAAAATACCGTACGGTTTGTTACTGTTGTTAGTTTATGAGCCGGAAGGGTTGCTAATGGTGGACCTCTCTAATTGTTTGCATTTCTTTTCCGGGCTCATTGGGAAGGTGGAATTAGACGTGTAATTTGAAAGGGACGGAAGCGATGCCATAACATTACGTTACTGTTAATGTCAGAATAAAATTTTCTGGTTGTACCAGTGTGACAATTTTAATCGTATTGGACTTTATTGTTGCCAGATGGATCTATAATTTACACGCGCAAGGTTGCAATTTCAAAATTTGCAGTTTTGTACAAGTTACTTGATCAAAAGTGAACAAGTATAATTTTTATAAAAAAGTAATAATTTTAATAGTAGAACAACAAAAAAAAAATGTTGATTTTTACTTACATACTCGTAAGTCTATTGTTTACTACGCTTTTCCTTATCTCATTTCACACTATCACACTTTCACTCACATTATTATATTATTAAATGTGAAAATATACTTGGATGTTTAGATATTTGGATGTTTGTTCCGCTTTCACGCATAAACTACTCCCAACAGGAATAAACGGTGAAAAGCTAGTTTAAAATATTTTTTGTGCTCTTACTTCATAATATTCCAGAACGGTTTTATCAACTGAACAAAGTTGTTCAACAAGTAATAGAACAATCTTCATAATAAAGACTTTACTATGTTAATCTAGCCTCAAAATGTACAAAAGGTGGATTTGATAGAAACTTTAATATTCTAATTTTCGTACATGATGAGAAAACTTCACTCGCATGCAAAACAAGAGTTAGCTTTCGCAACTTTCCTGCGAGATAAAAGAAAATTACTTGAGCGTCTGAAGTAAGTATGTACCTACTTGGATAAAATACTTTACTAAGTGCACCTTGAGATAAAGGGCAGAAAATTTTGTAACAAAGTTAAGAAGTTTTGATAATGTAACGAAAAATAGAAGACCTCACTCCTTTTGAAGACTCGCGGAATTTTGTTGCTTGCTGGTCCATAGGTTGCGCCGTTTGGTGACGGCAGAGTAGAATACATTTGTCACTAACCCCTACTCTTCCCATGGGTGTCGTAAGAGGCGACTTAGGGACTACACATTGAACAGGGAACGGGCAGCAGCGCTCCCTGATCAGTAACCTTTTAATCTGCGATCTCCAACGCGCCTGCCAAGCGTAGAGATTATGGCAAAACCCTCTACTTAAGTGGAGGAGGCTCATAGTCCAGCAGTGGACTGCAACCGGCCGTTGATGTTGAACCTCTGGCCAATGTTGTTTTTATTTTGGTAACTTCTGGTGAAAATGAATAATAACAAGGCATAGGAGAAGGCAAAGCACCAGAAATTTTGATGATATCGGTTTTAGACGGACGGATACTCTAGTAGTCTTAATAAGGAGCACAATACCTCTATAAGCAAAAAAAGTACGTGTTTAATCTTTTATGAAGAACACGAAGGTAGGTATCACTTAAGCTTTGCAGAAAAGAGAAAAATATCAAATAATGTATCAAACAAACCCTACCAACCTAAATGAAAACACGCAAGTAGATATTTATCTATACTTATCTTCTCCTACTGTGTTACTTACACGATTCCCAACGGTTAGGTATTACGGTTACATTCAAGTCGTATTAGAGTTTGAAACATCCAATTTAACTTGAGTATTACCATGTATTACAAACTAATGACTCACAAGTCATTAGATCGTTTGCCAAAAACTCAAGTCATTTAAGTTTTAAATACTATGATAACAGTTTTTCTTCTCAGAGGCATACACACACATCCAGCACATGACCGCATGACCGCATGACCGGTGGTTGTTGTGGCGATTCATGGGGAGTCTGCAATAGGAATATTTCGGCTGCAATTATGATAATCACGATGATGTACACTTCGTCATCATCAACATCATCTCAGCCGAAAGACGTCCACTGCTGGACAAAGGCCTTCCAACTGTGAAGATCTTCACAATGACCGGTCCTGTTCTGTCTGCATCCAGCGGCTTCCCGCGACCTTCACCAGATCGTCGGTTCACCTTGTGGGTGGCCTACTCACGCTGCGTTTTCCATACACTTATACATATAATTAACTTAATTTGTGAACTGACTTCAAAATATAGTTGTAAGACATAAATTTATGTTAATATTAGTACTTACTGTTACTGATATAACCACGATATGAAAGAGAGGAATTTCCTGGTACAGGCATTTTCATGCTTAAAAGGAAAATTCATATACCAATGTAAATTGTTGGGCTTTTAAACAGAATAAACTATTTTGTAATTTGTATGAGACATAAAAGTAAGATTTCTTCTTCTTCTTCGTCCTAGCGTATTCCCGGCCTAGTGATGGGGTCCGCTTTCCTACTCAATCTTCTCCACTTTGCCCGGTCTTCGGCATCTTTAGGTTTGAGATTGTTCTCTTTCATAAAAATAAGATTTCTTCTAAAAAAGAAATAAAGTGTAGCGTAGCGTACTTTTGGAAATCGATTCATATCTAAGAATCGGCTAGTCTAACAAGCTGCAGACAGTAGAAGGCGGTGATCCCAACGCTATCGCCGAGACTAACACACAGACTTCTCAGCCTAAACCGTAAAAACCTCCGAATAGTTGTAGGCAGTTTAACAGGTCACATACCTCTCAATAAACACCTATTCACCATCGGCGCGACGGACAGCCCTCTATGCAGACGATGTCTGGAAGCAGAAGAAACGGTCACCCACGTAGTCCTGGAGTGCGTAGGGTTGACTGACCAACGGACAAAAATCCTCCAGAATGTGGGGTCGCTCCGCGAAGCCTGTGACAGTCCCAGGAGGCTTCTGAGCTTCTGGAAGGAGCTGCGCTGGTTGGAGTAACCAGCCAAAACCGAACGTAAAACGAACCAATTTAGAGTCTAATTGCGGAAACGGGAGCCCACCAACTATATCTAAGAATCAAATCAAATATATTATCATAGTACAATGATAATCAAACATATTCAAAAAGAATTATACGTAAACACTCGCCAACTTCGCTCCTAGTAATTATTATTATAGCAACAAACAAAATATGGTAAGTGAGTAAACTTTATATAACTCTAAACATTTGTTTAGGATTGGTTTAGGATAACAAATTAGCACGTGTATGTAACTCACGGCCTTAAATATATCAAAACAATGAGGTTAAAGACAAAAGTAACCATAATACAAGGTATACCTAAGTGAAAGGTCTCCACAAACTCATACAGTGTATTAGTTTGTCATGCTAAAGTTATCGGCACTTAAAGAGTTCAGGAATGTTAAGGTTACTAAGGAAATAGGGTTTCTATTATCTGTTCCTACGCTATGTACAAGGCTACAATTGGACGTAGTTACACGAAAAGGATCCAATCCACAACATTGTCAAAAATGACTTACGTACACAAAACTGACCGCAAATAATACCAATCGTCCCATAAATATACTATTAACAATAAAAATGTTTTAATGTTTCTCACAAAACATAACACGTAAAATTATCTTGAAACAAATACCTATGAAGAAATATTTTGAACTTCAAACTTCAATATCTGAAAAGTAACTTTGTGTGGATTGGATCCTTTTCGTGTAACTACGTCTAATTTATGTGCCTGTGAATCGTTATTTTGCTGGTTTACTTAGACGGTTTTATTTTTCATAAAAGTGATGATGTGAGATACCGTATTTTTATGTCGAACTGTTACCGACCATTCCGTTTGTCTCTTGACTGCAACAAGAGGTCTTACTAAAAAATATGTTAAATATTAATTTATATTTATAGCTGACACAGTTTATTTGCAGTTACGTGTGTACTTTTTTATACTTGTATAAAAACAAAGTAGTACATAATGTAAAAATTGCTGATCTATTAGATGACAAAAGTTACAATTAGATAAGGAAAGAAATATCCAACAGTGACGATAACAGCCTGTATACAAGACGTTTACAGGCTGTTAACAGTAACATTTTTATAGTGCTGCAATACTTACTTACTCAGAAAGGGACAAGGAGGTACTTTACTGAACATCAAAATATATTAATAAAGAAATCAAATGTTCTATCTCTGCCGTAACACATTATTCAAAAAGATACCTTTTACATTGGCACGCACTATCCAAAATAATATTTGTTTTGTTTTCCAGGCGTTAAAAATGAAAATAAAATACCGCGTGTATTGACTTATGATGGCAATATCATAAAATTTCCAATCACTCGCTATGAAACATTCGTCGAGCAACGAAATTCTCGTTTTGTTGTTTTTCATATCAAATTCTTATGTGAAAGGATCTTTTTTGTCGCAGAAATCTTTTCTTGTTCATATTTACGACTCGAAGTTTACGAGGAGGCCTATTCTTTATACCCAGTCGCGTAGATTATAGTCTAAGTTACAAAATTTTGAAATTTACCAACAAAAATATAAACAATATAATACTTAAACGACATCAATGATGCTGTCTTATTATCTTATTTTAAAAAAACAATATTTTAAATTTGGATTATTTACATAATATGATTTTATGTTTCCAGCCCCAAAAACTGTACACTGTACTTAAGATGAATCGTTATTGCTATAACAGATTGAATCGCAGTGTTGAGGATAAGTTGAGCTTCACCAAAAGCCTGCCTGACTGTAATTTTGAACTTGCTACTGACAGTGGGTTAGTCTTAGTGGCTTTTGGAGTTTGATAGTTACTCACTAAAATGGCTTTTAATGTTTCACAAAACCAGAACGCGTTACAGCCTTCCCGCTGCCTCTTAAAACTGAAACCCAATTGTTACGTCACGTAAGTCATAAGGATCGGGGCCCGCATAAAATGTGCATTAGTCTGAACAAATAAACGCTCTTATCCCTCCTTCTGGGGCAGGATTTGTGGCCACACAGTCCCCATAAACCTTATGTGTTGCTGCTAGTGATGGAAACACCAGCTGCTTCTGAACTTCAGGAAATGCGGAGATTCGGTAAAACAAAACTTTCGTGTATTTTGTTGGAAGGACAATTTTTAACATGGTCATAGAATTATAGCACTACGTACAGAATGTTTACACACCCCCTCCTAAACAATCCACGCTTCCTCACCCCGCCCGCAGTTGGGGGGCGTGTTTATCGAAGTAGAAAAGCCACGCGCGGCCACCGCTCTCCCGCGCACGCTGACTGTCATTCATACCGTTCAGTCACAGAATATATAATAGTACGTACAGCGTACTTAGCATTTTACGCTTAAAACGATAACCTAGTAGCTTTAAATCTATAGCTACTAATCGGAATTCACTAGTGAATCCAGTAGGAGGCACTTAAAAAGCAACGATTGAGATTGTATGGAGTAACCAAGATGTGCAATGATAAGTAAAAAGGCGTAGATAGGTCACTTACAAAGCAAACGGTGTTTTAACATGGCACAAAACTTAGACAAGGATGACAAGTCTAAGCATAAGTACGAAAAAGAGACAAAGCGACGCGTGACTAAGTTCAGGTTGGCTAATTAGCCAACTATACCTTATATAGGTACAATTAAATATAAAATATCTCCTTCAATGCGTCCCCTCGAGGTATGGTTCCCAAAATGCTGGCAGCGTTTCCTCTCTGAATAGCCAGGCTACTAATTTGTATTTTTGTCGTAAGAAACAGGAACATCGTACGAACGATGGTTTCGAACTACTTATTTTCTTGGAACAAATCTAATTCGTACTACAGTTGAACATCTGTATTCAGAGTTCGAAGTCCTTCTGAAATTGAAACAGGCATTACCAGGAAAGCACAACCATGCATATGCGTATACACAGCAGGGTATTAAGATAAGAGTCGTTTGCCTGATACTCGTGTGTGAATACGGCTATATGGTAAGTGTACTCGTTTGTTCAAATCGTTAAGAAGAAAGTCGCTTAAAGGCTTTACTTACTGACACTGTGATAAATATGTAGATCTGTCTTCACTCGTAACATGACAATGATAAAAAATCGTTTTGCAATAGGCACCAAAACGCAAAATAAAAACAAACTCATAAAACTTACTGCTAAATTTGTTTAAATATTATGATGGCAACAATTATTTGGAAGGATTTCACTTTAACTAAATATTCTCCAACTGTACAAGTTAAAATTAACATTCCGTTGGTTCCCATAAGGTTCATGTTGGATCAAAATAACTTTTGCTGATTTGTAACTAAATTTCCCCCCGATGGAATTCAACAACCTGTTCTGCGCTGCTCAAATTCAGTGGCTTCAAAGGACTTTACGATCCACTTTTAAGTTTTTTGATATGAGCTGGAAGGATGTTCTTCGATGATAATGATGATAATTAACCAAAATTAAAATAAGAGCAGTTTCACGTTGCCCGGAATTGCATTATAATATCATCAACCAAAAGGCGTCTATTGCTGGACAAAAGTGGGTTCCAAGGATCTCCATAATGACCAGTCTTGCGCTGCCTACATCCAGCGGTAAGGACATTAAAACTAAAATAACAAGAAGACTAAATGTTAAATCTAACTCTGAATTAATAGTTGTCATAATATATTTACAATTATTTTCAGTACGACTAACATCACCAAAAGTTAATCCTTGCAAAAACAAGGGTGTAGTCTAACGCATCTTCCGTAGCTATGTGGGGTTAGGATTACACCCACTTTACCCGATCTCATTAACCCTTACATCCCTCTGTAACGAACTATAGGTGTAATTTTGGTTAGTTGCACGAGAATTTCAGACATTCAAGCACTTCAACTCTAAATAGCACCGCATTACCGGAACATGGGTATTTGCTTGTTTCAGTACACCAAAGTCAATAGCAGTGTTTGTAATTTTCGTTTTGAATTCAAAGCATACGTCAACCAATTCTAATTGAAAATGGTTTACGTGAATGGGTAGATTAGTTCAAAGCAGTTTTTAGTTTTAATTTATGGTTAGATGCGCAATCCTGACTATTTAATTGGTTTGATAATTTGTGAACTTAATGGTAAATAGCCTGGATTATTGAGATTCAAAACTGCATGCTGCTTGATTCCTAACTTACATAGGTAAAAATGATGTGGCCTAAAATTATGACCAAATTTTATTTTTATTTTCTACTAGACTACTACTAGTAATCCTCTGATACTTAAGTAATCCTTTGTAAGTTTATAAACAACATTGTAAGACCTTTTCTACTCGATTAGTTGAACAAAAGCATAAAACTAAAGACGAAGCTGTTATCTCTATAAAGTTTAAAAGTCCTGTACCACAAGTTCTGCTTGAAAACGCTTACCAACCAGTTTCCTCCGAAGAGAGACATGTTATTGCAGACTCCCAACATTGTATATAAATGGACAACTTTCAAACTGTGCTCGTAAAAGGTTTAATGTTGATTTTGCATGCGTTAACGATTACGATCATGCCATTAAATTTTTGTATTCATGCATGTACTTTGCAAAGATGTAGATCAGCGATAAAAGTATTTGATTAGCAACCAATGCAGAAAAAACGTCATGTCATGTCCTGAAAATATAGCTTAGACAGACACAAGTTTTATTGTAGTTTATAAGAGCTCTTTGGATACAGTCAATAGTTTAGTCATCTCGTAAAGATTCTTGGGGAAAGCCTCCTACGGCGGACGGTTTTAGATTTATAATTGACCGAGCGAGCGAAGCGTCTCCGTTTCAGCTTGGCCAAAATTGCTTTTGTATGTCTGTCCATCTGTCTGTTTGTTCCACTCTACAGGTTGCGTTTCTCAATCGATTCTCATAAAATGTTGTGAGCAGGTTCGATGAATTAATCGATTTGTTTGTCGAGTCAGTTTTTGGAATTTTTAAAAAATTACGGTGTTATGGGGGCTGCCAGCTTATGGCTTAGGCTGTTTTTCTCTACAGGTCACATTTCTCAACCAATGAAAATATTATTATTATATTAAGCCAGAAGTTTAATAAAAAAAAAATTAAAATAAAAAATATTTGAGTTAAATAAATTTCAAAGGGTCGGGGATGTTTGTGCAGATAAAATAAAAATAAATACCTATAAAGAGATACACAAACTCACGAGGTCTACAGCACGGAGACAAATACAAAGAGGAGGTGCCACAAGCAACTTAGTCCCGTCTCATAGCGGACTAAGTACTCTTACTACTAGCTATTAACCACCAGGCGTCGCTTCTATCAGTGTTACTTTGGATTTTATGGATACGACACGAATATGACTTGGTTTGATTACAACCATTTTAATTGAAATTAGTGACGCAAAAATTATATGCTGTGTTGTATCGTGCAACAGTACGAGTAATACAACTATTTCTAACGAAAAAAAGACATAATTCCACTCGTATGTATTTTTTAATGCAATTTTTAATGCTCGTAACTTATTCCTTCGAGAAAGTTCAGCGATAGCAACGCCATCTATCGCCAAGTAGAATAACTTCTTGACTGTAGAAGGTTATATGACCTGTTTCATTCATGCTCATTCATTCATGTATTTTGTATAGTAAGCTGGGTGGCCAGATATGGAATCTAAAAAAATATATTTGTATAAAATATTTCTTTTTGTAGCATACAATTAAATAATGCAGATAATATTGATGAACTTACTCAATATTTACAATTGAATACATGACATCAAAATATCACATTTTAGGCAAGGAGGTTTCTTTATACTTGGTAGTAAGTAAGTGATGATGATAAAGGACTTACGTGAAATCCCGTGTCAAAATTGAACAGATCTTTTTATATAATATATTCATTATACCAGGTGTTACAAAACTACAAATAAAGCCGAAAGGGTGTGAATCTGCTCGTAAAACTGAACAACTTTCCCCAAAGAACATAGGTCGAAAAACGATTTAAAAAAATTGCATTCCCATACAAAATGTAGATGGTCTCCATACAAAATTCACGGGTTTTTTTGTAACACCGTGTATATATAAATATATATATATATATATATATATATATTCTTTATTGCACACTTAAATTTACAGGATAATTAAGAGATCTTCTTCTTATCAGATCTTTTTATGTCTTATAGTTTCAGAGTTACCCATACTGACCCATCTAAATGGGCCATCCTGTATATCACAATTGCGCATATTATAAGCTAATCCTACATTAAAAACGACTACATAATACAAAAAAGAAGAGAGAGATCAATTTTTAAAAAATGGTCCGAATTTTTTGTTTTTTTCACTTGCCTGGCAACATTATACAGCGTAACGAACTAACGAACAGAACCATCTTGTGTGTAATAGCAAAATTAAGTACGGTTCATTAGTGTCTAGCTGCAAAGCTAGTTTTGCTATTGACCGCTAGATGGTTAGCAGAACTTCATCTCCCCGCACCCCCTCCCAATGGCGACCCCCGCTATCATATAGAAAACGTCTTAGGGCAGCTACTCTTTGTAATTGTCTCCGTGGTCTACAGCAGCTCACAGAGCCACTAGTTTAAGCTTTCGCAAATATGTACATAGGCCCGTATTCTTAAATACTTCTCAAGATGGGGACGAGTTACTAAGACGGCCTGTGAGAATCTCAGCGGTTGCAGAGATACTTCTTCAGATGAGTCGACCTCCTGAGATGAGTCGAGGTTCGAATCAATGCTTGAGAGGAGATTGTCACTCAAATCTATCCTCAGTTGTGTTTGACGGAAACTCAGTGAGTACGGAAATATAAAAAATACTGTCATTGTCATTCCCTATGGTCATTCCTTCACTACGACATTATATTGAATTGAACGCCATTTATTTTATTATTTTAAGTTTTATATCATCAACAGTTCATATACGTCTCCACCGAGGGGATCAAGCCTACTTTGGGCACACCAAAGCGCACGATCACCCGCTTTCCTCATCCAGCCACCACCAGCGACCTTCCTCAGGTCATCAGTCCACCTGGCAGGGGGGCGTCCCACACTACGTTTCCCGAGACGTGGTCTCCATTTTAGAACCCGTCTGCTCCAACGCTCATCGGTTCAGTGACAGACGTGGCCAGCCCACTGCCACTTTAGCTTGCTACACTTCTGGACGATATCAACTACCTTGGTCCTCTGCCGAATTTTATTGGATGGTATTCATAAAATTTATTTGCTTTTTTTTATATCAAGGTTACAACAGCTCAGCTAAAAAGGTTATGGTTAAACATAAAACACCAGCAACGGGGCGCATTAACATTAGAGTGACAGCACCGGATTGCGACTGGAGGAGGGCCACCACCAGTGTCTGATGCTAATATTGATCCGCTGGTGGTCGAAATTTCTCCAGCGTTGCTAGTGGCCGTGGAGGATGCCGTCGACTCAGACTCCACATATGTACCAAGTAATGTATTATTAAGATTGGTAATTAATTAATGGAAAGTGTAAAACCTAAATTTAGTAACGTGAAAGAAAGAAGATGCGAACCCTTAAAAATTCTTCAGCTAATATTCTCTCCAGAAGAAGGCACACTGATGATCTTGCCGGCGAAAAAGATCTTAATCCCTATCCCTACTAATATTATAAATACGAAAGTAATTCTGTCTGTCTGTATATCTTCGCTCGCTTGTGTTTTGTGCATCTTTGTCGCTTTCATGCACAAACCACAATCACAAATTTTTCAATTCCGACCACCAACATCCAGATTTCATCAAACAGAACCAGAAATAACAAGGTCGCAACAACGGTCAAGACCAGTCAATTCTGTTATGTATCAAGAATACGAAGACCGAAGACAACGACAGAACGAAATACACCAATTACAAGTGCAATTACTCCAGGAACAAATCAAAGGGCAAAAATATAAGACGGAAATGGCAAAATTATTACTGGACCGTGCAAGAGACCAATAATACGTAACAGGATCCTTATACAATTCAACGAGCCCAATCACAAATATAATAATTATGTTGTCATAAAAAAATTTCCATGGTCATCTTCCGGCTCCATCATGAGACCCTGGACATCACGTATGACTGAAGATCTTGTCAAGATGAATCCAATTAGCTTAAACACGCTGAGGTTATGTTCTGTATTTTAAAAGTTCCGAAGACCACCTTCCGGCTCCATTATGAGACCCGGACATCACGTATGGCTAAAGATCTAGTCAAGACAAATCCAATGAGCTTAAACACGACTAGGTTATGTTGTGTATTTGAAGAGTTCCTATAGCCACCTTCCGGCTCCATCATGAGGCCCTGGACAACGAAAGTGATCCTATTTTTTTATCCTTTTGAGGTACAGAAGCTTAAAAATTAAGTACGCGCGGTTATTAATTATCTGTGCTTAAACCATTTAGTTTTTTTGGCCAATCAATAGGCCAACCCTTTTTTAGGGTTCCGTAGTCAAGAATAAATAAATAAATATTTTTAGGGTTCCTCTGGTACACGTGATGTGAGGGTAATTTTTTTTATTCACGCACGACTACTTTATAGTGTATGTGAAGTAATTGTTGGGATAGGTTTTTTTTAAAAAATGGGGGTTTGCTACGACCATATTGGTCGCTTATTATTATTATTATTATGTCATATCATAGGTTTATTATTATTATTTATATCATGTTCAGATTTGACGTGATTTGACCCTCCCAGAAAATGTCAAGAGTGCTAAGAAGAAGTTTCCCAAGATGGTTCTTGATGACGTAGGCGTCTCAACTCCACTGGAGTCCGACTCACTGGAGATGGACTCAAGGCATTTCTGCATACGAGCCATAGACATACTACTTCCCATTATATTATTGAATACAGATATTGTCATTCCTGCTGTTAGAAACAAGTGAACTTGTTAATCGCTTAAAACAATATTTCAAGCGAATATTATTTATTTTCTTATTCATATCTAATTATCTTTGAAATAATCAAATATTTAATTTCAATCCCGTTTTTATTTCATTTTTTCTTTTTCCGCCTTGTACTTCGAGTCCATATATAACATTAACTTTTCACCAACAAAATACGGACAGAATTTTGTTTCCATTATATTTTTTTGATTCGCTGGGCTGCCGTTTAGCAAAATAATATATCCAAGTCCCTAAAGATCTGCTATGGTAAATAATAATATGATAACCATTTCTCCAACAAAAGAGACACCAGAATTCATTATTGCATGTGTCTGCATTATTGAGATTGAAATAATATAAATTAATGTATTTTTGTAGAAATCTTTTAATATTTTTTTTTACCAAGGCTACCTTTATGTAAAGGTAAAAAATATGGAACAGACATTTGATCTCAAAATTGAACTAGAAAGTTTGATTTATCGCCAGATAATTTATATCAATAATATCCAACTATAAACTTAGATATATATAATTTTATCTATACAGAACCTCATATAATTGTACTTACATCTTTTTCTCACACAACCTTTACTAAGGGAACCACTTTGCCTTTATTCGTTATTCGTTTTCGTTATTTCCCTGGTGATCTAAACGGCCTCATGTTTTACAAAAAGCCTGCTACTTAGGGCATACTGAAAGTTTCTGGATTTTGATAAATAAGACTATATTACGATACATTTATTGTTTTTCAGAGTAGGTATATTCCCTGCCAAGAAGTCTGATGACCTGAGGAAGGTCGCTGGTGGTGGCTGGATGAGGAGCGAAAGAGCCTACCCTGAATTAGGGTGATTAGGCCTTAGTCGACCACGCTGGCCCAGGCGGATTGGTCAACTTCACAGACAACCTTTGAATTTCTTCGCAGGAGTGTGTAGGTTTCATCACGATGTTTTCCTTCACCGTAAGAGCGCCGAATAAACGTACATATGAATTTGAAATTCGAAAACACATTGGTACGTGGTGGGGATCGAACCCGCGTCTCCCGGACCTAGCCACTAGACCACCCACGCTCTCGGAACAATATTGTACACCTTTTAAAATGCATTTTTGGTTCAAAATGAATTGTTGAGTAAACGCATACTTACTGTGAGCTTGTTGAAATTTATGAGCGTCAGATGAACGTAGAATGCATTCACGAGATTTCCTACGTCGTCATATAAATAACACAAAAATAACTGTTCCTGGTGCCCGTGAAGGAAAATACTTATTTTCTTTAAACCACTTTGTTAGGTATGAGTGCATACCTACACCTCTTTGCCTCCTTGGCTGTTGCTGGCCGTAAACATTTAGATTATTTTTGAATTAAGAAAATAAGTTTTGGCGTGAGTAAAAGAGCAGATTCTATTTCTATTTTCTGATGTATATAGACGGACTTTTGAAAAGACATTATATGATTTTTCCTGAGATTCCCTAGTGTTTTGTTGAAGATTCCCACCCCACCGTCGCACACTTTGTATAAAAGCTGGGTTTTGATCTGTAAGAATGAATGAATATACTTCATTGAATAAAAGAAAAATAGTGTGTATACAATTAAGCGGCTTAAAAAATCAAAATCAAAATATTTTATTCGAATCAAGATTTTTACAAATCATTTTTCGACGTCAAAGCAATCATGGATGGCACAAGTACCTACCACTTATTACTTCATAGAATTTTTTTCAATTAGGCAACTTTTTGGTTTAAAATAAATAGAATTTAACATTTATAATTTAATAGTTGAGTTAGGCTGAATGTCTAAAGACGCGCAAGTATAGTGAGCTCGCGGGAAGCTACATGTTCTCACCTCTGGGGTTCAAAACAATGGGCTCTTGGGGCCCGGAAGCCAAAAATTTATTAAACGACCTTTCGGCTCGTCTCATCGAGACCACTGGTGACCGCAGGGCTGGCAGCTTCCTGGCTCAAAGAATCAGTCTAGCCATTCAGAGGGGGAATGCTGCCAGTATCCTGGGTACCATGTCTGGCGGGGACGCGCTGGACGAAGTGTTTTTTTTGTGACTTTTATTTGTATTTTTTACTTGTAATTGTTTGTATTTTGACTAAATAAAATTTATAGTTGATTTAAACATTTTCTTTAGAAGCAGATGCAAAATAAATGGTATCATATTTTAAACGCATTTAACTTAGTTTTATAGACAATAAGGCGTCCACCCGCGGCTACGCTCGCTTTGTGTAAGATTTTCCTGTGGGAATAAGACTTTTTCCCGCAAAAAGTCTATCTCCATTTCAATTTTCATCATAATCCGTTGAGTTAAGCGTGAAGGCGAAACAACATCCAAACATCTTAACATCCAAATATATTTTCACATTTATAATATTAGTGTGATGATAGTGAGATGTGATGGCTACACGATTATTGATCCATAAGCAAGCATCCAGATTTTTAATTGAACAAACATTAAAATTAAGTAAGTTCTGTTTAAATTATAATACCTAACTTTGATCCAGAAGAGTAAGACATGATAAATGAGTGCATTATTTAATTTTGTCAACTTAGTAACTTCATATAAGAAAACTGAGCACGCATGGTGGAACGATAGATTCTCGGGAGCTAACAATTTATCTTATAACAGCGTCTGCTTTATCACTTGTTTTGAGTTCGTACAAGTTCCGTTGATATATATCTCGATGTTGTTTGTAAAAGATATAAAAAAATAAACGTTTTATATTTACCTCATATTATAAACATTAAAATGAATGGAACTCGCAAAAACGCTTTTAAATACATATGCCAAGTAAAATACTATGTAAAATCAAATATTTTGCCCGCCTGTAAGTTTTTTGATTACCTATTTATAAATAATACCTTTCTGTCTCGTAGTACGTGATATTTAACAGCAAAAACTTGTAATGATATTACTAAAAATCTTTAATGTTAGATTTTGCAAAATTGTCTGTTTGTAGGTATATTTAAATAAAATGTAGTCAAAGACTATAATATAATCGACCACACAGTGTTTCGAGTTCGTTTTATAACGATCCGTGTGTTGTACGACGTTTTTCAATACACTTCTGAAATAGAGGTAACGCAACATGAAAAACAATGCAAATTCTACAAAATTAGCGCCAATCTCGTACAAAAATTTGGTTTCCTTTCTGAAAGCATAATTATTGAGAAAAGGCACTCGCGAACATTCAGCCTCTACGACATTCGATTATCGTTATTCGATTCTTCGTTAAAATCGAGATAAATTATTTTTATTCTTAAAATGATACTGGCTGATAATATTTTTCATACATAATTTGTTGAAATAAAAAACATAAATGCTTTTTCTTTGTAAGAATCGATCCAATTAATTTTTTGATATTTGAATGTTCCTGGCTGGAAATATTTCTTTTAGAACTTGTAGAAATAAAATAAAAAAATGCTATCAAAATCAAACTTGTTCGGTGAATCGTATAACCAGCGTTGCCAGAAGGTTACTTTTGTAACCTTTTAGGTGATTTTTAACTCCTTAAGGTTATTTCTAGGTTACATGACTCAAAAGGTTACATTTAGGTGATTTTTTGGAATTTGCGTGCGAAATGCTTTTCAAAATTCCCTCCAGTGGCTTGTATGATATTCTGTGGCAGTGGTGCAAACACAGAATCAAATCAAACATACCATTCTCTTTCACACCAATGCATAAATCAACCGTCCGTTACACTTACTCGCCGGGTCAATCGGAATCGTTCGTATCCTGTCGGTTAATCTTCGTGACTCGTGAGTTTCGCCATGCTCACTCATGTCATGCATGATATTCACTCAGTTCAATTTGTTTGTTTACTGCTTACTTCACTCCAGTCCAGCCTCCAGCCCAGCGAGTGTCAGTGTTTGTTTTGTTTACTTTGCTACCTCGGACCAATTACTTTGTTACGATACGAAGCTCGGAATACGAAGTTTACTAATTCTGTTTCATTGTTTTGTGTAAAAATGATCTGAAAACTTGGTAAGTGTACTAAGTAATATTAATAGGTACTTACATACTAACGAATAACTACGCTAGTAAGGTAATACGTTTGAGTCGCTTTCCTTCGCCTGCCTTTATCACCAGTTTATCACCTGTTGTGTTGTGGAAGAAAGTACACGAAAGCGAGGAGATCGGAAAGACTGGGTTCCCAGTTCCCACAATAACGCCGGCTAACCACTAACGTTTGTGTATGTATATGTATGTGTGCTGCGTATGTAGGTATTTGTTTGTGTATACATACTTAGCTATCCATTTTCCATTGGTTTGGCCGAAGGCAAACTTTTTTAAATTATTGTCGGCTCTGGGAACGAAGCCCTTTTGAGCCGAAGGCGAACCATTTTTCTGACCTGGGACGACCATAGCGAGCGTAGTATTGCCTTATCTAATGTTTTTCCCACAAAATGGGGAATTTTTTTAAAAATAAAATTCAACCCACTTATTGTACCTACTCTTTAATTATTTTTTAAAGGTACCTAAATCAATTATAAATAAGTGTTGATAAAATGAATACTTAGATTTTTCATATAACATTATCTTACTTTCGTACTAATAACGTGGTAATTAATTTTATTTTATGTTTTCTTTTCATGACTGTGGTTGTGGTGCATGTTTTTGGCATGGATTTCATATAACAAAATATACTAACAAATATTATGCATTCAGTCTAAGGAAATGGATAAATTTTTAGTGCCTTCGATTTCGAACCCCAAACCTTCGACTTCAAGGCAAGAGGAGAGAGACAGTGATAAAAACAATGATTCCGATAGTAGTAATACGGATCCTCCTCTGCCAAAAAAACAAAAAAAACAACACCGTGACTTCAATGAAAACTGGCTTACAAATATTTCATTTAAAAATTGGATTTCTAAAAGAGAACAAGAATGTGGTAGTATAACTGCATATTGCAATGTGTGCGATTGTGCTATTATGAACCACAAACCTGCACTTGTTAAGCACATGCACACTGCGAAGCACATTCAAAATATTAACTCAAAAAGTAAAACTACGCCTATTGATGTAATGCTGAAACCAACAAAAGAAGACGAATTAAGAAGGAGAGCAGAGCTTAAAATTTGTGCTTTCCTTGCACAACACAATTTATCGCTCTCCTTAGCAGATCATTTAATCCCATTTTTGACAAATACTTTTACTGATTCTGAAATTATAAAATCGATTAATTTAGGTAGGACGAAAGCAACAAACACAATAAAGACTGTACTTGGTCCCATATTAACTGAAGAACTCGTCAATAAGTTGAAAAAAACTCCGTTCAGTATTATAATGGATGAGACAACTGATATCAGTGTGAAAAAACAATGTGCACTTACAGTCATATATTATGATAATGATCAAGATTCCGTTCGCACACAGTTTCTCGAGATATATGAAGTGAGATCTGGAAAAGCTGAAGATCTTACTAACAGTTTATTATCTTGGCTTCAAGATCGACAGATTCCATTTAAAAATTTTGTAGGCTTTGCTTCAGACACAACTAATAGCATGGTCGGTCAAAATAATTCTGTATTTAGTCACTTGAAAGAAAAAGTTCCACATATTGCATGTGTCAAATGCAGCTGTCACATGATACACCTGGTTGCGTCCAAAGCGTGCCTCAAACTGCCACGATTTGTCGAGGATTTACTAAGAAGCGTGGGCTCTCATTTTAGTCGCAGTTCTTCAAGACAAGATCAGCTAAAAGAATTTCAAGAATTTTTCAAAGTAGAAATACATAAAATTTTGAGTCCATCCATAACACGTTGGTTGTCACTAGAAGCGTGCGTTAACAGAACGTTAGAGCAATATGAAGTTCTCACAGAGTATTTCAAAGTTAATGTTTTTGATGACCCAAGTAAAATAACTGAAGACATTTTAACAACTTTAAACAACAAATTCGCTAAAATGTACCTGGAATTCATGTCGTATGTTTTGAGCCTTTTCAACGATTTTAATAAATTATTTCAGTCCGATAAACCATTGTTGCACCAGGTAAAACCCGAAGTCTGCAAGCTAATTAAAACAATAGCCTGTAATTACATGCAGCTTCAATATTGCAAAACCACTGACGCCTACAAATTAGAGTACTGTAATCCACGGTTTTTCACACCGCTTGAGAAAATTTACCTAGGCGTGTCAACTCAAGAATCTATTTATGAGATTGAAAAACAAGTTCCAACACCCACAACGCAGTTAACTGATTTTAAAAAAACATGTTTGTCATTTTATATCGAGGCAATCAAACAGATCACACAACGTTTTAACTTTTCCGATCCACTTTACGAAATAATAGAACAAGTCACAGATCCTCAAAAAGCTCAATCATTTGAGACGAAAGACCTTACTTTTGTCGTCAATAGATTCCCAAATATAAAAAAAGATTTAGACCTCGAAGAGCTAAATAAAGAATGGAAAATGCATGCACTGTTGGATTTTACCCATTTGAATTTGTCTCCGGATTTAGAAATTGAAGAATACTGGAAAAAAGTATTTAAAATAAAAAGAAACACAGGAGAGCCTCAATTTCCATCTTTAAAAAAAATCATAATGCTTCTGTTGGTCCTACCGTTCTCTAACGCTAGCGTGGAACGTGTTTTCAGCCAGCTCAAATTGATTAAATCGGATAACAGAAACAGGCTTGCTACAGACACCATATCGGCTTTGATGGCTACTAAAGCAAATATACAAAATGCGATATCATTTGAGCCAACAAAATTGATGCTCAATGCCAAAATAAAATATAAGAAGGATGGGGAAAGCGAAGAAGGTACTATCTGCTTACTAATTCACGAATTTTTACTTAACTGCATGATTTTATCGGTATGCAATCTGTAAAAGAGGTTCTTATGTCCTATAATTTTTATTTCATTTGTAAATTACATCTATTGTCTTAAATTACAGGTGTTCAGAAGAAGTAGATTTTGTAAATACAACTTTAATATAAGGAAGAAACGTTTACACTACCCACAGTTCTGTAAGTTATTTTTTATTTTTTTATTTTCATGTTTTTGGTCATGTTAAATGTAAAAGGTTACTTTTCCCAAAAAAAGGTTACTTTTTTGCACATTTCAGGTGACTTTTGACAAGACCTTGCTGGCAACACTGCGTATAACCGTACAGTTTACTGTCGTCGTAAGTTCAATTTTCAAGCAAGGTGTATTGAAAATAAAATTATTCATATTTTTAATGAAACTGTATTACGAGGCAAAAGTACTGATGAGATAGAAAAGTATGCTATGCCCCTGGGTAATAAACTAGGACTCTTTTACTTTTATAGAACACTGTTTCTCGGCTCGTTTCTTCAAGATTAAAGTTAAATGACAAAGAGGTTATAATGAAAAGAAAAAGTTTAAACGGTACATTTAGTAATAAAAGCGTTGAGGGAAATAAGTTACTTTGATAGAGAGAATAAAAAAATGTAAAACTATGAACTTTAAATGCTCATTTCTCTTTGGCTTTGCAGAGTTCTGCTAGTAAGTTGACTTTATTAGTATGCTGTTAAACTTTAGAGTTAATATAAACTATGTTTTTATTTATTTTACTCTCAATCATATAACATTTTAAAAAACACATTATTACTTAATGAAACCATAGCACAAGCCAATTGTCTTAAATCTTATCAAACCTTTTCGGACAATAATAATAAAAAAAATAGTCTGCCATTCATAAACCATTTTGCAAGCACTTGTGTTATTTTCTCCTATAAATGTTTATGGTGGAGCTTCGAATATCAAACATGTTTTATTTGCCACCACCACAAAAACCGTCCAACCGTGAGAGCTGAAATCTTAAAATAACTGCACTCGGGAGAGGAAGGGAAAATAGAATTCCACCATTCGCGAAAGTAGAAAACTATAAATAACTTATCTCACATATAAATATTATATTGCTTTAAACTGAAGTAAAATGTAAAAATTGATTATAAAATATGAAATAAATTGAAAATATATGTCATATTAAAAACGTTGAGAATATTAAATCCTTACCATTTTATTGATACCATTAGTAGAATATTAGCATCAAACAATATTACAAATTATTATTATTATTTTATGAAATTTCTTCTTTTACGTGCATGTTATTTAACAATCTTTAAAGTTATAGCAGTATTAAACTTATCCAATTTTAAAATGAACAATGAAATATTTCAATTTCCGTTTATTTAGTTAACGCCTGAAGAAAGATGCAAGCAAGGAATCCTGAAACTCACACGAGAAGTTATGTGCATAATTTAATTTAGGAAAATTGTATTTTCAGGTTGTGTATTTCATTTCCGAGACCACCGCACCGGTTAGTATGAGGTGAACTATGTTCATGCAATATGCAATCCTTTAGTACTTGTTTAAAAATAAAAATGACGAAGCTGGCAAATATTATAACTGCTTAAATTATTATATTTGAAATGCTAAATTGTTTATAGCTTTTTCAAATTGACCATTTTGCTTAAACAACGTTACGATGTGATGTTAAATATAAAAATATAAATATTTGTGATTGGAATAATAATTCTACTTTTTATTGAAAAAAAAAGTAAACGAACAGAGTACATGATGTGCCCACAGTATTATTATCAACAAGTTATTTTCTTGAAGAAAACAAAAAAGTATTAATCCAATCATAAAATTTTATTATCATCTAACTGAAGAAAATAAATTAAAAAACGCAAATATACTTACGCTAGAAAATAGTGAAAAAATACTTAATGATGAATTTTGATGTACCAAATTTCCCTAAGGAACGTCTCAATTATCATAGCCGTGAATTCTTCATCATCATCATCGTGTGGGTTGTAAAGGTCAACAATCAATTATTTATGATGAATTACTGAGCAAATACCTAGGATCCCTTAGGATTGATTGGATAGACTTCAATATCAGGTGTTCAATTAGGATTGGTATTCATGAAATTCTATTTCGTAATTAAGCTTGTTGATTGCTACAGCATAGAAAATAAACTAAATAGGCATTGCATTACTAAAGTATTATTCTGCAAATTTTCTGAAGCTTGATAAGTAAAGGCGTTATCAAATTATTGTTATCACTTAAAAATGCACATTTTAGTATTATTTTCATATAGGTAACAAAACTAAATTGGTAATGACTGAAGAAAATTGTACTAAAAAAATTAAATAAAAATGTGTTGAAATTCGGTAGCACTCTCGAAGCGCTCACAGCAGCTGCAGGCTGCAGCTGAAGATGCAACACCTGTTCGTTTATTTCGGGTCACCGAGAATTTGAATATATTTTTGTTTTCGGTGTTTAAAAATTATTGTTTAGTAAAAGTTTTTATTATGACTGATGCTCACTATCGCGCTCTAATCCTTAATTTTAGTTTGTCCGTCCTTATCACCTTTTGAAAATTAAAAAAGAACAGGAGATGGTCATCCTAAATTAGAGCTGTAAATGATCGAATTTGATCGTCTTTTGTACAATTTTCGACTAGTGTATTGGTATATGAGTTGTCTGTTACCCATAGTACAAGCTTTGCTTAGTTTGGGATCAGATGGCCGTGTGTGAGATGTCCCCACATATTTTATTATAAACGTGTTTATTACTTTTCACCATCAAAATAAAAAAAAGAGGAATAATAGGTATCCAAATTAACCTGCTATCAATTATTACTACTTTCGATAAGATTGTGTAAAAACAAATAGTAAACTTTCAGTAAGCAATTATAAAAATAGAAACAAAATTTATGGATGTTTAGATAAATTGGACACAAAATCCAAACGCGAAAGTTTGTATGTATGGATGAATGGATATATGGATGGATGGATGGATGTTTACTTTGTTACTCTTTCGTGCAAAAACTACCAAACGGATTAGAATGAAATTTGGAATAGAGATAGTTTGTACCCTGGATTACCACATAGGATAATTTTTACGGGTAAACGTCTTCCCACGGGAAAATCTTACACAACGCGAGCAAAGCCGCGGGCGGACCGCAAGTCGATTATACTTTAAAATGAAAAACTAACAAAATCATCCACCAAAAAACGACCCGTAGAGTTAGAACTTAATATTTAATGATGGATAGCATTCAACACATCCCTCTCAATAAACTGTCAAAACTTCCTACAAAGGTGACTTTGAGTGCAAAGTTTAGGATGTCAATTATAGAACAGCCCAGTTTGGTAAGTAAAGAAACTATGACAGTTTGGTGAAACGGGTTGTGAGAAATGGGATGAAATATTATTTCTATCTCCTTATTTATTACAAAGTACAAAACAGTTACTATAAGTACTTTATTCCTGATAATATTAAAAGTAAATTAAGATAACTGGTCGTTGTGGAGATCCTTGGCCTTTGTCCAGCAAAAAAGTTTTATTTTAATTTATCAATGCAGTTTTTCTTGTCACTAAATTTGATGACATACTCGTAGTTCCTTAGAACAGATCTTTCTATGTCTTATGGTTTCAGAGTTACCCATACTGACCTATCTAAATAGGCCATTCTGTATATCGATAAAATATACCTATTAAAATTATATAATGTAAGATACACAATAGCATAGCATTAAATTTGAAATTATTAAGACATTTAAACACAGGAGGGTTACTACAGCGCTTGAGTCACACAATGTCATCGGCTGCTAATTCTCGTATCCGTTTATTAGATTTTCACTCAATTTTGATCAGTTCCATGCCGAGTGCGGATTGGTCCAACTCAAAGTATAAATCTTCTTTCTCCAACCATTTTTTTAATTTATTTATTTGAAGGCCTAAAAAGCGCTGGCTTGACGAAGTGAAAGCGGATATGGAGGAGAATAATCTAATACCTAAGGATGCCGAAAACCGGGCAAAATGGAGAAGATTGAGTAGGAAAGCCGACCCCAGCACTAGGCCGGGAAAACGCTAGGACAAAGAAGAAGATTTGAATTTGGAAGATATATTGTTACGTATATAGGGCTTCGTTCGTCTACTTCATAACATTTTCAAACTGGGATTAATTTCAGATACATCTAACAAGAATTGAAAACGATAAAAGTAGAACAGGTCACCTAAAAACATTTTTTAAATATAACGTTTTAAAAATAGATGTAGCTTTATTGGAGCATCCTATTTTTAGCGGAACATTGTCAGATCTGAATAGATTTGATATTATTATTCAATATGCGAAAAAAAAGTTTTTTTTTTATTGTAACAGGACATGTCCCAATGTATAAAATCACAAATTAAAAAAAAATTTACTTAACACCATTCTCTGAAAATAGTTACCAGAATTGAGGCAATGTCCCTGCACAGTTAATATAGGGTTAACTCGGCGGTAGTGGTTTTAGGGACCTTTACTGTACGCATCCTCGAAGTACCCGGGGGTCAACCCCCGGGTACTTCGAGGCTTCGAGGCTTGAGCGTTTAGGGCGTAAATAAGGAGAGTTTGCGTTAATGAGCACTTTAATGTAAGTATGCCATAAAATTATTGACCGAGCGAAGTGTCTCCGTTTCAGCTTGGCCAAAATTGCCTTTTTATGTCTATCTGTCTGTTTGTTCCACTCGACAGGTCGCGTTTCTCAACCGTGTTTCTCGTGAAATTTTGTGAGCAGGTTCGATAAATTAATAGATTTTTTTTGTCGTGTCAATTTTTGTTTTTTTTTAATGACAGAGTTATGGGGTTTGCCAGTTTACAAAGCTGAGGCTGTTTTTTTTTCCTCTACAGGTTTCTTAACCAATAAAAAAATAAATATATATTAAAATAAAATAGGTAATATTTGAGATAAATAAAAAAGGGGTCGGGGATGTTTGTGGAGAAAAAATAAATATAAAGAGATAATATACAGACTCGCGAGGTCTACAGCTCACAGAGATACTAATTGTATGCATCTAGACGCATTAAAAAGTTACTCGTTTTGAGCCTTTTGAATGCACAAGAGACATAAATCATAGAACATAAATTGCACGACAGCGTAATAGACAGTCACTTCTTTTCAATTTAAGTAAAATAAAATTTATTAAAATAATGTTTCTGATTTAATATAAGTAGTAGGTAGTAAGTAGTAAGTATTATGTTAAAATGTTAATTGCTGTTAAATATAAAATAGAAGACAATACCTACAAAAAAAAATCTACTTAGAATTTTATGATCAAAATGATGCGCGCATTTTACTAGTAAAGTGATATTCTCTATAACCAACTACTCAATAAGTAGGGGTAACTAATTTAAGTGCCTTTATAGATTAATGGTTTTGGCCACTGAATATATATTTTTAAATTTTATTTGTTATCCATTTTTCCATATAAAGGTTTTAAACTCGGAGGTTTTACATGTATAAAAATAATATAAACTATATTCCTGATTTACATCTTATACTATAGAATTAATTTAAATTAATCGTTATTCATTATACGATCAATCCAATTGTACGTAAACGGAATAAACCAAGCAAATACGTACTGCAAACCAGGATGTATACTAAAACGGGATTCGTTGCTTCAGGGTAAGTCAGTCGGAACGTAGATAACGTAACGTTAACTGCATCTGCTCACCAAGCTTTCGTACTTATACATGAATGTGTTCCTCTGCTCTGCGCCATTTGTGCTTAAATTCTTCACAGATATCGACACCTCCTATGAACAACAACGTAACTCAATTTTAGCAACTAATCAGTACAGCAGTTTAAAGAGAAAAAAAAATACGTTTTACCTATAGTTAGGTTTTTTGACTAACGCTAACTTCAGTTCTATTGTACTTAGCGACTGCTTGGACAGAAAATTAAGAGTAAATAAAATTATGATAATAACTGAAGTCATTTTGTATCTCAAGTCACTTATCTCAAGTTACGTTGTTGTTCATAGGAGGTGTCGATATATTCTATTTCACTCACACATACATTCTCTCGCTCTCCCCACAAATACATATACACACTCACTTACACACACTCACACACACACTTATCTAGCGGCTTTCCCTTGCTAACAATATGAGTATTGCTTAACTTTTAGTTTTATTAATGAAATATGTATATGTATATTGCCAAATCACTACACTGATGTCGAATCACTGTCAATAATGCAAAGCTGTGTCAATTTTTTCTGTTAGCTGACGTTTATAGTACAGGATTTTCCTATTTTAAATGTCAGCCGTCTCACTTTTTACTATCATTAGCCATACGCTATTTAAGCTAAAATATCTACATAACAGTGTAAATTGGCTTTGTTTTTCAAATAAAAATTTATTATTATTATTATTATTATAATGTGTGCCCGTTTGGTATTTGAACGTTCATGTTTGGATAGAAATTATAACGTTTATTTTGCTTTCCTACTAGTTGCTGGAAAAATTAATCATCATCATCTTAGCCGGAAGACGTTTACTGCTAAACATAGGCCTCCCCCATAGGTTTCCACTGTGAACGGTCCTGCGCTTCTTGCATCCACCGGCGCCCAGCAACTTTCACTAAGTAATTTGTCTTGTGGGAGGCCGTCCAGCACTACGCCTTCCGGCTCGTGGTCGCTATTTGAGAACCTTTCTTCCCCATCGGTTATCAGTTCGTTGAGCTATATGGCCTACCCATTGCCACTTTAACTTACTTAAGAAAAATTATACCTAATAATTTAAATTGATGGCTTTTTATAACGGCCGTCGGTTTATTTCGACAATAAAGATAGTTTTCTCGTTTCCAAAAAGTTTATTGCATGAGATATAAATTGTGTCGTAACTCACAACCGTAAACCAAGGTTCGCAATACATTACAGAGGATTGTTGTATTGCCAAGTGTTTCTGGGTCAAGGTGTAAAAGTTCTTGTTCCTGCCATTAAAATATTTAACATCTGTCTAAAAAAAGTAGGTAGCAGGAGGTATAACTCGAAAACTAGTAATTATGACCTATGTTAATAAAAAACAAATAATTATTATTCATTTAAAACTGAAACGTTACGTTAAAATGGAAACTTAACCACGTATCGTTCAATAATATTTGATATCGTCTTCATCATCATAATCGTCAAAGATCGTCGGTGGTATATTGGTTAGGTCCGCGGCCTCCCGATCATGATAGGCTGCTAGGCAAGATTTCATAGCTGAAGTATCTCGGAGTCGTCTCAAGACGTAGGCATACCTATGTAATTTATTTGCTACTGTCTGCACGTGAGATTTCCAGTCAAAACTGTCATCTATTTCAATGCCTAAAAATTTAGTTTTATTTACTTCTTCAATTCTATGTTCTCTATAACTAATATGTAATGTCTTTTTATTCTGTCTATTTGTTCCAAATTGTATTAAGTTAGTTTTATTTAAATTTACTGTTAGGTTATTACTACTAAGCCAACTTATTATAGCGTTAATCGTATTATTAATGTCTAATTCATAATTAACATGGTCAGTTTTTTGAGGTATCATTACGGACACATCATCAGCGAACATAATATATTTATGGCTTGTTACCTCAGGAAGGTCGTTTATATAGAGCAGAAATAAGAGAGGCCCCAGGACACTTCCTTGAGGCACCCCGCATCTATTTTCTCTAAATTGTGACTTGTGGGAGACTACACAAGATCGATCATTAAGGCACTTAATTTCTACTGCTTGTTTCCTATTACTAAGATACGATTTAAGCCAGTCAAGAGTTAAACCTCTAATTCCATAATTTTCAAGTTTTTCCAGCAATAAATCGTGTGAAACGAAGTCAAATGCGCGTGTCATGTCAAAGAATACTACTGTAGTCGGAACCTTTGCATTCACATTTTCAACTACCTCGTGAACCAATTGAAAAATTGCCGATACAGTAGATTTTTTGTTTTGAAACCCATACTGTTCCTGTTTGATAATTTCAAATTTATTTATAAAACGCAGTAACCTTTTTTTTATAGCCTTTTCAAATATTTTTGATATCACAGGAATCAACGTAATTGGACGATAATTTCCCATAACGTTCTTTTCCCCTTGCTTATATAGAGGCTTCACTATGGAAAGTTTTAATAAATCAGGAAATATACCTTTCTCTATAGACAGATTTATCAAATAAGTGAGTGGTTCAGCTAACTCGTTAATGCAATATTTAATTACTTTTGTGGAAATGTCATCGTAACCCGTAGCGTTTGTATTACGAAGTGACTTTATAATACTAATAATTTCGGTCTTGTGAAAAGGCTCTACAAAAATGCTGTTAGATAATCGTGTTTTATTAGTATTTTTGCAATCTTTCTCCTCTTTATTAGTAGACTCTATTAAAAACTTATTAAATTCACTGGCTATTCGGACTGGTTCGTTTACCTTTTCGTTCTCAGCTGTTAATATTTCTGTTATAAATTGGTCACCACCTACCTTGTTTACAAAGTTTTTTATTATATTCCATGATGTTTTACACTTATTTTTGGAATAGGTTAGTAATTTATCATTATGTAACTTTTGTGAACTTTTTAAACACTGCCGAAGAATTTTAGCATAAGATCTATATTTTTTCTTTCTTTCAATTGATTTATCACTATTGTGTTAATACAAGGTACAAACTATCTTCATTTGAAATTTCATCTCAATACGTTCAGTAGTTTTAGCGTCAAACATGCATCCATCCATACTTACAAACTTTCGCGTTTATAATATTAGTAAGGAAGGAGCTTTATTAAATTTCATTTTTTGTATCTAGAATA
Organism: Carpatolechia fugitivella; assembly: GCA_951230895.1. NCBI lineage: Eukaryota > Metazoa > Arthropoda > Insecta > Lepidoptera > Gelechiidae > Carpatolechia > Carpatolechia fugitivella. The sequence continues at coordinate 1,599,638 of OX579649.1, forward strand.
TTTATACAAGTGAGCATGTTATAATATTTGACGTTTCTAAATATTCTCCCTCTCGATATTTTGGTGGCAAAAAACACGCCGATGATACTTCCATCTTCTCTCACGTATGTCGGTAATTGAGTTTCCTCTCATATTGGCTTCCCTTACAACATGCTGCTATTTTTGGTGGCAAAATATTATGGGAAGCAAGGTTTCAATATCTACCTACATTTTTTTACTGATTATCTTGTACTTGCGACAACATACATAGTTACAAGTACTTTATATTTATTGGAAAGGTTACCACTTCCTAAAGCCTACCTCAAAAAGGGTAAGCTACCAAAAATATACAAATACGTTATCGAATTATTTATATTTTCTTTCCTTTAAACAAATTTTCCGTAACTCGAAGCAAATATTTCCTTTTAACAGATTGCCTAGGGCAAGAAATTACAAGAAATTGCTAGGCGCGGTGGCTACTAAATAAATTAGAGCACGGTACGCCCCAACGCGATGGAAATTATTCGTGTTAGCTAGAGCAAGTGATGGCCTAGTACAATTTACAGCTACGCTTTTCAATAAGCAAACTGACGCAAATATTTATTACAATACAAATATTATTTTTTTCAAATCATGTCATCGCTAATATTATTATTATAATCAGCCTGTAATGTCCCACTGCTGGGCAAAGGCCTCCCCATTGTTCCGCCATTCCTCCCGGTCCTGGGCAAGCTCCCACCAGTCCAGTCGATAGGTGTTTAACTCGTCTCGCCATCTTTTTCGGGGCCTGCCTCGACGTCGGTTCCCGTCTTGAGGAGTCCACTGCGTGACGACTCTCGCCCACCGTTCTGGATGCATGCGGCTTACGTGCCCAGCCCAGTCCCATTTTAGTTTCGCAGTTTTGCGGCCCACGTCAGCAATTTTAGTGTGAGAACGTAGGGTAGTGTTCCTAATACGATCTATCAGTTTAACACCTAGGATGCTACGTTCCATAGCTAATATTATAAATGTGAAAATATATTTGGATGTTTGTTCGGCCTTCACGGTTAAAATGCTGAATTTGATGAAATTTGATAAATAATTTTAAGAACATAAAAAGTTTTAGAGAAATAACGCGACACCTCTCGAGTAATGAAACTGAACTACTTTTGTTCCAGAAGTTCCACAAAATATCATAAAAGAAAAACTTTTCATACAAACGATCGATTCAATCTGTATGAAAGCTTTTTTGCGAATTTTATGGGCCGGGACCTACCACCCTAGAAGTTTTGCGCTATTTTGCTAACACGTCGTATAATACAAATGATATTATAAAAATATGTTACAATTATAACTGATAAACTAATACATATTACTGTGAAAAACAAAAATAGAATGTAAAAGAAATAAATAAAACGATCTGTTTTCATTTAAAATCCAACACCTAAAGGCGATTTCAATGTACAGAGGACAAAGGATATAGTCAGCCCAGGCTGGTTGAAACGGTTTATGTTGTCTCTGGTAATTATTTATGCTTTGTCAAGAAACGCATAATTGTGTAGTTCGGTAAACTATACATGTAAACAAAATTTCATATAAAAATATAAAAATTCTCTTGAGAAAAATCAAACCGTTTCAAGCGGCCTGGCCTGACTATAACCTTGTCCTCTGTACAAAGAAAAAAAAAAGAAAGTTACTTAGCCTGTAGTTAAAAAGCTATCGCTAGAGAATCATTAGCTGAGCAAAAAGTGCAGTGTGTCGACGAAGTCTTGTTGTGAGGTCGAGTCAAATAGGGTGACCATGACAAACTGTTTAGTAGGACAAACAAAAAGTTTGTTACAAAATAAATTTATTGTTAATTTTGTAATGAAAAAAAATCTTAGCAATTTTATTTTAATCTACTTGATCTAAACTACAACCGGTCACTTGGGTCACATACTCGTAGCTCTCGCGATATCAGGGTGACGGTCACCAGATACATTTTCTGCCTCAACAAGCCCTTCAGGTAGAAACCGCACCCGCCGGCGCCGCCAGCGGGTACGCGGATCTATTCGTACGATAAAGCCCAAGTCCGGAGCCGGGAAAGCGGGACTTTGTATGGCGCGGCGTAGCACCGTCCCGCTTTCCCGGCCCTGGACCACGTCGCTCCCGCTCTGTGTGACTTGGGCTTTAATTCAGTAAGGATCAGTAGGGGTCATTCTTCTCTGACGCATTTTTCACCCTGGCAACGTTCTGGGCTGAGGTTCATGTCCATCTGAGGACGCCCCCAGATACGTTGTCATAGATTTCTGAGGAGTACGCGCCCGTTATATTACCACTCTGGTAGAAATAGATCAGTCCGTTAAAAAAAATAAAAATATTACGTACATGTAAGGTTCTGCCTCCTTTGTTGGTAGGTACTGGCTGTGGGTCGGTTTTCATATTTCATTCTTAAGTTTTGAATTGCGAATTGTTTCGTTTTTGTTTGGGAGTCTCGATGCTGACGTGCTAGAGACAACACGTGATTCTCGTTTTTTTCATGAAAATCTAAAAGGAAAATTATATTATCTTTAAACATTACAATTTTATTCATTTTAGAGTAGAGCCCTTCTCAAATCTGGCTTTGCCCCCACAGTACCTACGTTTAATGCCATTTTGAGTATAAACTCTGAATTGAATTCCGCCATTGTGTTAGTGAACTCACCCAAAAAAATGTAATGACGGATCTAAGTGATGTTATTGTAATAACATCCTATGGAAATAAATTATTTTGACTTTGACTTTGACTTTGAATAATGAAAGTTAACTGTCACATCTCCATGCACAATGACTTCCAGGGCATGCGGGTATTAAGAGTAAAAAACGGGGAACGACAAGCATGGAGTTTTTTTTAACGGACCTAATTGCTATTTCTACCAAAGTGGTAATATAGCGAGCGCGGACTTGAACGGTGGCATGAACTACGCAGGGTGAAAAAATAAAATACGCTGAGTAGCTGACAGCATCTACATCTACCGCTATTACACCATGGGAGTGACTTTTGACTTTTGACGTATCGTGGTGTCACTGTTATAGAGCCGCCAGAGGCCACTGATTTGGCTCATGTAACGAACAGATAGTAGTCGGGACTAACGGTTTAACGTGCCTTCCGAAGCACGAAATCATCTTTTTTTTTCGGAAATTCAACCTGCAATGTCCTAACCAAATAGGGAAAAGATCCCGAAACCTCCGAAATGGGCGTAGAAATCTCGACCACTCGGCCACGGAGACTGTTAATGTACATATATATACTCGTAATTCAGTCGAGAAACTGAAACAAATTGAAGCTGGCTTATTAAAAAAAAAGAACGAGATAAAGAATGTCTCCGACATGCGTTTTAGTTTGGCTACAGGAACACAGGCAGTGGGTGAAGTGTTCACGTCGTTAGAGAGACGTTAACGACACCGGGACGTGACGCGTCGCGAGATCTGGACGTGCATCGCAGAAATTTTCTTCTATTCTTCTTCTTTTCAATGTGTGTAAATACTCTAACAAGGTAAACCTCTCATAAAAAATCGACACACTTATAGATTTTCTTTTGGAATTGAATATGAGACAAGTTGAATCTTGATTTATTTAAAGTTGAGGCTCTATCATATTTGTGAGTTGTCTCATTTGTATGATAAGTAGGTAATTCTTATAATTTTTAGTATCAATTTTTAAAAACAAAAACAAGAGTTTCTGATTGTGAGAAAGATTCTTTTATTTATTTTAAAACAAAATATCATTATATCTGTTTCGATTTACTTCCTTCCTTTCAAAATACACATACAGATCTTGACTAAATTCGATCAAGCAAAAGCTATCTGCCCCGCTGCATGACGCCCGTCGATAAAATAAACCGCGCGACACATAAAGTGACCGCCAATAGTATCTAAGTTTATAACGTGCGAAGATAAGAACTATGTTACTATTGGCGGTTACGTTTTATATCGCGCGGTTTATTTTATCTACGGTCGTCATGAAGTGGGGGCTGGAGTGAATTCGAGCCAATACATCTGGATTTTATCTTAGCAGGACGCATGCAACAAGGAGAATAATAATAAAACTTTGTTTTGAATTTTATTAAATTCTTTGATGTTTTTGTAAAAATAAACACGCTGTCACTTAATAATTTTATAGAGAAATAAAAATTATATTTAACCGGAATCATCAAAAATGAAAATACATCTAAATATAATTTAATATTACCTTTAATGATACCAAAAATATGTACGAAATAAGCATGTAAAAATAATATCCATTTTTTAAATAATATAGGTACATTACTTGGCGTATAAATTTTATCCATTTAGTTGTAAGAATATAACTATAAATTCTGTACGCCACAATCATTATCTATTGTTTATTAACAACCTCAATATATTTTGTAAGACCATTACGATACACAATAAAAAAATATAAAACTTATTTCAGATTTTTGCTAATAGAGACAAAATTCAAAGAGTAAACAAGTAAGAGTACTTACCTATTTTTACATAATTTATAAAACATAATTATAGCTAACTGAAAATCTAATTATTCTCTGTTAATACAAATCATTTTATAAATAAAACTCCTTATTTGTTTTTCAGAATGCTTCAATGAAATGGAGCGTTAATTGGTTTGTTTGCAGAAATTCTAAAAACATGTAATATTAAAAGTTTTAAAGAAAACACATTTTTGTCTGTAAAGATGAACAACGATTTTTATACTTTAAGATATAATTGCATTTTTCGATCATGTTTCCGTGCATAAAAATCAATCTTCCCGAGATGAAAAGGTAAAAAATACAATCAGTACATTATTATTAAAAACGAAATTCCACTGGTGGTTGCGATGGATTTAGAGGAGGTTAGTTTGTTATGTTTACTATTTCAGAAGTCTGGTTAGAGGAAGATAGTTTGTTATGTTTACTATTTCAGAAGTCTGGTTAGAGGAAGATAGTTTGTTATGTGTACTATTTCAGAAGTCTGGTTAGAGGAAGATAGTTTGTTATGTTTACTATTTCAGAAGTTTGGTTAGAGGAAGATAGTTTATTATGTTTACTATTTCAGAAGTCTGGTTAGAGGAAGATAGTTTGTTATGTTTACTATTTCAGAAGTCTGGTTAGAGGAAGATAGTTTGTTATGTTTACTATTTCAGAAGTCTGGTTAGAGGAAGATAGTTTGTTATGTTTACTATTTCAGAAGTCTGGTTAGAGGAAGATAGTTTGTTATGTGTACTATTTCAGAAGTCTGGTTAGAGGAAGATAGTTTGTTATGTTTACTATTTCAGAAGTCTGGTTAGAGGAAGATAGTTTGTTATGTTTACTATTTCAGAAGTCTGGTTAGAGGAAGATAGTTTGTTATGTTTACTATTTCAGAAGTCTGGTTAGAGGTAGATAGTTTGTTATGTTTACTATTTCAGAAGTCTGGTTAGAGGAAGATAGTTTATTATGTTTACTATTTCAGAAGTCTGGTTAGAGGAAGATAGTTTATTATGTTTACTATTTCAGAAGTCTGGTTAGAGGAAGATAGTTTGTTATGTGTACTATTTCAGAAGTCTGGTTAGAGGAAGATAGTTTGTTATGTTTACTATTTCAGAAGTCTGGTTAGAGGAAGATAGTTTGTTATGTTTACTATTTCAGAAGTCTGGTTAGAGGAAGATAGTTTGTTATGTTTACTATTTCAGAAATCTGGTTAGAGGAAGATAGTTTGTTATGTTTACTATTTCAGAAGTTTGGTTAGAGGAAGATAGTTTGTTATGTTTACTATTTCAGAAGTCTGGTTAGAGGAAGATAGTTTGTTATGTTTACTATTTCAGATGTCTGGTTAGAGGAAGATAGTCTGTTATGTGTACTATTTCAAAAGTCTGGTTAGAGGAAGATAGTTTGTTATGTTTACTATTTCAGAAGTCTGGTTAGAGGAAGATAGTTTGTTATGTTTACTATTTCAGAAGTCTGGTTAGAGGAAGATAGTTTGTTATGTTTACTATTTCAGAAGTCTGGTTAAAGGAAGATAGTTTGTTATGTTTACAGTGTTTGGTTTATTTCAGAAGTCTGGTTATGTGTATTCTGGTTTAATTATCGAGTCTGGTTGAATTGCGGAAATTAGTTTGTTTGAGGGGTGTAGTTAAATTGCGGAATTTGGTTGTCGTGCGGAGTCTGATTTGCAAAGTCCGGCTCATTTGTTCTAAAATAATATTTTTTGTCAAATACTCTTCACGTCTGATGCGGTTGCGTAGTTTGCTGGCATGTCTGGTATGGCCCAACTAATTCAGTCAATTTGTACTCTAAAGGTCAAAGGTGGTGGGAAAGTTTTGGGGTAGTTCTGATTTCTGTAAAAAGTTGGTTTTGCAGAGACTCCTGAAAATTGCCAATAGGGGATAGAACTACTTTTTTTTATTTTATAAATATACCCACTTGTGACGTCATTTGTTAGTAACGCCATAATAATCTCCATACAAAAAATTGATTTTGAAAGACAGACGAATTTAGTTTTTTTCTTCGCGAATTGTCTGCTACTAAACTATATTTTAAAAATAATTAATAAAATATGGTAAATTTAGGAACTGTGTGATCCCCTATTTTCAACTTGCACTTGAGACCGAAAGGTTCCTTTGAAAAAAAAAAACTATATAGTGATATTTATAGAAAATTTTAAGTACTTTAATTTCTGTAAACAGACCATCACTTTATGGTAATAACATTGATAACGATTAAACTTCCGTTAAATGAATTTAAAACTCTTTATAAAAATGAAATAGTATGTAGATTTGCTATACACGCAGAAATTAGTAGGTATAGCAAAGTACCTATCGCATTTTATAAAGTTGCAATGAAAATTTATTTTCATCTTTAGATATGAAAATACGTTTTTCAACCATGACTACAGACCAAATAATAATCTCTCCGAGTCAGAGATCTGGAAAATATTATACATCTATAAGCCCGAATAAAATCCCATTGGTGGTTCTGTTGGATACGGGAGGCTCGTTTGGTTCATTTGAGGAGTTTGGTTGAAATGTGGATCATGATTAAATTGTGGAGCCTGGTTATATTGTTGATTCTGGTTAAATTGCGAAGTCTGATTGAATGACGGATTCTGGTTGATAGGCGGATTCTGGTTGATTGGTGGATTTTGGTTAAATTGCGGAATTTGGTCATATTGTGGAGTCTGGTATGGCGGAGTCTGGCTAATTTGTTCCAGAATAATCTTTTTAGTCATATACTCTTCACGTCTGATGCGGTTGCGTAGTTCTCTCGGCATGTCTGGTATGGCCCAACGGAGAATTATCATAATAAGTGTCACTAAGTTCTGAAAAAAAAAAGAATTATATTTTTGTTAACAAAGATTATCTCTAATATCCAGAAGACTTAAAATAAGTTAGCCCAACTTCGGTACATCAACATCATAATTAGTGGTTAATTACCTGAAACAGAAGTACGAAAGCAAATCTTGCGCCCATGACGTGCCAATACCACTCACTTCGACTAAGGTCACCTTCCGGTTTATAGTAAGAGTAGTTCGGGTATCTGAAGAAGAAATATTACTAGATTAGAAATCAAATAAACTATTAAACTGTTAAGGGAGAGGGGTAAGGATCCTCGTTCCGGCTTCTTCCTGATGCAGCAGATCTCCCTAGCTATTTAGCACGGCAACGCTGCGAGCATCTTGTGTACGTTTGGTCGGGGGGTTTGACTAAGATTTTTATTATTACTTTTTTTATGTTTTCATTTTAATTGCTTGTTTGTTGAATTTGACATTGTATTATTATTGCTAAATCTGACATTGTAAAATGACATTTTATGTGACATTATTAACTAAACTATTACTAGTGGTTCCGTGAGCTGTAGACCTCGCGAGTACTCCGTCAACGACGTCTGCCCGCCCGTTCGGGCTGCTGACATCAAATCTGAAAAAATCTCGATAGCGCGTTTTAGAAAATCCGTTCCACTGTACAGCACCATTTGTTGATATTTACTTAGACTAAAAGATGCTTTATTACTATATTTCATTCAGGAATTTAATTTATTATTTAATTTTGTATTATTATTATTTTTATTGGTTGATAGTAGAAGAAAAAAGCCTCAGCGGTAGACCTTGTAAGCTGGCAACCCCCATAACTCCGTCATTTTTTAAAATTTCCAAAAACTGATTCGACCAAAAATTTGATTAATTTATGGAACCTGCTCACAAAATTCACAAGAATCGGTTGAGAAACGCGACCAGTAGAGTGGAACAAACACACACACACACACACACACACACACACGCAAACAGACATACAAAAGCAATTTTGGCCAAGCTGAAGCAGAGACGCTTCACTCGCTTTGCTCGCTCGGTCAATTAAATTAACACGTCTCCTTCTTTTTTTCATCGTGTGGGTTGTTGCCAAAGGCCACTGACATGGCTCGTGTAACGACTAGATAGTATCCAAGACCAATGGCTTAACGAGCCTTCCGAAACATGAATCATCTTTGTTTTGCGAACAATCATTCAACCTTGAATATCCTAACAAAACTGGGGAATGACTCAAAAAGAGATATTGCTTGGCAGTATCTCCACTGGAATTCAAACCTAGAAGATCCAAATCTCAAACTCGTGGTCACGGAGACTATGGCGCGTTATTGAAGATATAAAATATACGAGTATCAAAGTGTATTAGAAACATACCTGCATATAGATTCGTTGTACGTGGACCCATTTGGAGGATACTGCAGGCACGAAGTATTGAAGTTGTTAAGAGTGAATTCCACATAGTTGTCAAGGTTTCCATGGTCGCTCATATAAACTAACCGAGGAATGAAATCCGACGTAAAAGCTATTATTAAAGCCTGAAATAGTTTTAATAACAACTTTAAAAAAACAGAAGAATTATAAGACTTTTTGGCCGCTGCGCTTGGTACTTGTTGTACCATTGGTTAGTGTAATGACACTTTGATAATTAACCAACATGAATAATGACTAAAGTCAAATAAGGAGTGCATTCCAAAAGATGCAAGAAGCATTCGGAGTGATCACCTTTTTTACTCCCTTCAAATTCAACGAGTGGTAGTAAATCAAACTGTGGTCTAGTAATTGCTCTACCCGTTTTAGAACGCATTTTAGACTTTTTATAAATCAAAATAGTAACGGCAATACACATAATTATCTCTTTACTTATACATTTTATCTTATCTAGCTGTAAAAGTTCAATATCTTCAAGATCAACCTTCCTATTACTTTCACGGCACAGGTGAAAATATATTTCTTTGTTGTAGCTATCATTAATAAAAAACCTTTCATATAAAAAAATATCAAGAAAATATAATTAAATTATAGACGTACTTACATTAGTTATTATACTAAGCTTTCCAATAGAGTCCAAAATGCGATACCATACTCCAATGTCGTTAATTCTTTGCGGCACCGTCCGCCGGTAACACTGAATGAACTTCTTAGCGTCCAATCTTATTTCCAACACGTTGTTTATAAGTGCAAACAGTGGAGCGAGAGGAAATGCTGCCACGAATATTGTTATGAAACCGAATTGAAGTACTGAAATAGATGAAAAAGACAATTTTCAGAACGGAAATAATGAGTTAATATCATCATCATCATCATCAATATCATTCACGTCGACACCTTAGTTACAAACGCTGGCTGAGTGCAGGTTAGTAAATTTTATACACAATACGCCTTTTTTAAAAGTACTTATGTAGTTTTTCTTCACTATCAAAACCTTGAAACATAATGAATGATGTCTTTTATAAAAACATTACTACTTTACTTACCCATTTCTAAATACTCAGGAAACAATCCTTGAGTTTCAAAATCTACAAGTTTATAATCCTTTACCCATTGTTGAGAGGAACTCGAAGCTCTGGAAAACGATAAAACGTTATGTTGAATATAAATTCAAAAATGTAATTTAGTTATTTCTTTTATCGTGTTGGTTGTACTGATTTACAAACCCTGACGTCAGAGTTATGTAGTCACCAAAGATTTCTGACGCGCGTCAAGGGAGCGAAGCGATCGTCTTTTATTCCTCAAAGGCCTATTTCCTCGAGGTCTCTGACAATATTTGACAAGGCTTATGTAATGGCAATTTCCTGTAGAAAAAGCCCAAACCAACAGTTTAACCTGCTTTTCGAAGCACGGAATCATGCAACGTTCTAATCAAACTATGGACAATCTCAAAAAGAAATATTTGTTGGACTACAATAAAATTTTCCCAATAGGATTCGATCCCAAAATCTCCGTAAAGAGAACCAAACCAGTCGGCAACGGAAGTTGAAGTAAAATTTGTTAATCTTACCTGTCCCTTTCTGTAAATGTCCATAAGGCTTTCCACCACATTGAGGAATAAGGAGCCAGCATCTCCTTTATTGCGTTTAGAATTTGTTTTCCAACCATAATTATAATTAGTTGGATAGAGAGTTGCAGTAGACATCCCCCAGGAGGACACTGGGAGAAGTAAAAAAAAACAATTACAGAAAAATTTTAACTGAATAGGAAAACTACAAGCATTTTTAAGCTGTTTAAGTATTTAAACAAAATTATAAATAATTAAGGTGACTAATGTGATAAACAAACATCGAAGGTATTATGCAATTTGTCTTAAGGAGCTGGTGATCTCTCGTAGCCTACACTTTGCGGCGGAGTACAGAGACCGGCTAAGTTGCTTGATATTTTATAGACAACTAGAAGACACACACCAGTTCCTTAATATTATCTGTGTTTTTTTTTACTTTCTATTATCCTATCCTTATCTGTTTTCTGTTTCCTCCTATTCTGTTTCTGTTTTTCTATCCTATCCTGTTTTTCTTGTGTGCACCGTCCCACAGTTCCAATGAAGTTTTCTTGTACCCTAAGGTTGCCTGGAAGAAATTGCTACCTTAGCAATAAGGCCGCCTATCTGTACACCCTTTTATCTATCTTCTGTACTTTCAAGCTATACCCTTGTGTGCAATAAAGTATATTCTATTCTATTCTATTCTTTCTACTTTATCTCTGAAACACAATGGGATTAGTCGCTAAATTGACCAGAAAGCATCAGCCTAATAAGCATTTATTAGCAATTATTTGACTATTAATATACCTCTTCTTGTCTATAGCCAAATAAAGTCACATAATTTCCAGGATTTCCAATAAATTTGCCTTTGAAAAATGCGATGTAGAAAATGGAAGCGTAGTAATTTACGAATTGAAGAAGATAAATCTTCAATGTGAGTGAGTTGTCGAATTCTGTCTGCGTTCTGAGCATTTCTTTTTCCGTTAACCATACCGCTAGCTTTTGGTAGATCTAAAAGACATAAGATAATAGTTTAGACAAGTTTAATGTTAAAAATCATCACATTTCTTGAGATCGGCATAACTGATTCGTCGTTTTGTTTTGTTTGTAAAAGTCAAGGTAGAAAATATTAAAAAAGTTTAGTTTCCTGGACTGAACGGTTTATTGCCTCAAATTCTAGAAAAACTGGACAGGATAAAATAAAGACCAGATACCGGTCAGCATATTAATATCACAGACATAGACAAGTACACTCACCATCCCAAAAATTATAATAAATAGCAAATTAATAATTGCAGCTGTCACTGTAGTAAAATTTTTCATTTGCGAAGATATCACTTTAAATTTGCTCGCTTTCAAAATGAGTGCTCCCGAATTAGAAATCCTGTACACCACTACTCCTAACACTGCAGCTATTACTGTGAATACCAGTAACAGTACGACACTATACGATATAACAGAAGCACCAACTTGCCTTCCCCATGACACTTTTGGTTCGAGTTTACCTGTTACTACATTAAGCTGTAAAATAAAATGTAAATTTTTATTAAAATACCACCTCACACACGGCAACCTAATTCCAAAACTGAATCGACAGAACGTAGTAGTACCGTAGTAGCGTCGTTGTATCGTTTTAAAATCAGGCTGATAATACTATAGGTAAATATAAATAATGATATCCAAAAACTTGAAAAATATTTTAATTTCATAATGGCAAATTAATGATGATGTTGCGATGTTACGCGATTAGATCGAATTCGTAACGAACACATCCGTGGCAGTCTCGGAGTCCGTGACGTAGCGGATAAGACCGTCAGACTATGTAGGGAAAAGATGCCTCGACCTCACTGTCCAGGGCCCTAGATCACGTGGTAGGCCTAAAAAGCGCTGGCTGGACGTCGTGAAAGCGGATATGGAAGAGAACAATCTCACACCTAAGGATGCCGAAGACCGGGCAAAGTGGAGAAGATTAAGTAGGAAAGCGGACCCCAGCACTAGGCCGGGGAAACGCTAGGATGAAGAAGAAGAATGGCATTTAGAACTAAATAGTTAGAGAAAAACAATTAAATAATTGACCGAGCGAGCGAAGCGTCTCTGCTTCAGCTTGGCCAAAATTGCTTTTGTATGTATGTTTGTGTGTGTGTGTCTGTGTGTGTGTGTGTGTCTCTGTTTGTGCCACTCTACAGGTCGCGTCTCTCAACCGATTCGCGTCAAATTTTGTGAGCAGGTTCAATAAATTCATCAAATTTTTTTGTTCAGTTAGTCGAGAAATTTACAAAAAATACGGAGTTATGGGGGTTGCCAGCTTACAAGGTCTACCGCTGAGACTCTCTCGACCAATAAAAAAAATAAAAATAATGATAATAAATAATCATAAATAATAATAAAAAAATAATAATAATAAAATATAAAATTAAATTTCTAAATGAAATATTGTAACAAAGCATCTTTTAGTCTACACAAATATCAACAGATGGCGCTGTACAGTGGAACGGATTTTCTAAAACGCGCTATCGAGATTTTTTCAGCTATTTAAAAAAAAGTACTCGCGAGGTCTACAGTTCACGGAGCCACTAGTTGATAAAATAGTATTTTTTTTCTCGAGATATATTTCAAAATGCATGTCCGAGGACCTAGATAGCCACAAATGAACAACTGGTTTGTAATATTTGTAGGAGTTAAGTATAGGTACCGTTTTACGATGCACGATAAAATGACACAATATCTTACAGTAAAAAAATTATTGAAAAAAAAAACATTATTATCTTATTATGATTAAGATCACAAATTTTCCTAGATAGTTGGGGTAACTGCTATACCTATGTACCTGAGTTTTCTTGACTTTAGCCAGTTGAGCCAGATATTGCTGTCGTGGGTGCTCGTGATATACATCAAAACCTGTGAGGTCCCATCGATGTGTTATCTCAGCTGAATACCGCTTCCACAACTCCAAGAAACAAGCAGCTGGAAATGCACAAAAATTACAATATCAAAATAAAAGATTGTACTCCAATTCAGTTAGTCTGTTCTTTTCGAATTATAATAAAGAACATGACGTGATTTTATTATAATAAAGAACATCTGATTTTATGTTGTACAATTAAGGCTATCATTCTAATAATATTCCTAGATCATCCTTTTCTATCCATTTCATTATTAAAAACAGATGAAAAATATATAAGTACGGTTTTTGGATTTAAAATACAACAATGCGTAAATTTTACAAGTAGAGAAGTAGTATATTTTTAGTTTTTTAGAATGATAAAAAGGATAAGATATTTTTAATTTTATCCACACTAGACCAGCGTGTTGAGACCTGATCACTCTTATTCAGAGAAGGCTCGAGCCCTTCTATGGGGACGTATAGAGCTGATGAATAAACAAGAAAGTCACACTGAAGTTTTAATAATTAAAACAACAATGTCTGCAATGCAAGTCTCATAACATAAAAAGCTTACCCCAAAGACTCATAAACACGGCGAAAAATAAAGTCGAGGGATTATCAAAAAGATACGTCAACCGAGATTCATCGCAAGTATGTTGCAAGTCCCAATAGTCGCAGTCTTCACACAAAGGACACATTTTTATTGTGCCGTTGTATTTGCAAACCTCTTCGCTGGAAATTAAAAAATAAATAAAACAATATTTGGTTTCTTTTTCTTTAAATGTTAAGAATTAATAAAAAGGTTCAAAGCTATTTTTGAGTAGGATAAATAAAAATAAATTAAGTAAGATGTGGATTTAACCTAGTAAATTAAACAAAATATTTTAGTTACCTTGGTTTGTCATTAAATACTGAAACTATAGAATAAATGAAACAAACAAAGCCTACAAATGAAGCTGGTATTAACATTAGGGTGTAAAATCCGAGCCATGAGAAATATAAACCTGTAAAAAATAAATAGTTAAAATTCTAAATCTTATCAAAAATATCACCTGCGCTGTGACACACCTAAGTAAATAAACATAGAACGCGAGCGCATAAAAGCTAGTTTATTTTTTGTTATACATTATAAGTTTGTACATAAAAATAAGCAATCCATAGCAAAGTTCTTACCTATCTTAACACCAAAATAGTCTTTTAAGCAGTCTAAAGGTTGATATTTGAAAATTTTAGATACACTGGCCCACTCTGTGTTTAATAAATACCGCATCGAACCAGAAGTGTCGAGATCACCCTAAAACAGAAAAAATAAAAATGCAATATTTATATGTTTTGAATTTCCAGACTCCATAATTTGTGTCCAATAAGCATTTTTTTTTCTCATTTAATTGATTACTTGATCATATTCATAAACTCTTATGTTTTTTCCCACCAAGGGGCCCGAGTCTACGCTAAATTAAGGCGCTTAAGCCCCTTAGTCGATCATGCTGGACCAGTCAACCCGCAGCGGGTGTTCGGCTAAACACATAACCTTTGGATATCTTCGCACCTGCAGACCTCTGACCTACAGACCTCTGTGCAGGTTTTTTGTGAGCGTCAAATCACAAAATATATTTGGATGTTTGGAAGTTTGTTCCGCTTTCACGTCTTAACTTCTGAACGGAATGGGATGTTTGGAATGGAGATAGTTTGTACCCTGGATTAACACATAGGAAAAAGTTTTATTCCCACGGGAAAATCTTACACAATGCGAGCGTAGCCGTGGGCGGACCGCTAGTATCCAATAAACAATAAGACATTGGAACGAGTACGTATTATATAAATTCAACATTTTAAGAACTCAACTAATGAAAATGGGCTGAGTATTAACTTCTAAAAGAGCAACAAGTATACAACAGATCGGTTTTTGGCCTGCTTAGAAAACGTAGTGTAGGGTGCTCCCTACAAAATATGCTAAGAACTGTTTATCTATGTGTGTTAAAATTTATAACAAAATTCCAAACTATTATAAATCATTTAATCTGGCTTTGTTTAAAAAAAAAATGTATGGATGGCTTAAAAATAAAAATTATTACAGTGTTAAGGAGTTCCTCGATGACCGCCATACTTAACTAGATAAAATTGTGACATAATTTGCATGCTACTTGACTTTAGCTGAACATGTTTGCGCTGAATAAGTATTAGTAACATCTGTAACCCACCATGTTTAATGCAAATAAAGACTATTCTATTCTATTCTATTCTACACTACGTTTTCTAAGCAGGCCAAAAACCGAGCAGTAATCAATATCAACAATGTAACTGGATGAAAAGGATTGAATGATGATGATGATGATATTGCAGACCGACTTCGGCCATGGCGGCCACTTTGTCTTCTTCTTCGAATTGATAATGGAATACGATGATGTTATTTTTTCTAAAAGTGAAGTGATGCATACTCTAATTATTAAACAGCATTTAATAATTACTATAATTTTTTTAATAATTTCTTCAAAGACATTCAAAAACTTACATCGTGCAAGGGATACGCCGCACTGTAAATGCCCTTTGATAGAAGTCTTGTAATACCACAATCAGAACCGTTCTTAGTATTGTCCAATATAAATTGAACTATTCTGAAACGAATTGACGGTGTCCAGAAATTTTCTGAATCTTCGTCAAATCTTAAACAAAATATTTTGTATTAATAAAATGATTTATATAATCACACTAATATTATAAATTAATTATAATGTGGTGACGGCAGAGTAGAATACATTTGTCACCAACCCCTACTCTTCCCGTGGGTGTCGTAAGAGGCGACTAAGGGACTACACATTGTACAGGGAACGGGCAGCAGCGCTCTCTGATACAGTAACCTTTTAATCTGCGATATCCAACCCGCCCGCCAAGCGTGGAGATTATGGCAAAACCCTCCACTTAAGTGGAGGAGGCTCATAGTCCAGCAGTGGACTGTAACGGGCCGTTGATTTTGATTTTGATTTTGAATATTATAAATGCGAAATTATATTTGGATGTTTAGATGTTTGTTCTGCTTTCACGCCTTAACTACTGGATGGATTTCGATGAAATTTGAAATAGAGATAGTTCGTGTCCTGGATTAACACTTAGGATACTTTCTACAGGGAAAAATCTTATCCTCACGGGAAAATCTTACATAACGCGAGCGTAGCCGCGGATGGACCGCTAGTGTAACAATAAGCTAAAGCTTAAAACCGTAATGATGATGAATGATAATACTAAAATCACTTACAGATACTCTTTGTCTCTAGAATAGATAGCAGTTAGCCGAGGCTGCTGTTTTGGAAAGGCATTAGTATCCATGTTTAAACCAATCTCGGACAACACTCGGTCCAAGCAACCTTCAGTTTCATCACGATCATATCCATCAGGCAAAGCCGAAAACTAGAAAACAATGTTACATTAAGTAATGGTGTTACAATATTCTTTATTTGGTACAACGAATTATGATTGCAAAAAAATATTAAAACGATACGTACCTTCATGGGCATTCTCAGTTTTAAGGTTTCACAATATTCTCTTAAAACTTTTAGTGGAGCATGAACCTGCCAAAACATTAAAATTCTGTCATGAAATCAAATTTAAAAAATAATCAAACTATAATGGTGTTTCAAAACTCAAATCAGCGACGCCCCACAGGTAGCCACCAAGTTACCGCGCCTGCCGCATGCGTCTAGTCCTTTGGTCCAAACAAACGACCATCTGGAGCCCATAACCAGATAGGCGGAGATCTGGACGGCCTCGTAGGAGATGGCATGGCGGGACAAGCTCGAGGGGTTGGGATGAGGAAGGCCAGGATGGAAAGGAATGAAAGCAGTGGGATAGTCTAGGCTAATATAAGATGACAGTTGTTTTTGTCGAGGTTAAATTTTTATAGGTACTGTTTACATATACATACCTATATATGACCCTGTTTCTATCCCCGAAGGGGTGAGCAGAGCTACTGTTACTGTTTATTTGTTATTATGTACACTGAAAATGTCCGTCTTCTATCTAATACATCGTGTAGTCCCCAACTTCTTTTCTTCACTAGAGAGACACATAACATAACTGCTGCCGTCCAAGAACGAAATGTTAATAATATCTATCTTACGTACCTTAATACAAAAAAGCTTATTAGGTGGCTTAGGCTCTTCATATTCAAATTGCAACCCCTTCACTGTCAAGATTGTTTCAAAACTTGTTCTCTGACGTTGCGAATCAGTTTTGGTCGCATGATTATTACTTGTGTCCCATACAAGGACATAATCTATGGATCGAACTCCGTCGTTAAATGTAAGTGAGTTAGTTTTAAGTGAGCTGGAAGGATAAAATTACGTAGAATATTTTCAAAATTAAAGTTGCTGAAAGTATAGATATTCTATTAAAGTAAATAACATAGTTTCACCGGCTAATCCTTTACATAGCCGCGCCTTCAGCTTGAGCTATAAATAAATAAATAACAATAAATTAATAATAATAATAAACTACAATAGCACCAAGCTTATCTACAACACAAAAGTAGGAAAAGGAGTTTATCACCGAGTTTATCACTATCGTTGTTTAATAATAAAAACAAAAAACATTTGTCCCGAGATAACGAATGTCAAAATTAACAGTTTTTAAAAGACTATTGGTAATTTTTTTATTATTAATCACTTCTAACAAAAAACATTTAATCTAATGTTAGAAAATACCATACTAAATTATTATGCACTTGCCTCGCCATTTTAAAAATGCACTCGGTTAGAATAACATTTCTAAATCTATTTAAATTTTCACTGCTCACTTCTGATAGTAAACCAAATTGTTTGGAATAAACGAACTAACTGGCGAACAAAATGAGGAAGTACATAACAAGAATTGATATAATATGTGTACACCATATTCACCAAGTACCTAACTGCGAGTCCTTATCAGGGAATAACGGCAGTTTAAAAATAATCGCAATGATTCATTTCGAAACTGTGGATAAAATGAAATAATAATTGGTAGTCATTTAACTTTCCACCTAAAAGAACGGTGATGGCAAATAAATGCCACTACAATAAATTCACAATTTACAGTAAAATAATTTAACTTAACCTAGCTAAGTTCTGTCGTAAACTCCTAGTACATTTAAATAATACTATTTACTTCTCCAAGATACATTTTAAAGTTAATCGTTTATTTTGGATATAAGTTATGCACACGGAGACAAATTTGTCTCCGTGGATATAGTACATGATGAGATGAGTTGTAATTAAACACATCGAAAAAAAAAGAGGTCATATCGGCTCGCCCCATTACACGATATAGGCTTAGAAACATTTAGATTTAAAAACTCTTTAGAACAAACATCGCGTCAGCGCTTTATGGAACGCTCCGCACTGACGCGATGCGTTTTTGTTAAGATTTTCTTTAGTAGATTCTTTCGGCATTTTCCAGTATCAAGACGCATTTTCTTTGTTTAATTGTTAAAACTTCTTAAAATAATGCATTAAGACTTAGTGCTAGCCGGATTCAGCGCTAAAAAGACGAATAAAACCGCTATGAAACCTGGTACTGAAAACATCGATTTATAATAAAGTTTCATAGCATCTGCATTGCTTTTTTTATACTAATAACGCAGAGTTATTTTGTATTTTATTAATTAAGTTGGTAAAAGCCTACTATTTAAATAAATTTCGTTTAATCATAATAATTGCCATTATTTTCTTTTACCTTAGTTTATCTGCACTGTTTGGTTTTCCCATTTTATATGGTTCGCATGCATTTGTAATGCAAAAGTAACAATAAAAATATTTTTTAAAATTAACGCATAATTTTTTGAACGATAGAGTAACAACAGATTAACAAAACCAAAATGCTATTTTAACAAAAGTTCCTATAAAAATAAATTAATAAATTTTAAATAATAATAAGTTTTTTATTCCTTTTGCATGGAGCAATCTTTGTGAACCTTTTTTTTTAGCTTTGCAGTGAGCACTTGAATAATATTCAAAATAATGTGCTCACATGAAACAAACAATGAACTAAAAACAAGAAGTTCTACCATTTCCAAAGGAATGCATATTGCATTGCAATTATCTGCTTAGCGGTTTTACATTTGTTCTCTCACACCAACGCACGACTATAAACGGATTCCCACTTTGATTACTAATTGAACACAGGTGAATTGATAGCGATTGCATAGACCACCGCTAGCGTATTTAGTTTATATGGCTTGCAATGGGAAACCACAAATATGTACTCGTAAAAGCGAAATTAGCTGACATATCCTGTGCCTAAACTACTAGGTCTAGAAACATGAAGTTATTGGGACTTTATTTTTAGAAATTGAATGATCAAGGGAGGGTTGAAGTTAGTACAAAACTCCATCGTTTTAAATGAAAACCACGTAGACTAAATCGCGTTCGTAAAGCTAATCCTACTTTAAAACTTAGTGCGCCTGCACACATGCCATTACCAACCGCTTTTTTAAATGTATTTTTTAATGTACGTTTAAATATCAATATCAGCAAGATCTAGAATCTAAGAAAATCTGTTTAGCCTCTATAATATATGATTATATAGAACTAAAAATCGAAGCAATAATAAATATCAATCAATCAGCCTATTGCACTGCTGGACGTAGGCCTCCCCAAGGGCATGCCAAAGTGCACGAGCACCAGCTTTCCTCATCCAGCTACCACCAGCGACCTTCCTCAGGTCATCAGTTCACCTGGCAGGGGGGCGTCCCACACTAAGTTTCCCGAGACGTGGTCTCCATTCGAGAACCCGTCTACTCCAACGCTTATCTGTTCTACGACAGACGTGACCAGCCCACTGCCACTTCAGCTTGCTACATTTAATTTATATATTGGCATAAAATAGCAAAACTCATTCATAGGCTCAAGCAAAACTCATTCAAGATGTTGCTTACAAGAAGATGCTTGTTTTTCCCCCATCTCGTTACCGGTGACCAGTGCTCATTATAATCAATCTCAATGTTTCATCGTTAGTCCGGTAAGCTGACGTTGACTTATCACCCTTCTTAATAATTTATTATAGTGGCCTTCTAATTACTACGGGTAAATAGACCATGGCGAAAGCTTTGTATTGAATCTCTTTGCAGTTGTATATTTTTCTGAAACGTTTCATAAAATGTTCACGTAACTTAAAAAATAGATAGCTTTCGTTTGCTAGTTTGAAGTGGTATTTAGTTTAATTTATTTCAATATGTTGTAAAAAAAAACTTTATTTTCAATCTCGAATTATCTCATAAAAACCTGAAAGTTCTTTTGGGCATAGCAGTTTTATTGATAAATCTAGTTGGTGGGTTTCATTCCCCTGCTTGCAAAAACTAAACTATAACAGTAAATAATACGACTTATGAATTTAAGAAACAATCAACGAATTATCTACATACCTAGTCTAGAATAGTAACTGTCTAACAAAGCCCGCTAAAACGTGGCACCTAATTAATGTTGACAGACGGCGACGACGTCAGACAGGCAGATAAAGTCGCTGCTGTGCATTGAAGCTTACTTTCAACGTTCTTACAAACCGAGTCATATAAAACATCATTGTACCGCGTATTCGAATGTCGTATGGTATAGTTTTTGCTTCTTTGGTATTCTTTTGGTGGGGTCAAGTTTGAAGCGTAGTTACTCTTCTAGACTATAGATAATTCGTTGCAAATAATATACACCGTGAAATTTTACTGGTTGATTTTCGTTACAGGTAGTGTTGAGTCCCCTGAACAACTTTCCCAAAGGAACATGAACTGTAAACCGTCAAAAAATTTGGCTCGTTCATACAAAACCGCGCGGCCAGCTGGTCGATTATGGGGGGAAGCAATATTTATTTTAATTTGCCAGCCCGTGTTCCTTGGGGAAAGTTGTTCAGTTGTATGGACTGACACTCCGTGTAAAGAAAATGCCATCAAAAACATAACTTATAAAAAAACCAAGTCTCGCACGCAACTTAGTCTACCGTAAAAAGTTGTGAGATCCATGTAATACCAAGTCGGTTAATTTATTCAGTCCCTACTTAAGAGTCCTTCTGTCTTAAGTTATTACGTAATTAGCTCACCTAACAACATCTTATAGTGACCAGATCAATATTAAAAATCTCTTATGTTTTAAATAAATACATAGATTGACCTGGCAATCGCATGAAAACACAATGTATCTCACAAGTAATACATTATTATATTAAATTTGATTGTTTAGTGCGATTGCCAAGTCAATCTATGTATTTATCGCATGAAAACATAATGTATCTCACAATTAATACATTATTATATTAAATTTGATTGTTTAGTGCGATTGCCAAGTCAATCTACGTATTTATTTAAAACATAAGAGATTTTTAATATTGATCTGGTCACTATAAGATGTTGTTAGGTGAGCTAATTACGCAATAACTTAAGACAGAAGGACTCTTAAGTAGGGACTGAATAAATTAACCGACTTGGTATTACATGGATCTCACAACTTTTTACGGTAGACTAAGTTGCGTGCGAGACTTGGTTTTTTTACAAGTTATGTTTTTGATGGCATCTCATTTCTTTTTGTAGATCGCATGAAAACACAATGTAAAAATGCACACCTACGCTCCACCGACCCTACACCTAACCTACACCTAACCTACACCTACCCTATACCTACCCTATACCTACCCTACACCTATCCAACACCTATCCAACACCTACCCTACACCTACCCTACACCTACCCTGCACCTCTTATTCAATTATATTCCATTATACAGGTACACTGATTCATTTACTGCAAATGTAACTTTGTAATCCTATATAATGCCCCAAGATTTATATGGGATTACAAAGTTATCTAGCAAATGATGTATCTAGAAAACTGGGCCGAAATTGCAAAATGTTTTAGTTTTTCCTTGGTTTATACACTAAACACTAATTCCATTCTAAATTTGAAGCTTCTATGTCTGCTAGAAGTGCATTAGAGTTTTGATGATCGGTCAGTCAGTCAGTGAGTGACAAAATTAAGAAACTTTGACTAGTTATAATTCATAAACTACTGGTTCAAATTGATTGAAATTTGAAATATACCGTATTTATACAATGCCTGCTTGGTTACTGAAAACTCAGGCTTCTAGTTTTATCCACAACGAAGTTATAGGGGGGTCGAAAATGGCCTGAACTGCTTCGAGAAAAGTATGGTACGGCCGTGCCGCTTTTTTGCTCGACTTGGCGGGGGCACTGCCGTGTCCCCAGATAAAACAGTTAAATTTCACGGTGTATATCAACTATTGCAAGTAGATTTTGAAGTCGATGGTCTAGTGTCTAGGGCCGCTGCCTCCCGTCCGGGAGACGCGGGTTTGATCCCCACCACGTACCAATATGTTTACGAATTTTGAATTCATATTACCTTTATTCGACGCTGTTACGAGTATACGGTGAAGGAAAACATCGCGATGAAACCTGCACAGAAATTCAAAGGTTGTGTGTGAACTCGACCAACCCGCACTGGGCCAGCGTGGTCGACTAGGGCCTAATCGCCTTCATTCAGGGTAGGCTTGAGCCCCTCGGTGGGGAAGCTGTTGACGATGACAGTATAAATTGCTTATCAATGAAAATTATTCTAAACCATTTTCTATAATACCTCATGTAAAATGTAGGCTAGTCAAGTCAAAGTCAAGTCAAATTTTTTTATTCGAATTAAGATTTTTACAAATCATTTTTCGACGTCAAAGCTATCATGGATGGCACGTTCACTACCAGTGTACGCCCTCTGTGGAGAAGAACGGCCAGAAGAAACTCCACAGGAATTGTATCTTTTGTACTTTTCTTTTAAATATATAAAGAATCATACATGAGTCATAATTACAATCTACTCCGTTGATTTGGAACAACAGTTGACCAGACGTTTTTATCATCTAAGTAATCATTTATCGTATAATAGGCCTTAGAACATAAAATAGTTTTAATTTTAGCTTTAAATTGGCTATCGGACAGATTTACAATATCATCTGGTATTTTATTATAGAAGCGAATACAGTTCCCCATGAATGAATTATTAACTGTGCACAGTCTAAACTTTGGGTGCGCTACTTTATTTTTATTTCTAGTATTTATATTATGTATATCAGAATTCTTAGGAAATAGCATTGTGTTCTTCCGGACATACAAGATGTTTTCAAATATGTACTGTGAGGATATCAATTTCTTTAAACAATTCCCTTAGGGAATCGCGACCACGCAATTCATATATGGAACGTATCGCCCTCTTCTGTAACACAAAGATGTTATTTATGTTAGCAGCTTGACCCCACAATAAAATTCCGTAGGTCATAATGCTGTGAAAATAGCTGAAATATACAAGTCTGGCAGTAGCAACGTCAGTCAGTTGACGAATCTTTTTGACTGCGTATGCCGCCGAGCTGAGCCTTGCGGATAACGCATTTAAATGAGGGTCCCATTGTAACCTTGCGTCGATAGTGATCCCCAAGAAAACTGTTTCATTTACATATTGCAAATTTTCGTTATTCAAGACAATAGCTAAGTTGTTGTTCCTTACATTAGGCAATGAAAATTTAATACATTTTGTTTTCTTGGGATTCAACATTAAATTATTTGTCGTAAACCAATCATGGATCTGGGAAAGAGCGTCATTTACTTCGTCAATATCTTGATTATGTCTGCTAGCTTTGAAAATTAGAGAAGTATCATCAGCAAATAACACTATCCTAGATCGGTTTTGTACCATAAAAGGCAGGTCATTTATATATACTAAGAATAGGAACGGTCCAAGAATTGAGCCCTGTGGCACGCCGATTTTGACTTTAGATCCCAGTGACTTCGTGCTGTTTATTTGAACTCTTTGAATTCTATTTTCTAGATAGGAACTGATCAAATTTAGGGCTCCGTCTCTAACTCCATAATGTTCCAGCTTTACTAGCAGCGTCTCGTGATCGACGCAGTCGAAAGCTTTAGATAGGTCACAGAACACCCCAATAGCATCCTGCGACTCCTCCCAAGCCCCGTACACGTGATGTAGGAGAGCAACTGCAGCGTCGGTGGTCGAACGCCCCTTAGTAAATCCGAACTGTTGATTATGGAGTAGATGGTTCAGATTAAAATGAGACAGCATTTGATTAAGTATTATCCTTTCAAAAATTTTACTGAGTACCGGAAGTATAGACACTGGCCTAAAGTTACCGGGATCCTTTTTATCTCCTGACTTAAATAAAGGTATTATTTTACTATGTTTCATTAAATCTGGAAATACACCCTGATCAACACAAGAATTGAATAAAAATGCTAGGTAAGGTGCCAGAGTTTCGATTATAGAACTACACAACTTAACCGACATACCAAATAAGTCTTCAGTATCTTTTAGCTTTAATTCCTTAAAAGTTTTAATCACTACCTGCGGGTTTATATGCCTAAACTCAAACGCAGTTGGGCACCTTTGAACATTAGCATTCAGCAGATCGCGAGCAGAAGAAGGTGAGGAATTAATCGGTTCTGTAGTTTTTAATGGAATGTTTGTGAAAAATGT
Source organism: Carpatolechia fugitivella (assembly GCA_951230895.1). Lineage (NCBI taxonomy): Eukaryota > Metazoa > Arthropoda > Insecta > Lepidoptera > Gelechiidae > Carpatolechia > Carpatolechia fugitivella. The sequence goes on from OX579649.1 coordinate 1,624,235, forward strand.
TTCAAATTCTTGAGCAATATCTTCATCTGCAGTAATGATACCACTAACAGTATTTAATGAATGTCTGTTGTCGTATAGTTTAGCTTTTCCCGTTTCGCAGTTTATCACCTTCCAAATCGTCTTTACAACATTATCAGCCGAAACTATTTTGTTTTTAATATAGTTGGCCTTTGCTAATACTATTTTGTTTTTAATATAGTTGGCCTTTGCTAATGCACAAACCTTTTTAAAAGTTTTTGAAAAAGTTCTAACATATTCAATGAAGATTTCACTATGGTTATATTTTCAGCATATAATTCGAATAACCTATCTCTACTAATGCGAATGCCCCTAGTAGCCCAGTCACTAAATCTGAATCTAGGCTTAATGTTAATTGTCTTAACTTTAAATATATCCTCAAACTCACAATGTAATAAAGAAAAGAACTCTTTATAAAAACAATTTGGATCATTCAAATCATAATTTGGAACAGGCAGTTTATCGCATAATGCTTTATTGTATTTTTCAATTTTACTCGCGGTTACAGATCTTTTCTTTATTGAAATACTCTCTTTTTTTGGACTAATAGGAAAAGTCACTGCTTGTCCATTGTGATCTGATTGAAGAGAGTTTATTATTTGTTTGCTGGAATAATTACAATCACAGTAAAAATTATCGAGACAAGTAGCCGAAGTCGCTGTGATTCTTGTTGGCTCTAGGAAAATGTTAACCAAATTAAATGATTTAAATAAACCAAGTAGCCTGCTTTTATAGGTTGAATTTACTAACAAATCTACATTAAAATCTCCGCAGACTATGTGAGATTTATTATTAGACTTTACTATTAATTTTAATACATCTTCCATAATTAACTCAAAATTTTGAAAGTTCTGGTCATAAGGGGGTCTGTAAACGCAAACTATAATATGTTTTTCCAACTCAACAGAGGACAGTTCAATACAACCTGCCTTCGAAAGTCCAACAATATCTTTGCGCTCTTTAGATTTTATGTTTTTCCGTAATAATATAAATGAGCCTCCACCGTCGGACTTTCGATTGAAGGTACTGGCAATATAATAATTATCATAGTTAATAATCATTTGATAGTCTTTCAGCCAGTGCTCTGTTAAACATAAAACGTCAGTTTTCCTAGTTTCCAGGAACAACTATAACTATTACTATTATTAGCTATTATTTTCTACTTACTGCTTTTACTCGCTAGTTGTAGAAAGTTATTTGCAACTATGTCCCACCGATTCCCGGGAGAGGTAGGAAAACATGCGTGATTATCGATTTCCTTTAATGGAGAATGTTAGGTATTCCAGTTTAGTCGACTCACTGCTTTTTCACATGTTCTGGCATGCGAAGAAGTTACTAATTTAGCTCTGGAATTTTGCCGATTTGTCTAAATTTTCAGAGGATCCTTAAATAAAACTTTTATTTTAGGTGAAACGGTATTTTGGGTGCTACATCTTATTTGCCTTTTCCAATGCAATTAATTCAATTACTAATTATATGACTTTGTGATAAATGGCTTAAATTTTTAACTGGCATTTACGTAATTGAATCCTTTATGTTTTGTAATCTATATTATTATAATATTGAACAAAAAGCATATTTTTTTTACAAAATATGTCTATTACGAAAACTAGGTGAATCGGATTGATGGATTTCTCCTTCATGTAATGTATGTAAAATTTTATAATATTTGTCAAATTTCTATCTCCCCATGTAATTTCTAAATTCTAATCCTAAAGAGATTTAGTTGCATCAGGATCATATTCATTCACGCTTACGAACTCTGCACGAGTGCCTGTTCATTCAATGGATTACGGAAAGGGGTGAAAATCGATTCGCTGTGTAATTGTGCAAATGGAGCAGAAAATTAATTATTCGAACGGTGAGAGATGACTGTTGATTTGATTGAGTATTACATCAGGGAAAGCTTACATTCTAAATATCCCTTGTTGTTTTTTTATATTATCACCTACATGAAAATGGCTTGTGATTGTGCGGTGGCAATGTTGGTTATTCTAAAAAGAACAAATATATTTTCAAAATGTTTCGTTATTTATTTTTTTCGCTGATAAATAAACGTTTTTAATTAGTTGATACAGTTTTTCAGATATATTGTTACTGAAATTTTGGTAAATTATAAGCCTCAACCGTTATAAAAATGTACAAAGCTTTCATGTGAAATCAACTTAGTTATTGGTTGCCAGTATCTGAAAATTCAAGACAAAAGAAGTAATTAAATACTTTATTGCAACAGTTTTATATTTCCATTTGTTTCGTCTTATATATAAGTAGTTTTAGTCATTCTTTTGAAGTTTAAATTATTATGTAGATTTCCCTAACTTACCTTACTTTATCTGAGCTGTATATACTAACGCATTGTCGGGTTGGCGATTGAAGTAACGTTACAAAGTAACGTTATTATAACAACTCTTTCAAGACTGTCACTATTGCATTATCCCGAGGGAAATAATTTATTGCGATTCAAAAGTTTTACACATGGTCCTGGTAAAAAAACGGTTATCACAATATTTAATATCTTTCTAATATTTAATATGTAATATGCAATAAAGTGATTATACAGCATGAAATTTACATCGTTTTGTTCCCGCCGTGTAGTGATAGTACCCGTCAAACTGAACAACTTTTCACGAAAAAAAAAATACCAGTGACAAAAAAATTTTTGGTCTCTCCATACAAAATGGGTCGGTCGGGAGCCTCACTTAATTAAGATTATTTTCACAAAAAGTGTATGATATAGCAAATACTTGAAATGACCGGGCGGCGTTGAACCGATAGCCAAGTGACGAAAATTCAGTGTCAGTTAGTTTTTTCTACCATAAGTTCCATAACAACGTAATTTTGGATAGTAAAAAGATGTCTATAAAAAAAGTAAATAAAATATACTTTTTGCACTAAAAAAAATAATAAAATTATAAAGCAGAAAATGCAAAAAAAAAACTGCAAAAATAATGCATTTATTTTTTAATTTTCTGCTTTATAATTATTAGATTTTTCGTTAACAGGCGTAATCTGTAACAATCATTTATAATTTTAAGGTATTTACAATCATAAAACACTATTCCCTCCCCCTTAAACCCGTCAATGTGAAAGCTCTCGAAAGACTAAAAGCTCTAATGGCCACGCCAAACCTAAATTATTTAATGTGCTCATCCGAAAATGGCTAAGTGACGTGTCTATAAATACCTGCTGACATTTAAAAACTTTAAAAAAAATATGGGTACTAATAATATTGACGTTATTTTTCACTAATAAGTGTGGCCATGTTTTTATGGCTATATCACCGAATAAATTTAACAAAAAAAAAAGAAGATGAATCAAAACTGGTAACGTATATTTTCAAATCGACTCGTTAAGAAGAAGAAAATAATGATTTACTAAATAACAATAAAAATAACTTTAAAAATAACCTTACTTCATCATCAACAGTTCATATACGTCCCCACCGAGGGGACCTAACCTTACTTACCTTATCTATAACGTTGTGTAAATTCTTGGTTTTAAAAATTTGAAGATTTTCTTTATGAACTCCGTCATCAAATCTTGTACTCCCCCACTTTAAAAAAATTAAACAAAATCATACCATGATTTTTTAATATAATTTAAAGCACCACCAAACACAAGCACCTGCCTAGAAAATCTTATTCAAAATTTGGCTGCGTTATATTTTTTTTTCTTACCCGTTGCCAAAATCCGTATACTTACGTGTGTATAAGCTGTTTATCCCGACTATTTCTCAGCATTACTCAGTGGAAGAGCACTCGAAAAACTAAAAGCACTAATGGCCTCCGCGCTGCATTATTTTGCGCTTCCGCCCGGAAAAGGAAAAGAAAGGGGTTTATGAATATAGGTACGGGATAAAAATGTACATAACACAAAAAGCTCGTAATTTTTCTGTGTTCATTAAGGTTTTAAACATGTTACTTTGAATTCATTTTATTGAATAAATTATCAGAGCCAAAAGGAATAAAAAATGTAAGGCATAAAAAAATATTTTCTAGATACATAGTTGTCAGCCAATCCAAACTATCATGACTGCGTCAAGAAGCGTATCCTACCTACTCGTAAGAAAAGTTGTTTGATTGTCCAATCAGAAGCAGTTATAAGCTCAAAAAAGTCATACTCGTACTTATTAGACGACCTTTTGCCCGCGATTTCGTCTGCAAGGATGTTGGAATATTGGCTCCAGAGACATTGAAAGTTTAGGCAGAACCATCTAGTGATAACGTTCCATATTAAATCAGTAATTCTCCTTACTTAATGAACCTAAAAAGAAATCGGACTGAACAGTATAATTAGTGACAATTCAGGTTACAAAATATTGAGTGCTTAATTTTATGCAAATCCGGCCATTTTATCGTGTTTGAGGAAGAAACATACAAACTTTCGTGCTGTTAATATAAGTAGAAAAAACCAAAGCAATGTAACAAGTAATCTTCACTAGGTATGAAACAAAGACAAAACACGCTAAAAGCTGAAAGAGAACCACAAATCACTCAAACAAATCAAAAGAAAAGAGAACTACAAAAAGCACTGAGAGAAAAACATTACGAACGCAATGTTCGAAACGGATGCCATTTGCAGCGGACATAAATCATCCATATAGAACAAGGATTTATTGAATTAAATCCATGGATAGTTGAGCGGTTGAGAAGGAATAACAGCCGAGAGTGAAACGTATGGCATTAATGTAAAGCTGAAGCGACTTGATATTTATAATGAGACCATGATAATCATGATTTAAATACAAGCTTAGGCTCAGGATTCCTCTTTTCGAGTCAAAATATAGCCAGAGCCACCGCCTTTAGGCTAATATGGCGGTTTGTAGTTATATAATCTAATGGCCAGCATGTGTCAAGACACAGGATTATCGATATTTTTTAGGGTCAACAGATTTAAGAAATATTTTCTCCACGATGTATTCTTATGATAATTCAAAAAAAACCTAACATAATAGATTTTCTAGTCTCTAACAAAATTATACTGTTCACGGGCAGCATCGCAAATCTAAGTTGTCCCACAAACTGATAACTTCATTAATAATAATAAGATGATTTTGTATATAGTGTACATAGGTGTAAATAAGAAAATTTGTACTTCTCCGGATGAAATTTCCATGTTAAAAACTTTCGATATAAAGGACATTCATATGTAAAGTTGAACTATTTATTAGAAGAGGTCTTGGTCGGCTCGAAAGAGCACGCACAGAAAGTAGTATACCTTTTAATTCAATATTTATATTTATGCCTTCTGTCAATGGTGACAATTCTGCTAGTGTCGAGGTTGGAGAATACACATGGAAACAAAAATGCTTAGTACGTAATAATTACAGGAAATAACAGCATCAACCTCAAATTCAAGCCGGAATACAAGCGGATCGTTGGCAATATTAGAATTTAAACTTTTATCACATAAATTCCTTAAAACGAGCGTTTGCAGCACATAATTGGCTAATACGAGTCTCATTAGCCTATTAAGAATATTTTATGGGCCATTGACGATTCAATTACCTACAGGTTAGTACGTTTATAGCGTAATTTGTTAAGAAATTGATAATGTTTTATTTTTCTAGAGACTGTTGTAAGAATAAATATTGCATAATTAAATCGTTTATTATCGATCCTGACATGGAATCCCGTGAGTGATGACTGATGACTAACGACAAACTAATAAGACTTACTGACGATTGCTGACAATGGCAGCCAAAACTAGATCTGTTGTGATGCTAAACCTTCATCTATCATCAACTGTCTCTGGTCATTTTCACCTGTCGATTTTTATTGTAAACCAAGATTTTTAATTAGCAATGTAGTCAATTTCGTGACTTTGTTTGGTAAATAACATCTTATAACTTGGACCAGTATTGTTAAAACTCACGGAACTGATTCGGACAGACATTGAATTTTAACTAGTTTCTCCTTCATTAGATACGTACTTTTACCGTGTACGTTATCCTTGTGTACACAGTAACATCTCATGCTGGGATGAGAGCCGAAATAATGTACTTACCCACAGATATTAACATTCTCTCTTGTGCAAATTCTGGATTATGAGGATAAGTTACAGGAAATATTTCTACCTGCATTGCTTCCTTTTCTTGTTTCTAAGAAGAAATTATGTAATAATATTGTTTTACTGTTAAAACGATGAGCATTTGCAAACGTGGAAAATAGAAATTAATTACTTCAACACTTTTAAACATTTTTCAATAAAATTAAACAACTTTCTGAGTTGTGTCTCTACTTAAAAATTTGACTTAATAAAAACAAGACAGTTCATAATGCAATAAATGCAATTAATTCTGATCTTGCCGCTGTTTATACTTGGGCTAAAACGTTTGGTCTGCTAGTCAACCCTAGCAAATCCCAGGTTTTGATTATAGGCAGTAGTAGACTTAGAAGTAGAGTAGTTGATTTTTCTAGCGTTCCGTTGGTTTATTATGATGGTACTTGTATACCCTAAAGCAAAGAATTTAGGGCTTATAATTGACTGTAATATGTCGTGGAAAGCGCAAGTCAACGAGGTTAGCGACTTCAGTACTTCTTACCATTTCAGACTAAGATAATGCTTACACAAGCAATTTTGTTGCCTATTATCGACTACGCTGATGTCTGTTACTTGGATGTGATGGAGAAGTTACTAAATACGCTTGAGTGATTGAGTGCCTATAAAATTTGGCTATTCGTTTCATTTTTGGTCTTCGTAAATACGATCATGTTTCTGTATTTCTCGCTCAGCTTAAATGGCTCCGTTTTCATCTTCGTCGTGATGTGCACATCCTGTCTCTTCTATTTAACATCCGCAAAAACCCTGCGACCCCCCACTATCTCAAATCTCGATCGAACTTTTACCTCCTGACACTCGCCCTAGACGTCCCTGCAACACTAGGATGCTGGTGTGTCCTAGAGCCAATACCAATTTCCTTGCTCAACTCCTTTTCAGTTTATGCTGTAATACTTTGGAACAAGCTTCCTACAGCAATCCAGAACTGTTCATCCATAACTTCTTTCAAACTTAAATTAAAAGAGCACTTCTTATCTCATCTCTCTTGATATTATTTTATTTTGTGTATGTATTTATATATTATATGTGTTTTATTAGGTATGTAAGTAAAGTATAATATGTAGTATTATGCAATTTCATAATTATGTACGTATGTACCTATTTATTAGGTATATGTAGATATTTTGTTGTATTTATGTTTTTTTTTTTATTTAGGCTAATTTATTTAGTGCACATCCTTGTGCCTGCTATGTTTTCACCTTTTCCACCGCCTTGTAGGTTGGCTGGAAGAGATCTCTTATAGAGATAAGCTCGCCTTTGTAACAAATTTTAATATTATCTTGTAAATTTAAGTGTGCAATAAAGAATATATATATATATATATAATGTTTTTATTTTTTTCTAGTCGTAGCTATACTGAATCAAATCAGCAAAAACATTTCTTTGGTCTGTGCAAGAAACAATATATATTCCAGAAAAAGAAAACAATGTTCTAGTAACAAAAACAATCTCCCGAACTTTTTGCGTTTTCCTTACGTAACTTGATATCTCGTATGAAGATTCCTTTCCATATATTTTCCTTTCCAATAGCTGCATTGGCACTTCAAGTTCGTCAAACAACTTGCCGAATGGCAGGTGACATTTTTGTATAGAGGCCACTAAACATACGTAAATTAAAACAATTATTAAAGCATTGTTCTTAAAAGAAGTAAGATTATATTGTATTGATTGCTAGATCTTATAGTTAGTAGTAGTTAGATCAATACTCTATATTCAATTTTGTATGCAAAAAAGGCTTTTAAAAATGTATAGTACCAAAAATATAAAGGTATTCTTAATCTAACATACTAGCAATGCTATTAAATAAGGAATTCTTCCATGCAAACTTCACTTCTATCTCGTATTGTATGACCACAGATAAAAAAGCACAGCGTAAACCATACAAGATTCAAGTAGAGTTCTCACAAGCCACTGGAATTGTTATTTTATTTGCATTGTATGTAAATTATGATTTGTCTGTCTTGTTATAATAATAATAATAGAAATGTACACGTGAAAAAAGGTTTGCGACAAGTGACCTGAGATCTGTCAATTCTATGCAATTAAAAATTAAAATAAAATTAAATACAATATTATTATAAAAACTCAGTTCATCATCATCATACTCAGCCCACATCAACTCAGTTATTCATCAAAAATTATGTGATAGTTATTTTTGTGATATGGAGGATTTCAACGCTGCTGTTTTGATATAGTGTACTAAAAAATTTAAAACTTAACTAAAAATGTTTACTTTCAAACAAACTGGTTCAAGTCAAGTTACATGAAAACTTTTGCTATTTTCAGAAGTTGTGGTACAAATAGGACTAAGCTACCAACCGAGAAGTATTGCGTAACCATTTTGTATTAGTCTGGGCAGTAACGTAACGACTTCCCTATTTAAAAAAAACCTAATTTTACATAACTGTTATCCGAAACTACCGTCAATGCTCTTTGGGCACGCGTCTTTGGGATAGGTTAGGTTTTTATTTATTAAATTAATACACCACAAACTTAAATTCCGTGCCATTTTTACATTGTAAATTTTCTTTTAAGTTTTTTTTTTCTTAGTTCTCCATCTCGCTGTTAGGTTAGGTAAGTCATTGACTCGATGTTAAACAATTTGGATCGTCTTCAGATTTTGTGGCCCCCCCCGGCTTCTATCTGTTTATCCCGGATTTCATTTGGTAAACTACCGCCCGTGGATTGGTTCAGCACGAACGACTCACTTTCACCGATACGTGCCTATATCTTGCTCTCGCCTCTTTTTATTGCTATACTTTCTGAACGAACATCAAACTTTTCAAATACAAAATTGTTGTTGAAAACATGTTACTTTTTCTGAACAATATTCATTTTTGCCTTAACGTAAGATTTGAGAATATTTTGTTAAAATCCAATCTGATATTTTTTTTTTCAGTTTAGGAATTGAGATTTAAAAATGAATAGAAAATATAACATTTAATGGGTATAACATTTATTTTCAATTATCGTAAAATTTTAGCTAATGCCACATAAAATTATATTTTTACTAATTGAATCAATTTAGCATTAAATTACAATATCAATTTACTTTTATTAATAAAGTATCAGCAAATTTCACTTTTTAAACTAAATTTTTAAATAATTTTCTTTTTATTATATCACTAAGGCCCGGTTTTTCAATCGCTAGATAAACTAACTGATAGTGTTTATTCGACAGATAGCAAGATATTGAATTTTTCAACAGTCGGATAAGACTTATTTAACGAGTAACTCCACTGAAGAATAAATCTATCTGCTGCTTCATTTGCCAGATAACTGTACTATTCGATTGATAGTTTGACGCATGACGTTTATGACAAACAATTTAAAAAACTTGAAACTGGCACAAAGTTCAACTAGTATCATAATAAAAAAAAAGAAGTAAATAATAGAATTGACATTGTCATGTCTGTTGACAGTAAATTGACAGACAAGTTTGAGACAAGTCTGTCTTGCTCTAACGTTAGTCTAAGCAATATAATATATTTGTTTCACCTCTCTGGAGTTTTTTTTTTTTTTAATGATACAAGAAGTATATACAATTTAAATAAAAGCATCATTAAACCATTATAGGTTTGTCTTGATGCCAGATTCGCTCGATGTTGTCAACTATACAAGAACGGTAAGTATTGTGATAAAATATACATTTTCAAGATTGTATCAGATAGTTATCAATGGAATAAGTAACGATTGAAAAATTTGAGAACAATTATTCGTCCGATAAACAGTCATATAACTTTGTTCGTTAGATAGCTAAGATCATTTATCTGAGGATTGAAAAATCGGCCCTTAATCATACAACAATTACCAGAACCTTCCTTATAAGAATAAGGAATAACATTTTATCTACCGATCAAAACATACGAGTAGTCAAATAAAGGCAGTATTTTTGTTATATAAGCAATTAATAAAACCATTGTTGAATATTATTTGTCGAATCCGTTGTGTTATGTATTCATCTCAAAATAAATAATTATTCGGAGAAACGCAAAATAATTTGCTGTGGTAACTACCGGTAGTACCTACTAGCACGTATTACTAAAGCATTAACACTTCATTGTGATTCACATAATTTCTGAGAATAGAATAGAATAGAAAAGCATTTATTCCTTATTGCATATCTCCGTCTGTCCGTATTATATTAGTTTTTGTTTCTAATAAAACGCAAAATCGTTCGTTTTCCTGCGATCGACGCGCGCAACCAATAACGCATGATTGGATTACGGGTGAAATACACAATATTATTATTTTTATACGTAGCCGATAATATGTGAGTGCTTTAGGAAACACGTGTAAAGCTTATTAAAAGATATTCATGTTATTTAAAACAAAACACAACTTAATTCATTAATAAAAATACCTACCTTTTCGATAAAATACAAAATTCTTTATTTTTGGACATGGAATATTGTTGTTGCTTTAGTGCTACGTCAAAGTCAAAAGTCAAAGTCAAATTTTTTTATTCGATTTAAGATTTTTACAAATCATTTTTCGACGTCAAAGAAGTCTTAAACCGAAGTAATCCTGAAGCTTTTTGAATCATTCGTTTTGGTAGACCAGATCTAATACTTAACAGGTAAACTGTTTGCCTAAGTTGCTGATATAGCCCGAAGAATTGTGAGACTCAGTGGGCGGGGCACATTGCACGGTGAGCCGATGATCGCTTCGGCAGAAAAGTTCTCGAATGGCGACCACACACCGGAAGACGCAGCGTGGGTAGGCCGCCCACAAGGTGGACCGACGATCTGGTGAAGGACGCGGGAAGCTGCTGGATGCGGTCAGCGCAGGACCGGTCGTTGAGGAGATCCTTGGAGGAGGCCTTTGCTGATTATGATGATGATGAAATTGTTTTCCAACTAAAATTTTCAGGATCTATGTCAAAATCATCGAAGGAAAATGTTTGATTTTGTCGTTTCCGTTGTTTAATTAATTTTGACATTTGGGAATATAAATTAATATCATTTTTAAGTTTATCGTGATCCCTTACTAAGTCACGTTAAGAAATAGAAAATGATTATAATTTTACGAAAATATTTTTATTTCATCATCATCATCTCACTGCAGGGTATAAGCCTCCTCTTATTTGTTTTAATATAAAATAAAAAATACCTATGTAAAAGTTAAATTAAAATACGCAAATAGAGCAAGATCGTGAATCGTGAATTTATTAAGTAATCCACAATTTAATAAAATTATTATTATTACAAATGTCGACTCCGTAGCCCATTTGGTAGTGAGCCTGCCTACAAAACGCAGTGTCGCGGGTTTCATCTCCGTCAAGGGCATACATTTGTGTGATGGGAACTAAACTATCAGATCAATTATTTATCTTAGGTAAATAATATTAATTCGCAACATTAATTAGGTTTAATAACACATAATATTCGCAAATCACTTCCGCGTCGACTAGCCCATTAATACCCATTCGATTGACCCCATTCCAATAACATTCCATGTAATTGTCTGCTGGGTATTATGAGCTTCCATATTGTATAGACCTTTGTCTGCAGTAACTACAAATCACAATGTTGGTGTCAAAAAAGCTACATGAGAGATAATTTAAATCCTGAGCACCGCATAGGAGTATGAAAATGTTAAATTAAAACTTGGTATTATATAGCGTTAATACCTGGCGCTTATTTTGATGAACGTATGATGGATGTCTATAATTTTTTTAGGTACCTGTTCAATTTGTTATTATAATTTTTTTTATCATAAAGCAACATGGCGCTGACAATAACACAAATTTATCCGTTCGTAACCTGTTTAAACCCTTAAACGCATGCAAAGAACCAACAACAAGCCAAACAACCATTACTCAAGTTCCTTTCTTTCTTTCAGAATACGTAATTTCAACTACTCAGCTATAAAAGCCAGCAATCAAGAGAACGTCTATAATCATAGCACGAAAATTTTCACGAGACAAATCCATGGTGATGATAGACAATGAATTTTAAAAATGGCGCCACAATGTAAAAACAATTGACAGATGAATGAAACAAACTTTATCTGTTTTTAAATGTTATAATTTCTTTTTAAATATTGTTTATGTAAGTGGCCAGTTCCGGATACATACATAGCAGCCCTCTTATTATAGAAAATCTAGCTTATCCTATGACTTAAATTTTGTTATTTTAACTATTGACTGACCTCTTGGTTAATTAACCTTTTCTTTCACCCAGGAAATCATTTACTTGCAACTTCAAGCTTGCTGGCAACAGAATAATTCCATTTTATATTGTTGTAATAGAAAATACCATCAAAACACTCGGCGAAAAGGGCTCTTACTTTACGAGCCAAGCCATTAATGTTAAAGTCTCTTCACAATTTTGAACAATAAAAACACTTTATCTTAGTCTAAACACTCATGGTAGTTTATTGTATTTCATTTTAGGTTTTCAATTTTTGAATTCGTCAAAATCTGCGTTTATTCTACTTTTTACAGTGAAGTAAAACATAATATGGGACGTAGGTGAGCTGTTCATGAAGATGATGTTATATCTCTTTAAAAGCATTACATATTATTTGAACTAGTAAAAAAAATGAAAAAATCTATGGAGAAGAGCTCAACACATGCAAGAAAGGTACGTAAAAGTGATCGACCCTGTTTCTTGCGGATATTATCTTATAGAAAATAAATGTTTCGATTGAATTTAATTTCCTCAACATGCTGTTTTTAAAAAAAATACTGTGTTCATTGGGTCTGTGCAAAATTAGAAAGTTATTTATTTCCATAGGATGTGATTACATCACTTAGATCCGTCATTACATTTGCCCTTGGCATATCAAGCTAACACCACTACTAGCGATAACGTGTTTCCGAATAACAAAAAATACTCTTCAAAGTAATAAAAATGACGGAACTATGTAATATTATAATATTTCCTTATAAAACGGATTCAAATGAAGGATTCACAATACAATAAGACTATGGTTGAGACACGCTGCTGGAGTGTCTCAACCATAAGTAATTTCGATTTCCATCCATCATACTCCCTCCGCCTCCGTTGACAACCCTTTATTACGAAATGCAGACATTCGTAAGCTCTTGTCACTTTGTACCGAAATATCACAAAATACACGTCAATTTGCTTGACGCAGGAAAATTGAAACATTGATCTACAAGGAAAATACGGTAAGTATGGCATTATGGATAAAAACATTATGCAGGTAATATATTTGGTTAGGTATTTTGTAAATGATTTTGTTAAAAAAGATGCTACCTACTAAAACATGTTTGTATAAGAGTTCTTCATAGCGTTCGTTTCGTCTTGTTGACTCTTTTTAATTATTTTTCAATGACCATGAGTATTAACTATTTTTCTTCTTGATTAGTTGGTAAACTTTGACTTGCTTGTAACTAAGCTATTGTCTCTGAAGACATAAAACTAAAAGTGAGTTTTAAGAGTTAATTTTTTTTATTTCAACTCTCGTTACTCACTTTTAATAAAAACCAAAGAGAAAAGCGTTTGGAAATATAATCATGTGATTCGATTATGTGTATTCGAGTGATTCTTTGGAAAATAATTAAATTTTGCATTTGGTATTTTTAAGTAGTATTTCAAAAATAACTCAAGCTTTTTATTTCTAAGAATTGCTTATTTGCAAGAAAGTCACGAGCATTATTTCAAACAGAGAAAAAGCTTGATAGGAATTTAAATATCTGACTGGCTTATTTTATTTTTTGGAGTTTCGATAAAAATAATAATAAACGTACCAGAAAAAAAAAACACAAAAAAGTGAGTTAATTAGATGAATAAACAAACATAGCGTGGCATTTAAATATTTCAAAAACATCATAGCATTAGTTTTTCTATCTTTTGCGCAGCACGTGCCAGAGGTAGTTAAAAAACAACAACCGCACTCTTCTATCAAAACATAGATAAAAAACCACAGGTATTTTGAATTCTCTTTTGCAATAGTAGCGCTCAAACAGCTTTTGCTTTTTGTGCAATTAGATTGTACCAGTCTTATGTTCTATTTTCGTTTTAACGGGTGGAATTAAGATGAAAACCACTTACATTCATGAAACTGGGCAACTTTCCCCAATGAAAATATGAGGGATCTAAAAGCAAAGTAAGCAAATTTTAATGACATTTATATCAACCGAAAGATGTTCTCTGCTGGACAACCTCCCCCAAGGATCTTCACAGCGTCCTGTCTAGCGCTGCACTTCTCACGACTTTCACAAGATTGTTAACCCAGCGACCATCAGTTTGCAAAATGCTCCAACCACTTCCACTTACAATATTTCTTAATTAGGTTAACAGAAGAAAAAAAAATATCTTCCTCATTATCATTCTCCACAGCAAGCATCTGCTATGGAAGGCGTTTTATTATTTCATCAAAGTTTTTAATGATTCGGTTTCATGGTCTAGACACCGATTTTTTTTTATTTTACTCAGTAGGTAAGACGTCATAATAATTTATCTCATTTCAGACATTCTCAACAAAATCTACATTGCTATCTTGACTTTTTTACATCTGTGAACAGGCTGCTTGACCCATTTCCGAGGGTAAAATTGTAGAGTGGGCTTTAAAACGTTTTACTAGGGTTATTACGGGCACTTATTTAAATTTATATCTTTCGCATGCTTTATTGTGGCTGTTAAAGGCAATTTCAAATGTTTAAATGGCCACGGAATAAGCATAAAAGATTTTAGGTTTAAAAGATTGTTAATTTGAGTATTGGAGTATTTTAAGCCATTAATTATTATTAACACATTTTCAATATACGTTTATTTTCAAAAACACAATTTCAAAAACTGTATTTAATCGATTGAAGAATTTCTTACAAACTCTTAGCATTTATGAGTCTCGGCAGTTCGAAACACACATACCTGACATGGAGCTGAAATGAATATTGTTAGTAATACTCAGACACCCACCTGGCACACACCTATGAAAGCTTTATGGTCTCAAATAACACATGTCAGATTTTATGCCCGGTTTATACTTAATCGTAAAAGGGAACCTTAACGCATTTACCTACTGTAGGTATCTGTTGTGAGGGTGATGAAGGCTGGAGTGGGATAAGACTTTAAGCTACAGGAAAAAAGCTTGTAAGGCACCACCGCATAAATGCGTAAACTTTGATGTTTGTTTTTTTTTTTCGTAACTGCATGTTCTATCCATTCGGTAACTATGATAAATTTGTTTTAAAATTTCGTGTCAATTATTCACTTATTTTCCATATTTAGTGATCTTGTGTGTGTTAGCTTAGAGGGTTTTTTTAGCCTAGATTTGAAGATGGGATTCATGAAAAAAATATCAAAGTCTTAAATTTGCAAAAACATCTACAGGACAATAATAATATGGATGAATGAAGCTTTTAAATTAAGTAAAACAGAAGCGTTAAATGCTCGATCTCTTTTTCATGTCGTGGCAGCTGACATTTCAATAATTGGGGAAGCAAACATAAAATTGTTTTTGTGTAGTAGTACAAGGAACAGAATTGAGTAGTTTCATCTAAACCACCATTAAAAGAACGACCACCAAGAAACTCGTGAATATTTAGTTGATGCCCGTTGAAAAATGTGACTTCAGCGTGCTCACTTCGTTGAGTTTGTTGTTGGCTGACGATCTACTTATTTCCTAAAAAGCATGCAATTTATTTTTAAAAACCTAGTGGTCCGCCCACAGCTACGCTCGCGTTTTGTAAGATTTTCCCGTTTTATAAAAAGTATCCTTTGTGTTAATCCAGGTTACAAACTATCTCCATGCCAAATTTCATCTAAATCCGTTGAGTACTTTTCAGAAAATCTACCAGAAAAAGTCAAAGTTTCGTCTGTAATGCGTATCACGAATGAATCTTATGCTAGAAAAAGCGTGAAGGCGGAACAAACATCCAAACATAAAAATCCAAATACCTGTTTTCAGATATTTTTAATATTGTAGATAGGATAATCACAGATTTATTTTTATAATTAGAAAGGAATAATTTGTTATCAGCTCAGTTTTTGTTATCTACGTCTCTATTAAAGAGATAAAGCATTATTACTTCAAATCTTTAATCAGCAGATCACATAATATTCAAAAACATTGCTGCGATACTTTGTTCTTTCCATTACTTACATGCACTGATGTTTAAGTTTTAAGAGTCGCAAATAACGACAAAATATTTTCTTTAAAACACAGTATTTTCATGTTAAAGCTCGGAATTACAAAACCAAGCAAATAATTTGTTATTAACTTGTCTAGCCTAGGCAATCTGATGCCACGTTCGTGCTTCAGAGCGTTACCATGGAATTAACAGAGCATCAAAGTCCAACAGCTAACGCGACATGAATTAAAGATGTACCATTATATTCATCGTCAGAAAAACTGTATAAAAATGCCTTGTTTCGAGAGTCACGAATTAAATGAAACCTCATCACCTATTAAGCTTAATCGAGTATGGAAATGAAGTGTCAGTGAGTCGATTGTTTCGTGAAACGTTTACAAAAGAAGAGGGGGGCTCGTTATGAAATTGCTGTTACATGGACATTGTTACTTTTAAATACTGTGCAATAGTGAGCAACGCCTTTTTCTTTTTTATTGCTAATAAAAATAAAAATAAATAAATGTCTGGTTTATTTTTAACACACATTTTAAGGCTATTTGTTATTTTTTATCATTTGCGTGAAGTTAAAAAAAATAAATAGTATGTTGTCTAATATATTTTCCAATATGCACAACTTTTCAGACAAATAAACTTCGTGTTGTCTATTTCAGTGTTTGAATTTGTTTCTTTTTACAAGTTACAAGCTTTTATTTAACTTGCACTGTATGTATGTATGTTGTATGTATGGGTGTATGTTCCGGTGGAACTCAATTTTGAAGCACTTGCTGCCATTCAATTTTGCTGAAATTTGGTACATTTATGTAACCGTAATGATCATGCAATATTATGGTATCATGGAGCTGGTCTGATGATAGAGACGGAAGGTGGCCATAGGAATTCCTTTAATACACAACACAACCTAGTCGTGTTTGGGCTCGTTGGATTTGTCTTAACAAAATCTTTATTCATACGTGATATCCATGGTCTGATGATGGAGACGGAAGGTGGCCATAGGAACTTCTCTCATACACAACACAACCTAGTCGTGCTTGGGCTCGTTGGATTTGTCTTAACAAGATCTTTAGTCATACGTGATATCCAGTGTCTCATGATGGAGCTGGAAAATGGTCATTGAAACTCCTAAAATACACAACATAATCTCGTCGCGTTTGGGCTAGTTGGATTTATCTTGACAAGATCTTTATTCATACGCGATGTCCAGGATCTCATGATGGAGCCAGGAGTTAGCCATAAGAAATCTTCAAATACATAACGTAACCTCATCATGCTTTTCTCATCGTCATGTGTTTGAATTTGGGGAAATTTTTAATAGTAAAGTCAATAGTTCTGGACGTATACCTAATACGAATCATACCTTCATATTTTTAGTTGCTCATATTTTTTACAACAAATAACATGTTTTCCCCAAAAACCTTGCGTCGTCGTCGGGACGCACAGATAGTCTAGAAGGGTATTGACGCAACGACAAATTGTTATTTAACCAGAGCAATTTGCATATCGCCCAAAGCGACTGGATAACTTGAAAGATGGTTTAAAAAAGCAATGTGACATAGATTCGCCTATGACACAGTGCCCTTTTATTTTTAAAGAGAAAGAGGCACCTTTTATTAAAATTGATTGGAAGAATAGATTCAATAAAAAATAATTATCGCCTAACATACTATTACTGACAAAAAGTCATGGCAGCAAGCATAATATGCTTAACTACTTATATATTGTCAATTGTTCTCGACGTCTAATGCGCCTATTTTGCGTGTGGAATTACCTATATATATATATATATATATATATATATATATATATATATGTATATGTAGTAAAACGACACAACAAGCCTACCTAATTATTTAATTTATGTTATATTACTTGCTTTTTGACAAACTTATTTACTGTATCACAGTCATGGTAGAATTTAAATCAGACTAAAATTTCAAAGCAAGAAAGATAAAAGTTTACTGCGACGGAATTAGAACGCCAGCCTCTTCCAAAACCTTTAATGCCACTGAAGGACAACTACTGCAGTTCATAGGCACTATTAACCCATGTAAGTTTACTGCGACGGAATTAGAGGTCAGCCTTTTCCAAAACCTTTAATGCCACTGAAGGACAACTACTGCAGTTCATGGGCACTATTAACCCATGTAAGTTTACTGCGACGGAATTAGAGGCCAGCCTTTTCCAAAACCTTTAGTGCCACTGAAGGACAACTACTGCAGTTCATGGGCACTATTAACCCATGTAAGTTTACTGTGACGGAATCAGAGGCCAGCCTTTTCCAAAACCTTTAGTGCCACTGAAGGACAACTACTGCAGTTCATGGGCACTATTAACCCATGTAAGTTTACTGCGACGGAATTAGAGGCCAGCCTTTTCCAAAACCTTTAGTGCCACTGAAGGACAACTACTGCAGTTCATGGGCACTATTAACCCATGTAAGTTTACTGCGACGGAATTAGAGGCCAGCCTTTTCCAAAACCTTTAATGCCCCTGAAGGACAACTACTGCAGTTCATAACCCATGTAAGTTTACTGCGACGGAATTAGAGGCCAACCTTTTCCAAAACCTTTAATGCCCCTGAAGGACAACTACTGCAGTTCATAACCCATGTAAGTTTACTGCGACGGAATTAGAGGCCAGCCTTTTCCAAAACCTTTAATGCCCCTGAAGGACAACTACTGCAGTTCATGGGCACTATTAACCCATGTAAATTTTTTTATTTTTCAGAAAATTAAAACTCTGATATTGATTTTATATACTTTATAAGATCAATTTTAAGAAAATCGGACATTTACCTTTACTTAAGCATAACATTATTTTTAAATATTGTTCGAACGTATTTATGAAGCAATAATATCTCATTATTTGCAAAAAAAAAAACAGATACCTACCTACCTATTAGATTAATATTGTTACAGATTACGTCTGTCAACGAAGTATCTAATCATTATAAAACAGAAAATGAAAAATTTTGTCGATCTTGGACAAGACTCGAACCTCCACCTCCTTGGCTATCCAGGCTAGAAACAGGCGCATTACCAATTCATGCCACCAAGCTCTGTAGCTGTTATGCGTAAATGTTAAGTTATGCTTAAGTATAGGTAAATGACCGATTTTCTTAAAATTGTTGTTATCACTGTGTCTGTGTCTGTGTGTGCGCTTGTTTCTGGCCCGGTTAGCCAGGGAGATGCAGGTTCAAGTCCTGTCCAAGATCGACACAAATAATAATTTTCTTCTTTATAATTATAAAAGAAGAGGAGGGCTCGTTATATACTAACCTAGGTAAATTAACTATGTTATTATTAGTAGCTTAAAATTGCCATAATTAATGTAAAACCCTTATTATGAAATCAAAATTAATTAACGTTATTATACCAATACACTTGTTAAAACATGAAATGAATTAAATTAAATAGCCGAACATTTTGCGTATTAACTCGTTACGCGATAACACAGTTCTAGTATAATTAATAGAAAACAAAGCCTCGACGATACAAGCGGAACACATTATGCTCGCGGAGCAAGCACTAATTAGCAAGACTCTTACGACGACATGTAAAAGGAACTACAGTCTTAATTAATTATAGCAGAATTTCTTCCAGAAACAGCTGCGTCATTTACCAACGTACCGCTTGCAGTCTTAATTACTCTGTGTGGACATGTAATTGAACTGCAATTCCTTGAAAATACAGATGTAAGAAAATTTAAAATACAAGACATATTTTATTTTTCCGGAAAGGCAGATGTTTGATTAAAAAAACATGTACGTATAAACAGCAGAACTTTACGTCTGAATGGTTAGATAGCTAGGTGGTGGAGTTGGTATCATTTTTATCTACCGATTTAAAAACGCTTTATCTTTTGAAGACACTTTGGAAATGTATTCAAATTGTTTGTTACCTTTCAAACCAAAAAGACCCCCTGTTGGCACCTTTTTTTACCCGTAGATAGAAGATACGAACTCGACCACATAAAGCTCAAACTGTTCAGATGGAGAGTGTTTTTAACCGACTTCAAAAAAAGGAGGTTCTCAATTCGGTTATATTTTTTTTTTGCTAAAAATTCTTATAATTGGTATTCAGTATCAAGAGCATCCTACTCAAGCAACGGGTTAAAATCTTTTTTCAAAACTAATGTCTACTTTGTTTGAAACGCCATCTTTCGGGTGATTTTAACCCGATTCTTGTTGCATCCCAAGAAAAAGCAAACAGGTTGTTCTAGAAGAAAAATATATGAAATTGAAAATTATTTTAAACCGACGTCTTATTGATGATTCTACCTAATGAGAAAAAGACTTTGGGAGGTCCCATGTACCCCTTTGCCTCATGAGCACCAATGACTTATCAAAACACATTCAATTTCTTATGCAGGCTAGTCACGCTGCACACAATACCTGTGATGATAAAATTCTTACACAGGCCTTTCAATCAACGGCCCGTTACAGTCCATTGCTGGACTATGAGCCTCCTCCACTTAAGTGGAGGGTTTTGCCATAATCTCCACGCTTGGCAGGCGGGTTGGAGATCGCAGATTAAAAGGTAACTGTATCAGAGAGCGCTGCTGCCCGTTCCCTGTTCAATGCGTAGTCCCTAAGTTGCCTCTTACGACACCCACGGGAAGAGTAGGGGTTGGTGACAAATCTATTCTACTCTGCCGACACCACACGGCCTTTACCTCTTAGAAATCTGTCAGATTTGTAAGAAAATTTTACAGATAGATATTTGCCAGTTTTTTTTAATTAAAAGAATTCGTCAGTACTATAATTGCTCTTCATGCAAAACAATTAAATGTAATGGCTTTAACGTGTTGGCACGAAAAACCGATAATTGCGTTCTGGCCTACAGATGTTGTCCGCTCCATACATTTTGTTTTAAATGTAACATTTTGTTTAAATTTGGTCCGATGACAGTCGTTAACACCTCGTGGAGTTACACTGTTTATTTACTTACAAATATTGGATTGCCAATGAATTTTGTTTGCATGAACTGGGTAATATCTATCAGCGTTTTCTAAAAAGGAGGACTTGTTTTGATGTTTGTCTTGCAGTAAGAAAGAAAAAAAGAAAGAAATTAAGAAAATACATTTTATTCCGATCTCAATGCATGCTACTAAGATACAAAATAATAACTTGGGTGTAATTTGCACAAAACAAAACACTTCAACATGCGGTGCGATGTGAAAAGGTGCTGCTTAAAGGAAACGCAAAAGATGCGACGACTGTGGAGTTTCTTCGGTGAGCTCTTCTCCACAGATTCCGCCATTGTGTTAGTGATCTCACCCAAAAAAATGTAATGACGGATCTAAGTGATGTAATAACATCCTATGGAAATAAATTATTTTGACTTGACTTGACTTCAGCATTAACGTTGCAAGTAAAAATACTTCCAACACTGATTTTCAGTCAACACCTTAGATAATGAATGTATCATGCTTTTTACAATTAATTTAATAGAAATTATTTGACTTATGTACACATATTGTGCTATTCTTCTTTTTGCTTTTATTCTTCTTTTCTGTCTTCTTGTTTTGTTCTTTTTTTATTACCTTTGTAATAATTATTTATTTTGCTTTCAACGGGTAGATAGATATCATCCCAACTGTTAAAAAGTAATACGTGAAAGAGACAAAAGTAGGTACTTAATGTTTCATTGCGTCCTCAGTTCATAGGATGAGCATGTGGAGGACAGTTTCCTTTATGAATTTATTAAACTCTTTTATCATAGCATTCCCCATTTCGCTTGCGGCATTACCCCTTGAATTCCAGGTTTTCTTTTATAAGTTAAAGGAAAACAATTTACCTGAAATTAAATAATTGGTCGTATAATGACCCAAACTGTTTATTCAACATTACAAATAAGAATATTATTAATTTTCAATTTACTGATTTAGCGTTTATTTTAGTTAACGTTGCAACTAGATGAATTAATGTAAAATAGTAAATAATTATGGCAGTGACTGGATATGAACAAATCCAGTGGAGTTTATTGCTATAGGCCTACTTCTAAAACTTTACTGGATGTAGGCTGATAATGTAAGGTAAAGTCAAATTTGAAAAGTAATGAATGTAAAAGTACCATCATTGTAAGACAATCTAACGCAAGATAAGGTTCTGAAAAGAAAATAATCTAATACATTTTGTTTTTAATCACTTCGATGTAAGAATTGAAATTCCATTAAGATTCATTTAATGGTGAATGTATGGTTTGGTACTGAATTCTAATATCAGTGTGATCCTGAATCCTATCTGGCTGGGAGCCGTCCGGCTGACACGACGAAATTCAGTCGCGAGCATCGGCCAGCAGACATGGCCAGCGAAATGTTTGCACTATCTCTGATAGATAGAGCTCTGTGTCTCTGCTATAGTGATTTGTTGGCTGCCACTGGCAGATTTATATATTCGGAGAGTGCGCTCCGGATCCAGTAATTTAAAGATAGTTTCGAAATAAGTGCATGCTATTTTGCGTTTTCAAGAATGATGTTGGAAATTGAGGAACTTGATTATCATCTGCGTACTGTATTTCATATCTTAATTTTTATATACTTATTAGATGGAGTAAAATAACAATATAATAAAAAGTAAGACGTATTAAGTATAGTGGAGGAGGTGTACGAAAAAACTAAACATTTTTTCACAAGAAAATTAGATCCGTATAAGGAAATAGGTTAACGAGCTAGATCTGAAAATATAAAAATTTTAAAACCTTAATTGATATAAGAAAGAAATTATTACAATTAGCAAACTACACACAAATGACAACGTTAAACATAAATTCAATAAGTAAAAAATAACATACAATTTTCAACAAAATCCTACTTCCTTCCTTTACTGAACCCAAAACACGTAGGAGGTATTAAAAATACATATGTGCTGCAATTGTAATGATTCATCAACCGCTTTGACACATTATTAATTACGAATGATGGATATTCGAATGCTTGGTTAATTGAACGGACTGATTATGACTGATCGATTAGGTCACCGGCCGGCTGCGATTGGTGAAATTCGTTAGAAACGAGAGCCAAGTGAGGACGAAGTTTTGTTATTAAACAGTTCGGAAGTAATTTTAACTTTGAATAGCCTTCATAAAGGTTTTTTTTCTTTGTGCCAAACTTTGGCAGCCACAGTTAGATATAGTGCAAGGCTAGACCAGAATTGATATACAAAAATAAATTAGGTTTCACTCAATCAACAAAAGCATCAAGTGCACTCTCGCTGCTAGAATTGAAAGATTATCTTTATTTTTTGATTAAATTCATTTATCTATGTTAATCAGCAATATCGATCAAGCAATCAATTTTTCGACGCTCTTACGGTTAAAGAAAATATCGTGATGAACCTGCACACTCCTGCGAAGCTTGTGTGTGAATTCGACCGACCCTCACTGGGCCAGAGTGGTCGACTAAGGCTTAATCGCCCTAATTCAGGGTAGACTCGAGCCCTTCGGTGGGGACGGATATGAGCCGTTAATGCTGAATCAGCAATCTGTCCAAAAAATCTTGTTATGTATGAACTTCTTTATTTTAGTTCCGTATGAATAATATTGTAAATTACAAACAGTTTTGCTTTGTAATTTCTGTCGCAAATAAGATGTACAACTTAAATATTATTATTGTCAGAAGTAATAATTCAATCAATCAATCAGCCTATTGCAGTCCACCGTTGGACTGCTGCCTCCCCAAGGGCACGCCAAAGCGCACGATCACCAGCTTTCCTCATCCAGCCACCACCAGCGACCTTCCTCAGGGGTGTAAGGGGGACAGCCTGTCAAGCAATAATTACATAATAAATAACTTTTTCACTCATATTTCTTGTGAAGGAATTTTCTAACAATGTATTAGACCTAGAAACAGATAATAATTTTACAGAGTCAATTTATTGCTCTCGTAAATTACTGCGCGTTAGGTAATCAGACTGAGGGATGTACGACATCATTTGAATAACAAAGTAACCATGAATTGATGAAGGTACCACCGAACTGACAGTTTTAGTACAAAGACAAATTCTAACCAAATGCCTAGTTAACTAGTTTGGCTCTGGCTTACTTATCATCATACAAAATGTAGATAAGAGTGATAAATTTATTGAATTTTCAATCGAGTAAAATTTATTAGAATGTGGTTGTATTGGAAATTTCGCAAGCTGATGATAACGAGAACTTTACACTGATGTTTTACTGAAATATAAACAATAATTTATTTAAGTTGAGAGAGTGTAACATTAAAATTTGTCTTCAACAAAAGTGTTTGCAGACACGATATTTATTGATTTTTGTCCAAACCTGTTACAGTTTAGCATTGTTTAGTATCTTACAGATACTGCTCTTTCCATTGACATTGTAAAATGTCATAATTAAAATATATGCTTAGTGTACAAAAATACAACAATACATTGAAAAGCAAAGGATTTATTTTTCTCTGAATCCACGTTATATTTAAAATAAACGTAAATGGATAATAATAATGCAAGTATTAATAACACACATATCTACCGGGTAGAATAAAAAGTGTAGTGTGTGTGTGTGTGTGTGTGCAGTGTGTATCCTAGAAGTGTTTATAATATTGCAAGTAACTTCCGGAACGTATTTTAGCAAAATAATATACCTTCTGTAAGAACAATATCACAAAGCGAGCTTTGGAAACACAAATGTACCCTTATTCACTCTCAAGCTGAGATAATATGTAAAGCGACGACCCTTCCTATATTTATAACATAAGATAACAAATGGTTTGTTTAATTGAGCTCAGTATTTCGGGGTTTAACCAAACTCTTACCCTTTGTGGATAGATGAATAACTTTGAAAATTTATGAACTCCCGGAGATGATTCATTAAATGAACAAACAATTTTTTTGTTTATTTATTTAAAGAATCGTTGAATAATTGGTGTTTGGAATTTGAATTTGGTCTTATTAAATCTTGACTTCAGTATAATTTTAAGCATATCGTACCTCTTATGGAAAAAAGGAATTCTTATTGAAATTTATACCATATACATAAATACGTGGCTTCTTAAAGCTCTAAAAATCTCAAGCTTCTGGGTTAACACGATAAAAAGACACAGTGATCTAAAATCACCGCTAAATAAAAAAAATAAAACAATATATACAAGATGCGTAAAGTAAGTAACCCAGCCCAAGTCACACAGAGCGGGAGCGGTGCGGTCCGGGGCCGGGAAAGTGGGACTTTATATGGCGCGGCGTAGCACTGTCCCGCTTTCCCGGCCCCGGACCGCGCCGCTCCCGCTTTACTTTACTGTCATATTTTCACTGCTTCAAAATATCAGTACGTGTACATAAGGCCCATATAGAAAATGTATGCCAAAGAGTTGACAAGTTTATATGTATTTGTTTTGAGGAAACTTAGTCGTACTGCATCAACGGAAGTGAGCCTGATGGCATACCATGGCTATGTTTCATCAATCTTAAGTTATGGTTTACTGTTATGGGGTAATTCAGTGGATGCAAATAATGCATTCATTAGTACAAAAAAAATGTATTCGTGGTATTTTCAGGGCTCATCATATGGATTCTTGGAGACCACTATTTAAATTTAGTAAAAATTTACCTTTATTCTGTATTTATATAAAACAGTTGTGCTTATTTGTTCGACAGCAGCCAGAATATTTTAAGTTAAATAGTGAACAGAGGTCAACGAGATATAAAAATGAACTGCACCAGCCTCCCTCCAGAATAGATTTGTATAAGCGTAACTCATATTCAATGGCCATTCGTGTGTATAACCATTTACCTAATTTAACCAAAATGTCCATTTCGGAAATTTAAAACTCTAATATCAAGTTGCCTCTTGGATAAATGCTATAACTCTTTAACTGAATTATTCGATGACCAATTTTAATGTTTGCATGCTATTGTTTGCTGGAACATATTAATGATACAAAAACCTTATGTAACATTTTTATGTTCTTGAAAATAAATTTTTAAAATTATGATTACAATTTTTTATTAACTTTAGAAGATAAACAGGATCATTATTCCCGATCAACAAAAGTGTTATTCCGATAAATTTAAGGAAAAAATGTTTGTCGACTCAAACTAATGGCCGACTATTCAGCGGAAATGATTATAAGATGGGCTCTGATAGAAAAACTGTTTAAGTTAAAAGCGATAATAGTTCAAAATCTGTCAATAAAAATATTTTTCATGGTATCGAAAAATAATTTGATTAGATCATCATCATCATTTCGGTTTTCGTGAGCATCGGTGGTCTAGTGGCTAGGGCCGCTGCCTCCCGTCCGGGAGACGCGGGTTCCCATGTAAATGTGTTCTCAAATTTCGAATTCATGTATGTTTATTCGACGCTCTTACGGTGAAGGAAAACATCGTGATGAAACCTGCACACTCCTACGAAAAAGTTCAAAGGTTGTGTGTGAAGTCGACCAACCCGCACTGGGCCAGCGTGGTCGACTAAAGCCTAATCGCCCTAATTCAGGGTGAATCGAGCCCCTTGGTGGGGACGTATATGAGCTGTTGATGATGATCATCATCATTTCAGCTGGTAGACGTCCTACCGAACAAGGACTCCCCTGTAGGTTCCAACGTAAACGGCCCTGCGCTACTTGCATCTACCTCTTATCTTGTTTATAAGGTTCTTTTCATTTTTATAGTATATATCGTGTAAATACATCAGCTATGTTACACCACCTGCCCTTGTGTGCCCTTGGGGAGGCCTACGTCCAGCGCAGTGGTGCAATACGCTAATTGATTGAGTGATGTTACACCATAAAAGTAATGTAATTGGATTTTACTGGAATTTTTGTTGACGTCTTAAGGGTTTTAAGTGTATTTTTTATGTTAAAAATATTTTCATGTATTATCAGGTAAGTTAACAAAATACAACATCGGTTTGATGAAAAACAAAATTTTCTTTTTTTTTTTAATTTTTGCTATTTTATTAAAGCATAATATTATTCCCGCTAAAGTGTTTACTTTAGCTCCATGCCCTATTTTTTAGGAATGGTGTCAATTTTTCGCATTGATTGATTGGCGCGCTTCGAAGGCGGACGTTCAATCCCTGCATTTTTCATGCTCTGACAACAGCTTCCAATGGATCTGATAACTATTTGAGGGAATTGAACTTGGATTAAGGAAAGTGTAACTAAAACGATACTTAAATGAGGATGAAACTAAAAACTTGAACTTACAATAGGTTTTTAGTAATTTGATCAAAATATGTATTTATATATCACCAATAAAATTATAACGAAGATTAGTTCCAGAAATGAGATACGACTTTTATGCCTAATATGTTTTAACAGGTCTAATTATGTATAGAAAGTCACCTGAAAAGCTGTTTAATTATTTATCTGTTTATTCCTGTAAATATATTTTTTATTTTCGTCAAACTTTATATTATTTTGTAAAAGCATTAAATTTAGAAACGAATTTAATATGATTTTTATGAGTTCGGCGTTTTTAAGTACATTTAAAACAGACAAAACAAATAAATGTACAGAATAGTGGACTGTTACTATATCGGTATAATCACTTGTTGTGTTTTGCGTTTTTAAATTTATAATTTTAAATTAACTGTTCAATTAATTCATCGAATACTTGTAACAGAGCGTTGGTGGTCAAGTGGTTAGGGCCGCTGCCCTGACCACCGGAGACGTGGGTTTGATCCCCACCACGTACCAATGTGTTTTCGAATTTGTTATGTTTATTCGACGCTCTTACGGTGAAAAAAACATCGTAATGAAACCTGCACACTCCTGCGAAGCTTGTGTGTGAAATCGACTGATAACTGAGCCAGCGTGATCGACTAAAGCCTAATCGCCCTAATTCAGGGTAGCCTCGAGCCCCTCCTCGGTGGGGACGTATTGACGATTCATTTAACGTCATTAAAAATATATTGTTGATTTTCATTTAGTGTTTAAAATAATTAGTCACTTCAGTCAGCCAGGATTACTTCATGGATGTGCAATAATAAATAAAAATACAATATACTATCCAGCCAGCTAGTAACTATAATAAATAATTGTTGATTTTCATTCAGTGTTAAAAACATCCAGCCAGCTTTATCACAATAAGCTTGAAACATGGCCGAAGCGGGACTGTAATAAATGTGACACCTTGGCCCCCCCGTACGTGACTCGCGTGTTACGACTGATAGCCGGTGACACCCGCTACTCCGAGTTCAAAGGTTACTTGCGTTCGTTATTTCTTTCTTTGTATTTCATACAGTAGGTAGCACATTCAGCTAGACACTCGCATATATCGGTCTTTTAAGAGGCAAAAGCTGTGAAGGCAGATCTGAATAACGCCATTACGAATACCGCCCCTACTGCTAAAGATTTAACGTGCTTTCAACTTCTTTGTAGCCGCATGTTCTGTCCGCTAAGAAAAAACATTTTTTTAACACTTGACGAAAATTTATCATCAACAACTGAGAAGCTGAGTTAGGGCGATTAGACCCTAATTGACCACGTTGGCCTAGTGCAGGTTGGTCAACTTCACACAAAAATTTGGAATTTCTGCGCAGCAGTGGGCAGGTTTTTCATCACGATGATGTTTTCCTTCTCCGTAAGAGCGAGACTAATCGATATTGGCGCTGTACGTTTTTATTAGTCAAATAAATTTAGGTGTTTGCTTGGAATTAATAAACAACTGTTTAGAAATATTGTCACAAGTTGACTACCTGACCTCTGAAGCGTTATTTTTCCTTGAATATATATATATATATATATATATATATATATATATATATATATTTTATTAAAGTTAACAAACAGCTATTGCTATTGCTTCTAAAATTGATTTTTATTATTATTATTATTGTGGTCTAGTTATATTTTTCCTCCATTGTTTTTGTGAGTTGCAGTACCATTTATCCATCATGCAAAAATTCACTAGACTATACGACGAAGCCAAAAATTGCATTTATGCATGAGTACCGCGCTGTGAACAACGGCTGTAAATGTTGGTTTGACAACCTGACCACAATGTGTCCTCTTGCAGGGTATACTGAAGTGATGGATAGAAACAGTTTCGATCTTTTACTATACCAAATACATCGGTTTTGTTGGTTTTGTCGGTTTTGTGGTTTGGAAACACTTGTCTCTAACGAAATATTCCTGAAACGTACACTAGTATCGAAAAATGGTTTGACAAAATGGTTCGAAATACGTGTACCAGAGGAACACTAAACATATTTTTTTAAAGATTTTATTCTTCAGCTTTAATGGCATGATTAATATGTAGTATATCCATGCTAAATTACAGCCTTCTAGTACTAAGAGCCTCTGAGCTAAGCCGCGGACGGACGGACAGACAGACAGACAGATAAACAGACGGACATGGCGAAACTATAAGCGTTCCTTTTTGACTACAGAACCCTAAAAAGTACCTACTTCGTGTAGCGTGTCCCTGCAATCATAAATAGTGTAATTAAAGTTAAGTCGTTGTGTTCAACTCCATCCTTCGACAAATATATATGATCTACACGACTTTGCCACCTATGATAACCTTACAATACAATACAAAACAAAACAAAAAAAAAAATTATTTATTGACACCATTCACATTTCACAAGAAAACAATTTTTACAATTAGTTGTGTCAATTAGGCGGCCTGAAATAAATTGTTACCTTTAGTTAAGAAAAACCGGTAAAAGAGAGAAAGAGCAGAGCGTGCAACTCGGGCGTTTTCGATAAATTATAATAAGCCAAGAAAGTTGAGGACAAGTTTTTAAATTACATGCAAATAGCAGCACCTTCAAAGCTTTGTGTTTTTACCTGAGTATGTATCACAATGTTAGGTAGGATTATAAAATCTCAGCCTCTTTCCTTTTAGTAATATCATCCTACTCGAGTATCGGACCCTCTGGGGTTAATATTTTCGTATTCAACTCATTTACATGTGCCGTGGCCGCATCAAGAGACACTCAACGGAATAAAGTTCGTAGTAACTGGTGTGACTGTACTTTTTTCAGTTTCAGGATAATCGGTTTCAGGATAATCCTAAGTAAAGGTAAGCAATTCATTTTAATTTTCCGCAAACTAATCTTAAAAAAAATTGCTTTGGCTCCTAATTGAAATTTTTATTTATGGCGTTTCACTTTTAGTATTTAGCCAGTATCAGGTGGTTTTACTAAGTAAGTAGCATGAGATACACAGATAGCCCTAAACCTAAAACTAGGGTGATGTGTACGGTGAAGGACTCCAGTAATATGATAGCAGCGTTACTGAAGCCACCTAACCTAACGGAACAATAGTTCCGAGTCATTCACTGGATAATACACTATCAAAATTATACACTTAACCCTTGGCACCAGTGGCGGTGGATCCAAGTGAAATGAGGGATTGCGGGTTAAAATTATCTTACACGTAGATTTTCAAATAAAGTTTATAAAGGAAATTTTAGCAGTAACAAAATGTAGTTTCTTTGAAAGCCCTTTCTATGAATTTTACATTAAACCAGATTTTATATT
This sequence comes from Carpatolechia fugitivella, assembly GCA_951230895.1. Lineage (NCBI taxonomy): Eukaryota > Metazoa > Arthropoda > Insecta > Lepidoptera > Gelechiidae > Carpatolechia > Carpatolechia fugitivella. The sequence continues at coordinate 1,654,820 of OX579649.1, forward strand.
ACCTCCATTTAATTTTAAAAAAATATTAAATAATCCGCTAAATTCTTATATTATTTAATGAAACGAACAGACATTTAATAGTTACTTTGCTAGTAATTAACTTAAATTATAATAAAAATAAATAAAATAATTGTTCATCTTCTTTTATTATTATTTTAAAGATTTTATTTCCAAACAAATGGCTTATTTCGGGAAAAAAAAGTCGTTTCATTATTTTGCGTGTTACATGACTTGTGGCTGGCCACACACACAAAAAAGAGAACTGTTATTATAATCTGTGTAGCAGGCTGTCAGATTCTGACGTTTGTTTAACCCTGCGTTCCGAGACGCGCTGAAATCGATTAAAGCACCCGTAATCGCGTTCCGAATTACTGTCAGCAAGCAAAACTCATACGGTTTTTTGCTTTTGTGATCGCTGACAGCGCTGAAAGTATGATTCCGAATGCGCCCTAAGTAAGTAACCCTGCGTTCCGAGTCGCGCTGAAATCGATTTTAGCGTATTCAAAGCGCGTACCGAATTACTGTCAGCAGGCGAAACCCATACAATCTGATCGCTGACAGTTTAATTCGAAAGTGATAAAAACACTAGAACTTCAAAACTTGTTTTTTTTTTGTCATTCATCCTTATAATTATTATTATAATCATTTTAGCAAATCGATTTTAATCGCGTACCCGTAATCGCGTTCCTAATCACTGTCACCCATAGATTTTTTTTTGCTTTTCTGATCGCTGACAGCGCTGAAAGTCTGATTCGGAATGCACCCCATATTTTTCGCTTGCATGGTGCTGCCAGATACTTTTTTTGTTTCCTACTACCAAAATATTAAAATAATTATTGAAAAGTAATGGAGGTAAATCAAAATAATTTTTTAATTCAGACACGTAGTTAATAATATACTCTTTCAGTCTATATACTTCAGTTCGCTGCTAAAAATATCAAATATTAAAATACCACCTTCCATATGATTTCTGAAGATCTCCTTTGTCATAGTAAAATTATGTACTCGTTGTTTGCGATTTTCTCAACTTTGATTCATGGTCTGTTGCGGAAGCTTGGCTCTACGGTTAGATATCTATTGTTCAGAACAATATGTTTATCAGATTTATTGACAAAGGTGCAAGTTTGTTTCAAGCTCTAGAGCTACCCACATTGTATTATCTTGAGTCGCTCTCTTGGCACCGCAACGACGCTTGAGTAGATTTATGCAAGGTTACATGCGATTTGCGGTGAAGTTTTTCGAAAAACGTTGTTTTTGGTTCGTTTCATAAACCGTTCTTACTTGGCTGCGTATTGATGCACAAAATTTCAAAACAATCATGCGGAACCGTGAAATTCTCAAGTTTACATCGCCTTATGATGGCATCACTAATGGAATCACTATGGCTCAAAACGCCGCAGAGCATGCAACTCAGGCGTTCATCGCTAAAATATTACAAGCCAAGAAAGTTGAAGAAAGCTTTAAACCAAGTCAACGAATAAAGGTCTCTGTTTTGGTTTATTACTATTCCTAACAGTGTATACTCAATGTTGTGGCAGTTTCTGTATTTTTTTAAGAAAGGGAATTCGAGTAGAGACTATGAACGTGGCGGAGAGTAAAAAACATAAAATTTTATATGATATTAGCAATAATGATGAAAATATTAGAAACCTTCAAATAAATAAATAAGTGGGACATCTTCACACATGGCCATCTGATACCAAACCAAGCAGAGCTTGTACTATGGTTACCAGACAGCTGATATACATTACTTAAATAGATAAATACATACTTATATAGATAAACAACAACCAGACACAAGGCAAACACAAGTGTTCATCACACAAATGTTTGCCCTGGGCGGGATTCGAACCCGCGACCCTGTGCGTCGGAGGTAAATATATTACCATCTGGGCTACGGAGCCGTCTTTACTTTCTTTAATAGATAGAAGAAGAAGAAGAATAAATAGTCTTAGGAGTAATCACAAAACCAGTCTAAAACATCTAAAAAGATAGATCTGAAGATAGATTGAAGACAGATCATTATACTCTTAAGTGAGAAACAGTTATATTCCAAATATAAATTATAATATAGCCGGGTAGAAAAAGCTATGTTGATAAAACCTTATTTTTTGTTAATATTGAAGTCTTTACTTTTTTTATCTATGTGTCAATTTTCTTTTATTATATTGGGGGCTGTTGCGATTTCCATCTTCCAAGTGTTTTGTATTTTCCTCTTCAATTTATTATATTTGTGGCGACCCTGCCAGGATACCTATAAAGATTTAATTAAAGCTATTATGACTATGAAGTATTTTCACAAGATCAGTAAAGAGGTGTTTAGAAGAGAGCACTTTTTGGTCGTTCTGTCGGACATTTACTATATGATACTTAAATAAATATAAATAAAGATAAACATTTTAAATATATTTGTCCTACAAATACATCTTGCTCTCTCCAAATGTTTTGCTGTCCCCTATTAACAGGGTCCATAAATGACTCTGTATTAATTATTTTAACACCTTTCGTTATTTTATGGATGTGCAAAAAATTTATAATAAATAAATAAATAAATAAAATACATAAATAATTATCCTATTGTTGTAAACTCATAGTCATACTAGTGATAACACAACTTTTGCATAACATTAGCGCGTGGCCATAATTGAAACCGCGGTCGAGGGCGCTCCGGAGACTTGACATTTTTTTAAGGCGCGTGAAAACACGCACTTGGGAAAGTCAATAATTTATTCAAAGAATAGCTCTCAAGGTGACTCTTGTGCTTATAGAGGAAAGTAAGTGAAAATGTTCGCCGAAACCAAGCAACATTTTGTAGCGTATCTTTCTTCTTCAAGATTACTGAATATTGTTAATATTAGTGTTTTAGCTAATAGAGCACTTTTTTTGTTATTTTTGTTCAGTTTTATTTTATTCATCCTAAATAAATAAACCGTCTCAATTGAATTATTTAATAGAAAATAACATCAGCTGAACTGTTTAAACCCTTAATTATCAAGTAAAAATACAATTTAATCAAACGGAAATTCTTAAAACAACTAAATTACCTCCACAAAGTACATCAACCTATCTCACTTCCAAATAATCTAACCAACAAGTCTTAATCCAGTGAAAGGAAAAACACACGCTCGGGGAAACTAATAATTTATTCAAGCCAACAGCCGCAAAGGGGTCAGTATAAGTTTATGAAACTTAGGAGTCTGGGAATTCTCGACCGCTGAATCAATATTGGCAGTTGTTTGAAGTAGACCTAGACTTTCTCACATCTAACAAGAAAACTTATAACACAAACGCTAAAGCTAAAACCCAGGAAGTTAAATAAAAACATGTTTTATTAACGGCTAAATTAACTGGTTTCTAGACCACTTTCACTTCGCTTGTTTAAATAATATTATGATCATTATCATGAGCATCAACAGCTCATATTTGTCTCCACCAAGGGATAGATATTTATATAGGTATCATAATTCAAAATCCTATCAAGTTTTTTTAGCTGCCAGAAAAAAAAAATCCACTCCTTCTTTCTCCTTCTTCCTCCTTCCTTTTTTTTCTGTTCCTAAAACCACATTGTATGAATAATTAATATAAAAATAATAGCAGACTACAAAAAAATACAGAATCGGTTGAAAATCAGTTCACATAGATTTTTTAAAGTTTCAATGTTAGTCGCTTTCTAAAACACTTCTGTATAGATAAAATATGAGGCTACTGATACTTAGTGACGTCACTGGTCTATAATATGTGCCTCTCTGTCTAATCTTGAATTTTAAACCTTCGAAATTTTAAAGACAGAGCAAGAACTATTTTATTACTACGCCAAAAGTGACACTTTTACTGAGTGCATTCTAGCGGTTCGAACTCTCAACTTGCACTAAACGATTTCACTTAGCCGGAGTTTTTTTTAATTTATGGTAATATTTGATGTTTTCATTCCAACACCACATACCTGTGTCAAATAATTTTGAATCATAGAAAACAAGTTACCAAGAAATTATATAAGAAAGATTCTTAGGAGACCTTTGTCCAAAAGTAAACGTTTCATACGGAGAACGGGCGAAAAAATATCTCAAAAGGCGACCACGCCCAGACGCAGTGTGAGTCGGCCCACCACAAGGTGACAAGACAATCTGGTTTAGGTCGTAGATGCGGGCAGCGCAGAACCGGTCGCTATGGAGATCCTTGGGAGAAACCTTTGTCCAGCAGTGGGCATCTTTTGACTGATAATATGATGTCGATGATGATTAACTAATTAGTGAGAACAAACAAACAGTATGTTTAATTGAAGTCTTATATAGGAATAAGCTTTATTTAGAATAAGATTGATAAATTTAATAATATTAACTGCTGACTATTATTCCAGACAACATGAAATACCTTCAGCATATTATGAACCAAATCTCCTTTTGATGAGAGTTTGAAAAGAGACAATGAAATAGCTTCAAGAGAATAATCATCTCGTGTACCACGTAAGACGATTACAAAGAGACTGAAGGTGTAACGTGTATTATGAGATATAAAGCACCCATTGTATGGCCGTGATAATTTAGTATTGTGTGTAAATAGAACACGATACACTGAATCCTAACGAAATAAACAAAGATTATTTTATTATTTTGAGAAGACTTTCAACTTTATTTCTTATTTTTATTATGAATGAATACAATAAGTATAATGTCACATAATTTAAAACAAAAATACAATGTCATAAAAATTAAAACAATAACAAAAACAATAAAAAACCTTAGTCAAATAAGCCACCCCGAACAGCCCCTCACCAAACGTACCCAAGATGCTCGCAGCATTGCCGCGCTGAACAGCTAGGGAGATCTGCTGCATCAGGAAGAAGCCGGAACGAGGATCCTTACCCCTCTCCCTTAACCGACGGCCAATCTCCCCCACGAGTCTCGACAGCAAATGGCACAAAATCATACACTGATTCCAGGTTCGAATACTTCGCTCGCTTTCTCCGGGACGCGGCTCCAGCCGCACCACCAGCCGAACTATTGTGTGTAAATAGAACACGATACACTGAATCCTAACGAAATAAACAAAGATTATTTTATTATTATGAGAATAGATAGAAACCTGCAGAATATATAATAATAATAAAAAATAATAAAATAATTTATTGAACCAATTATAACAGTACAACAAGAGGTAACAACAAGTATGTACATTTAAAAGTTGAACATTATCATATTCCCTGCCTCCCAAACTAGGTAAAAACCTGTGACTTGGGAGACAGATATTATATTTCAGAGAGTATGTTGTGCAATAATAATGATTATATATAATCTACTTCGATTTGTTTTTGTAAGTATAGCGTAGCTTCTATTTTATTTCAGGCAACAACAAGTTACAGTTTCTAACAACTAACTAGTTTAAGTTTGTTATATCACGCCGCCAATATTTTAGCCTCAATTACATATTTCTTAACTTCGCAAGAAATATCCTACGCTTTACAATGAAGATGAAATATTTTTCTCGCTATATCTATCCCATGTTAGTTTTTTTTATAAGAGTTAAGTAACGGTTGCTACTTTCCAGTTGTTAAAAAAGAAAAAGATAAGAACCTAATATTTTACTTGGAATTTATCTATCCACGGCACTTGACACCTACGCAAAGGGCGAGTTTTTTTTTGTCCCCGCTTCAGACAAAATTGACATGGGTTGGGCGTGTAGTGGACATTCAAATAAGGAGTAAATATTCTGGTTAGGTTCGTAACTCATCCAAACTATATGGAGTTAAAAACAGTAGGTTTAAATACTTGACAATGTTTTCTTATCCAAGTAAAGAGGAAATACTTAATGTAACTAATATAAATGTAAAACTGCGTCTGCCTGTTTGATACGTTTTTACTGCTAAACTATTAAAATAATACTTTCCACTATTATTACGTAAAAAGTCCTAGATGAAGTTTACCATTATTATTATTAACAAAGTACCACGTTTCTTTTCTGAAAATATCGAGTCATCCAACGCAACTCCATAGCAAAAAAGGTCCATGGAATTAAACACAGATGTTCCATTATCGCGTGTGGAGGTGTAAAAGAGTGCGTTAAGGTTTCAAGGTTGAGTGGACTCCTTTGCGGCTATTCGAGACTACTTATACGGGCCCTTTCCGGCCTTAAAAGATGTTGCTTTAATTTGTTAGGGGTTCTTTCGTACCTTTTTGTAAGAATTTGTTGGTAATGGTGGTTTTACGAGCAGTGACCCTTCGAAGTAGAAACTTTGAAGTTTTCGAGACGTTTCTTTTGAAGGTGAAGTGAGAGGACGACGACACGAAAGAAAAGAAAAGGTGAAACGTGACGTGTTCTAATATTGGGTGTATAATGGAGTGAAGTGTTTTACAACAACGGTCATTGTCAGTAGGTACCTGCACAAAACTTGTTAGGTAAATACGGGCAACGCAAAACCTCTTCGGCGGTAGAGCGGCGCATAAAACAGATTTATTTGGGCAACAAGTTTAAAATTTGCAAAATTAAATTTCAACCTTCCATCTCACATTATACAAGATGAAGAAAAAAATTAATTTAAAACCCTCGTTTCTTTGCACATATTTTGAGAACAATGAATCAGTTAAGACTTATAGCTTTTTTCCCTTAAAACTTAAAATTATGCAGGTTCAGAATAAAATCTGTAAAACTAACTATGCAATTCTGAATGGTTCTACTTTAGAAAGCGTTTCACGAAGGAATTTCGTCTATCCTTTTTAAATTAAAATGCCACTAGACACGCAACTCACGCTTCCATCTTTTACAGCAGCTACCCCTCCGTGTCGTGTTGAGCTCGACACATGGGAAATCACAGTGCACATACATCACTGCCTGATCTTTTGTTTCCTGTAGCTTGCCATGCCATTAAGATTTCGTTTATGTTGTCAGTTAGGTACCACATGAAAAGAAGACCTATAAATCTCAGATGAAAAAAGCCCTGGCTGCTCCCGGAAAGAAATTAGAACTGTAAATAGAATTTCCTCTTCTCGTTTAATTTTCATAAATATGAGGATTTAAAGATAAATTGGGAAACCATAAAAAGTAATTCTTGAAAAGAAATTAAATTAAATTATACGTATAATTAATTAATTCACGATGCCAATAGCGACGTTATTGTGAAGGTTTTTGTGGGTGGCTTTTATCCAAAGTAGTACTTAACAAAACGAAGAATAAAACAAGTCAATATTTCACATAACATGTGAATGTACAAGAAATTATTACGTTTCTGAAATAATTGTTCTTTTTTATAAACTATGGCAGGTACATTGATGAAAATGGCTCAAAACTGTAGATAATAGTAAAAAGCACATTTTTAATAACATATTTAGTATTTTTCACGTTTCTTTTTTGGAAATTTACCTTCTGAACCTTCTCTGAAAAATCTGAAACAACAACAAGTCAGACCGTGCATACATACCTGTTTTAATCATGCAAAGCTATAAACATGATTAATAAAACTCTATACGCCACTTCCACGATACATTTTAATTAAGTGCCTGTGTTAATTACCTACCACAGGCACGTTTCATCGTGAACGCGCGTCGACGTTTTAAAAACTTGATTTATTACATTACCAGCGTGAATTTTATCACTTCAGATTCTCAAGAATCGTTCCTGTAATTAATTTTATTTTGTTAGAAACATTCATCTATTAAAGCGCTCTTGGAATTTAAAATAACAGGTCTGGCCAAGTCATAGATAACTGACATTAGTTATTCTGATTTAAAGCGCCTTTGACTTTTAAAGGTACGTTGATCAATAAGCAGAGGTTGTTTGATTATCTTGTTTTTGGCAATAAAGCTGAAATTCTTATTCTTATCCTTTTTCGACGAAAAAGCTAATCGAGCTAGCCACTGAAAAAAATCGTCACGATTTGTAAAGAATTAGCAGCGAAGCAGTTTCTGATTTAATTTATTTTTCTTGGTTACTTGACTTCATGAATGCTGCTCTTATATTTGGATAAATTGTATACAAGTTAATATTGTTAAAGCTTCAGCAGCATTCCCTGTTGCAAAAAGGGGGATTCATGAAGAGGAAATTTCCGTACCCTCAACAATTTTTCTTGGATTTATTTACAGTAATATTGTCTATGTCTCTGAATTATATTTATTCATTTATTAATTGTGATAGAATTATAATTTATGGTATAAATTAATATTTATGGTTTCAGCAATATAATAATCCAACGACAAAGCTTTGTCCGTTTCAGTGTAGCCTCTAACTGAAAATTATACAAAGGAAGAAAACAACAAAATTGAGAGGAAGGATGAGTTCTAGTCCACAAGAAAAGTGCGTCCTATGGTTTAAAATTGAGAGGAAGGATGAGTTCTAGTCCACAAGAAAAGTGCGTCCTATGGTTTAAAATTGAGAGGAAGGATGAGTTCTAGTCCACAAGAAAAGTGCGTCCTATGGTTTAAAATTGAGAGGAAGGATGAGTTCTAGTCCACAAGAACAGTGCGTCCTATGGTTTAAAACAAAAACAAAAATAATGCTCAACCATTGCTACATGTTTTTATGTCGAGCTTATTTATATGGAATTGCAAGCCATAGTTAAATCACAGTCTTTTGATTTAAAATGATTATGCTTTTAGTAACATATAATTTTCGCATTACTACAAAAGCCAAAGATAGTATTAATTTTATGATGCAAGAGAATTTAAATTTTTAGTCGAAGTCACTACATAATCAAACAGCAATTTTCACCGAGCCGTTAATATTTCAAATATTTTGCAATCAGCATTTATCGTTGGAAATTTATTTGAAACGTTAGCAACATTAATTTTAGCTTTCGTGTGAAGCGTATTCACAGTAACTGCTTGAGATTTAAATTTTTATTTTTATTTTGGTATTGAAATAAACTTTGAAAGATAAATGTATGTGATCTACTTATGTTATGTTATTAACGATACTGTAGATAGATACCCTATCGTATGCAAGAACATTTTATTAGACAAAGTATGTAGAAATTTAGGAACATACATTTTGTAATAAGTCTTTTTAGACACAGTTTTAGTATATTTTGTGTTCAAATCCATTTTCCGAGAAACAATTCTTAATAGATTTCATTAAAAAATCATAATAAATTTAAGTTCATTGCATTGTATGACATATGCTTTGTAAATATAAATCGATATCCAGCAATAAACAAATTGGTTAAGGCTAGGTTTATTGGGTATTTATAAAATCATAGTCAATATTGCTTTCATGATCACCTTCACGTCTCACTAAATAAGTCTATAAATTACTAAATTTATAATATGAACAGAGAATACGTCTTGACTACTGTATAGTGTGTAATGAAAGGTATCGCAACATTCAAAGTTAGTCGCTTACATAATACCAATCATTTCCCACCGACAAAGGCGTAGCAAGTGCGAAATTTCCATTTTGATATGACCTTGTTGACTCCATACACAGTATGCTACGAGAGGTCTTTTTAATTTGGCCGTTTCCACTTCGCCAATGACCGATACAGCAGGAGCTTTGGTGTCTTTTATGCTTTATGCTACGGAGGTTCTTCTTAATATTGACACACATCTGGACATGGTACTGGGTGTAATCAAAGCTATTTCGTAGTTCGACACGGTAGGGATCTGCAGTATTTTGATAAAGAGATGCCTCGCCTGACGTTGCTCAAAGAGGATGCCAACAAGGCGAATCGTCAGTTGTTCAGTTCGTGGTGAATCGGCAAAGTGTAGAGTTTGCGAAACTAGTTTCTGGATACATCAATATTGCTTGAGAGAATATTGGAAACGACATGGTCTTTTGCACAAAAATTTGCTCAATGTCGAAGTTAACTCTAAAACAAAGGCATACTATAAGGGTGCGTCTACATCTGACATGCACCGCGAATGCGTCGTCGTTTGCGAGCCACCCGCGAGCTGAGCGAGTGCATTTCGAGTTCGCAGGCCTCTCATGCGCCGCCCGCGCGCCACTCGCGCGCATGCTACGTGCCGTGTGCGCACGAGCAGTCCGCGCGCTGCAGCTACTTCCTCTCACCCGCGCCTCGTGGCCCGCACCATTTCATCCGCTCAGTTTGTTTCAAATGCTGCAATAATAATTCTAATGGCAGTCAGATTACAGTCCGTCATCTTCGAAAAAAAAATTACAACTGAGGATTACAGTACGAAAACGTACGGAACAGCATGCATTTATTATGCGGTCCTTGCATGAGTTGCGCTAAAGAGGCACGCCAAACAATTGCAGTAACTGCTCGCGTGCAGTTCACGAGCGGCTAGCAAGCAGCTCGCAAGCGGCGCATTCGTGGCGCATTCGCCAGATCTGGACGCACCTTTAGCTACCTAATTTTTACATAGACTGACAACAAAAGATCTTTGTTTATAACGCCCTAATGGAAAAAAATCCTATCTGAAATGGAGCTAGGTATTTTATTGATGTGACATAATAATTTGCTATCTCTATTTCATTTACATTTTACTCTATTGAATCAAAAAGTGCTTCGGGGGGAAAAAATGTCAGCCTTTGTGAGATGCCTGGGGTTCCGCTTTTTGAACATGACTGGGCAGAAAATTATTAGTATGAAAATAATATGATGAAATGCTTTTCATCATAAATATTTTTTTGCATTAGCGATCAAAAGATGAGACTAACTAGCTTCGATCTAACTAGACAAATTAGCTTATTTTATGAAATGTCAAAACAACAGTTTTTTATATTAAAAAGAACTGAAAATTAAGGCAAATAAACAACTCATACTACGATGTCATTTGTCGTTTTAATCGTTCGTGTTAGCTCTGTAGTAATGAATCTCCATAATATTCATAATTTCAGAGCAAACACGAAACGAACAAAAAACGACGAATCAAACAAGTAAACTTATTCTGGGAAAATTTCGGCAAAACAGTTTTTTTATTCAGTCAGGTCTAATTTCTGGATAATGTAAAATAATTTACTTTGATAAAAGTCCGATCACATCTATATGGCCCGGAAGTCTATCTATTGGTCAGTCTCTTCGGCTTTCTACCTATTAAAGTAATTTTGATGAACCCATCCATCCACACCCATCATCAACAGCTCATATACGTCCCCATCGAGGGGCTCGAGCCTACCCTGAATTAGGGCGATTAAACCTTAGTCGACCACGCTGGCCCAATGCGGGTTGGTCGACTTCACACACAACCTTTGATTTTATCCGCAGGAGTATGCCGGTTTCATCACGATGTTTTCCTTCTCCGTAAGAGCGTTGAATAAACGTACCTTTACATATAAATTCGAAATAAGAAAAGATATTGGTACGTGGCGGGGATCAAACCCGAATCTCCCAAACGGAAGTCAGCGGCCCTAGTCACTAGACCACCGACGCTTTACACCAAAGTACTTGCATAAAATTATGTAAAATTTCCTTTTTTTGGCCGCGGGAAAAGTTGCAAACAATGTAAGTGGATTTTTACACCCAAGTAGACATAGACAAGCATTTACGGACATAATAAGCAGTTTTTTTTACCGCGGGCGTGAAGTGAGTAATCACAAGATTGGAACAAGTATTTGTAATCAGTTTTTAATTTATTATGGAGATGTCGGTTAATAGCAAGAGCATTCCTGATTTTGTAGCTAGCATAAACAAAAAACAAAGATACAATATCTGAAAAAAAAAACACGATATAGATACGTCAAGATATAGTTACATAAAAAAAAACACTACCACATATAGGAGCAGAATGCAAACAAGGCCTATCAAACGGAGTTCCCAATGGTACGACCGCTACTGTATACTGTATGTTAGCTTTTACCCAAAGATATGCTAATGCTATAACCTAACGGAACCCTAAAAATATATCACGGGAACTATCGCACCCTTCGCTTGAATAAAATTCTATGAGGAAAGTGTCGTAAGCTTTTTTGTTTACTTGATAAAGTGTTCGGAAAGGTATTCTGTTGAATCTACACTTCAAATGGGTATCGGTAGAATTTATTCCACAATTTTATGAAAGCCAGTTTATCTTCGAAAAGAAATTTAAAATATAAATTTAACTACATTTGGACTTGAATTTAAGATACGTGTTTTATTTATTTTATACACGGAAAGGAATATAAAACGTAAATAATACAGAATTGAACTCATCGGTGGGGACGTATATAAGCTGCTGATGATGACGATGAATACATTATTTAAGTAATTTAATTATTGTAAAGAATACAGTTAGATCACAAAATAAAAAAAGGGGCCCCGAACCTTTGTGGTTATGTATATATTACGGAAACGCCATCTTTTAGAAACACTCATAGTTGTGAATAAAAAAAATTGGGATGTAGAAACTTAGCTCCAGAACAGAATCACATCGAACCTAAAATTAATACGACGTAGACGTAAATTGGTAAACGGCTTAGGCAATTCGTATAATTGAACATGAATAATTCATATATTCTCTAATCGTGTTCCTGATAAATTGATTCCATTAACAAAAATAATTAATAGTTTTTAGGACTGAAAAATTGGTCTTTGCTTAACTATGTAATTATGACGACTATATTATTTCATAAAATTCAAACTTCAACATAGTAGAACTAATTAAGACAAAGACATTATATAATTTTGTTCTTGCGTAGTTATAAATACAACTAGGTACTTATTTATCTTTTTCATCACCGTTCAATCACGTTCCCTTACTTACCGATCCGACTGCTCCCAAAACTGAGCCGCTATACTAAGCCGCTATTGGTAAGTGCTTCTTGCTCGTGATTGGTCGCTTTGAAATTCACAACGTTACAAAATGTTGCCAAATATTTTACTATTAAAAAGTAACGAATAAAGAAATCATCACACTTATAATATTAGCATAGCATCAGAAGAGAATCACAAAGTTAAATAATTTACTCATTACCCACACTTTTCCAATGATCTTAAAAAATTCTTTGGATTTTTTAAAATTTGGTAGCACAGCATCGGTATAGATTTTTATTATTAAGAAATATATTTTGTTTTTTAATTGTTTTTATTAATCAATAAAATTAACTTGTTCTTCTTCAAAATAAAGTACCAAGTGATTTCAAATAAAATGCGTTTTTATTTGTTAACATTAGATGAAAACAAACCTAATTCATAATAGTTAAAATAATAGTGATAAATCGAATACAGACAGCTACCATAAAATAAAATTACGTATAGTAAATTTACGGTCGTGTTTGACCTAGTGAAGCCCATGCGAACATAACATGATTGTCCCATTATATGCCAACAAGCGCATTCGGGTAATTTGCCATTAATTATTATGAAACAGGCGTAGTAGAAGTCATACCCATAATTTGACAAACAGCCTGCAGTATACCGAATATTACGAAAAAAAAAAATAGGTATATCTTAATGAGATGACATATACTTTTTAACACTTTTATTTTACATCTATTTTATTTGTTTTCAACATTACGTTTCAAGTGAAAAGAAACTTGAAAAGAAAAGTTAAGCAAAGGTGTTAATTTCAACATAAAATTCTACAAAATAATTTTTGCCGTTAAAGCTGTTAACCAAAGATGCAAAATATCATCTCATAATTGTCACGTTCATTACAAGGTGCGCTCATTACAGAGAAAAACGGTTGACGATCAACAGGACCTGTATCTACTCTAATTTTTTTTTCATCAAATATAAGTAATAAGTCAATAAGTTTATTAAGATTATCAGTTATTATCCCACTGCTGGGCACTCCACCAAACTCTCTGTTCTACAGTGAAGTACATTTTCGCTCGACGAGGATATTGAAAATTATTCTATTTTTGTACAGCGACTTTTTACGACCGTTTTTCTTCTGAATCATATTCATTGGTAAGTACAATTATAATTTTATTACATATTCTAGATTTTCTTGGTAAAAGTAATGCATATTATGTAAAAACATTTTTATGGCAAGATATGGAAGGGTATGTTGACTGTTGAAATTGAACCAAACACAAAATTCGCGAGATTCAAGGATATAACTTTGGTGAAGTGCATAATTTTAGATAGCACCCACATTTCTGATATGGAATTGGCTCCTGTAAACATTCTCAATGCTGTTGCAGGCTTTGAAAAAATAATTGATGAGATCATTGTTCGTGAATCAATACGTTATGCCGAACAATATGGTCGATCTTTTACTATGACTAATGAAGAAGCCAAGGCTTTCCTCGGCATAAACTTTGTTATGGGATATCGTTAATTACTTACATTAAGAAGTTATTGGTCTACATACCCTGACATGGGAGTCCCTTACATTGCTAATGTGATGCCTATAAACAGCTTCGAATAAATACGTAGGAACTTGCATTTTAGCGACAATTCAAATAAACCGAATAGGACCGATCCCTCTTATGATAGAGCATTCAAAATACGACCTGTTCTAAATCATTACATCAAGCTTTTCAAAACGCTATGACCAATACCAAAACCCAGGCAATAGACGAACATATTATGATAAAGTTCAAAGGTCACAATATAATGATGCAATATGTCAAAAACATAAAATGATGATTCAAATTGTGGTGCAGGGCAGACTCTTCTACTGGCTATCTATTTCAGTTTGATTTGTACATAGGGAAAAAAAAATTGTTGTACTGAAACTGGATTGGGTGAATCGGTTGTGTTGCAATTGTGTGGAGGTTTGCAGGGTATATAGGTAAGGTTAGTAACAGAAAAAGATGTGTACAGTGTGAAAAAAGTCGTTGAGAATCGCACAAATAGCACATGCTCTACATGTACTTTACACTTCGGAACGTAATTGTTTTGTTGCATTTAATTAAATTTTATATTTTGTTACGTTTTCTGCCAAAAATTGTGTTTATTTTACAATAAAAGCGTTATTTGATTTTTGTAGTTTTTATTTTCTGGTCCAAATTTTGTCCCAAAGTGAGTTTCACTGAGATCGGTCCACACACAAAAAAATTCGCCACCATCTTTGATTTTTGTAGTTTTTACAATGGCGTTGTGGTTTTCTAGTCCAAATTTTGTCTCAAACTGAATTTCTCAATAATAATGAGAAAAGTACATCAAGTGTTAAATCACGAATAATTTTGTCTCTAATAACGTTTTTTTTTTTAATATTGCCCAACTCTGGTACCTATAGCATTTGTCGCATGTTGAATTCGTAGTAAAGTAATACAAAATATTGCAAAAGTACTGTGACAAATTCTTTACGATCACTAGAAAAGTATTACATCGCATCTAAGCATCGTATCGATCGGACCATCGCAAATAATAAAAGTTGCGTGGTCGGATCAAGAAGACTTTAAACGCGTCGTAGTTCGATTGGTCGAACGAAAAACAAACTTTCAAAACCTAGTCGGCCTACAAAATAAAAAAATCCACGTTGTCAGAGTAATCGAACCAGCAGAAAATAAAAAACTTCGTCGTCCGATCGATCGGACCAACCGGTCGGACCACGTGGCCTAAGGGAATATAAATACAGTTGGTTTGGCAACGATGCGAAAAACAAAATGGCCGTCGGACACTTTTATTGCGGTAGTGTTGTAAATAAATGACCTCCGGGAGCGCACGCTTACTGAATCATGAATGAAATCAGCTTGTAATTTGTGAGATTTACATGAAGAGAGTTTACGAGTGACTTACGTGACACGAGTTTCGTAGCTAAGTGTATAATCACTAGTGATTTTAATTGCTTAAGTTCAAGAACAAGAACCTTCCTCCAAATTAAAATTCATTTACCAATAACGTGCAGATGTTTTTGCAGAAAAAAAAGATTCAGAATATCTCTTGGATTCTCATATCTTTAATTATAGTAGATTGTTATCCAAGGGGTAAAACCGATCAATTACTTACACCCCGAGGTATTTTGGCGCACGAGCGTAGCGAGGGAATTGATCAGTTTCCCACGTGAACACTCTGCTTTTCATCTCGATTGTGAGGAAAGAAAACAAGTCAGTTTTTAATAAAGTACTTAACACATGAGTTACATACCTACCAGATTATCATCACACGTGCGACACACACATCAATGCTCCTTCGGCCGTTGCACCTATTACATAGTCAAACTGTGAAATTTTCAGTTGGTTTTAATGACACCGCTGTATATTTAACTTTTGAAAAGTCACGTACAAGTCTAACTTAACCTATTTTTCACAATTTCATCCTTAAAATTGACATAAATTGATAAAATATGTAACAAATCTAAATCAAAACAGTACCACAGATTCATTTCCCTATAAAAAAAGGCGGGAGAAATTTTTTGCCAAAAAAATATTTTATCTGTGGCAATCTTTTGATTTAGATTTGTTTGCTATTTTTGACATTTATCGTGTGCAACTTTCCTCTGAAAATAATAAAAAAAAAGGTTCGAATTTCAAAGTTACTTACGTCCTTTCTTTGGGGTCATTATTGGACTATTTTCAGAGAATGAGAGATGAAACATTATGAAATCCCCCTTAGTTTATATTTCTTTATAAATGAAAAATTCGACAAATTGAGAATCTGTTTGAAGTCGTTTAAAAATGTAAAACTAAATAATTTAAAATGTAATAAATGATGATTTTCGTGTACTTAAAATAAAAGCATGCAGGTCTCTTTAAAAATGTTGTTTAAAAAACAAATGAATTAAATACGTCCTCAATTAAGAAATTATTCCACTTTTTGTAGTTTTTTTGTAGGTAGGCTCTTTAGGTATTTTTAATGGGTGGATATTTGATTTTTCATTAGTGAATGTAATAACTTATGCCTCGATATTAAATAAGAACACAATTGTGTATAATCATTTGAAGCTTCGCAATAAAAATAACCTAATGCAAATAGTGCCATTAAGATATGATTTTGAAAAAAACTGCTTTGTATTATAAATTAAAATTAATATAATTACAAATTAATTTATAATCACGTGGGGACGTATATGAGCTGTTGATGATGATAAATTATATATATTTTTATAATAATGCCGATGACAATAACAAAGATTTAATTTAATTTATCTTTTTCAAATGAATGGTTCTGATAAAATTGAACGTTGATATTTAGAGCAACAACTGTATAGACAATTTAAAAAACCATTATTATAGCCAACCTAAAAGATGCAACATTAAGAAGACGAACGATTTTTGCTGAAGTTGCACTAGTGGGTGATCCTTTAATATTTCCACACAGTACAGTGCAGCTACACGTCTTGGTTGCAAGCACCGGCTTATACTCGCAGCGCTCGCAGTCAGCTAGATAATATTTCACAGAGCTACGTGACAATGTGGGCTAGTGGTACCAGACATCCGTATTTCGTGAAAAAGTCTACTTTTGATTTAAACCTGAAATTATAAAGGCTTACAATCGCACAGTGAAGTACTTTTTAAGATTAAAAGGATATTATGTATTCTAGATATCTTGTTGATACGAAAAAAAATATAATTTTGTTTCCTATAATTAAAGTAACTGACAATGTTGCTATTGAATGCTAATAATTCCAAGCAACCTCATCAGAAAAATAACTTATCATAAATATGGAAAAGCGGTATTTTTTTTCCATAAAATGAACTGAAACTAATATCGCTACAGGAACGTCGCCACGTACATTCCTTGAGCAGTTTAATCTCATGAGTGTGTGCTCCCGCGCTGCAAATAAGTTGCAGTGGATGTAAGCGCGACGCACGGCCGAGATTACCGCTCGGGAACGTGACACATTGCCATCTTTTCAAAAAGGTGTGTTTTACTCGTAGTACTAGTAAAAAAATACCTTTTTGAAAAGAAGTTAAAAGAAAAATAGGATACAGAACTAGGGTAGAGGGATACATCCATTAAAAACATAAACGTGACTAAAGTAGTATGTTTTATGATACTGTTTTAGTTTTCTTCGTTCATGCGTATTTTTTTGCTCCAATTTTATTAAAACTTGAGTTTTCTGATAGATTTTTTGTTAGTATTTAGAAGAACTAAATAAAACTTTGTCCTATAGGCCGTATAATTTTAACATCTCGATATCAAATGCATGCAAAATATGCCGTATAATAAACAGAGAGCTCCCGAAAGAAGAGTTTCAATGTGTTTGTATATATCTGTTCTCCTTATCTGGGAGGCATAGATTACTTTGTTGTGAATAAACTAATTAATCATATAATATAATGAAATATAGTAGAGTTTTATGTCGAAGATGATAAAGATATTGACACGATGGTGAATGTTTTCATTGAATTAAAAAACAACAACATAAAACTAAAACATACAATCAATTGAAAAGAGTAAACGACTTAATAGCAATATTGTAAAGGCGAAGAGAGAGAAAGAACAATGTTTGTCAAGGATGAAGACATTCAATTTCCAGCGGATTGTTTTTGGAAAAGTTCTAGAGTTTGGAATGGCTGTGTAAATCACATGCATGGCGCTGAACTTTCGATCAGCCATTTTTCAACATACTTTCTTAGCCGCCATGATGGCGTATTCTCCAAAATTTTGTTCTAGTTACATGGTCAGACTTAGAAACATATTAATTATTTGTAGATGTAATGAGATATATAATTTTTAGTTCTTTTTTTACACTAACAAATCTATCACATCAAACTTTATAATTTGGATATTTGGATGTTAAGATGTTTAGATGTGTAGATGTTTAGGTGTTTAGATGTTTAGATATTTAGATGTTCAGATATTTAGATGTTTAAATGTTTAGATTTTTGGATGTTTGTTCCGCGTTCACGCTTAAATTTGTCAACGGATTTGGATGAAATTTGGAATGGAGATAGTTTGTAACCTGGATAACCACATAGAATACTTTTTTTACGGTAAATGTCTTATTCCCACGAGAAAATCTTATTGACCGCTAGCTTAACTTTAACTTTCACTTACGGGACCGCAAGTTTTTAATTTTTTGTAGGTATATTTAAATATTTTATATACCTATTATATACACACACTCAAAATCACGCTTTTATCCCCGAATGGGTGAGCAGAGCTTTAGGTATAAGATAACTAAATGTGGTAACAGTATATTTTCAAAGAAGTTTATACAAGAAATCCATAGTAATATCAGACCGCACAATGAATGAAAATCGCTTCAACAAATTTCTCAAATATTATTTGGTGGTATGATAGAGACTACTGAAGCCCAAAGATATCCTTATATTAGATATATAAATATCCGGACAGGATTACAGAGGTCGCCGACATACGGTATGAGATATAGTGCTTTTATGAGCTCTGAGCTAAGCCGGGAGTGCATTTTTAACTGCAGCCGTAGACATGCCATTTTCTGAGTTAGAGTCTTTATAATTAAGTGTAACAGCTTAGGTACCAATTTATAAGCCAGTATATTTATTTTAGTTAGCTTGCAAACTATAATATTTTGTTATTTTTTACGAGTCATTAGGTACTTACCTATTTCAATTTTGACCACATTTGCAAAATTATAAAATTCTTAACACGTTCACTGTATAGGCCTATACGTCTAACAATTAGATTAGTTGAAATTTTTGGTCATGTTTTGAATTTTAGAATAGGTACTTAAGTCAAGTGAATCCCCTGCCAGGTGGACTGATGACCTGAGGAAGGTCGCTGGTGGTGGCTGGATGAGGAAAGCTGGTGATCGTGCGCTTTGGCGTACCCTTGGGGAGGCCTATACGTCCAGCAGTGGACTGCAATTAGGCTGATTGATTGATTAAGTCAATGTCGCACTAATTATATACCATACTTGACTCAAACAACGAGAATAAGGTGCATCCGTGTAATCTTCAGCATCAGTCAGATTATAAACACAGCTTTACCTTGCGGCTTAGAAACTAGTTACTCCCGGCTTTGAAACCATATAACAAAAGCATGTAGCGTATGTAGGTAAAGCATCCGAGTAATATGTGGATGTTACTTTATGTAGCGCGTTTTGTGTAGGATTACCACGTTTCCACGCAGGAACTTGGGGGTTTTAGCACTAAATCTTTTGACTTGAAACGATAATCCCCCGACTGGTATTTCAACGTATGAAAAATATTACTTCTAGGTAGGTCTTACAATACAATATAGTTCTTATGTTCCACCAGCGATGGTATGGAACATTATAGTTGGTCACCAAAATACTCATTGAGCGAATAATAACATTTATCAAGAAGCCACTTCGTTATTGTTTTCTTAAATTCATTAGACGAGCAGTTTTTCAAATGCTTACGTAAGGAGTTATAGACTCGGATGGCCATATAGTATGAGTTTCTTTTATACAAATCTAATGTGGCTCGTGGTTGGAAGAGGAAATCTCTGTATCTGGTAGATCTTGGGCGCAATTCTACGTTCAATTTAAAATAAGTAGGATGATTTTTTACAAATATGCATATCTGCTTTATGTACGGTCGGGGTCAGAAAATGTTTACCAGTTTTCAAATTAGATTCCATATCACACTGTTTTGACTAGTCTAAAATGCCATATCAAGTTACTTATTACCTTTTAAAAGTTATTATTCAATATGACGCACTGATTAACAACAAAGAGATTTATTGATCACTTTTTGATGACGAAACTCATTTCTTTACTTTTGAAATGACATTTATTAAAAAATATGATTGTTTGAATGTCGTTTGGACTAGAGTGAAATTTTAAGAAAGATGCCTATTTTTATAAAGAAATAAAATGGCAAGTTTAACCCAGGAGCAAAAAGCTGAAATAGTATTTCTCTTCGAAGGTGGACAATAGGGCTACTGCGATTAATTATGTGTCGCTCTTGGACGAAGTGATGCTGCCTACTGTGCGCGTAATGTATCCTGCAACAGAATTCCTACACATTGCCTACGTTCAAAATAATGCATGGATACACACGGCCCGTGCGACTATGGCGTGGTTCAACCTGCACCGTGACATTCGACTCATTCAACGGCCCGCTCGGTCTGCTGATTTAAACCCAATTGAAAATTTTTGGAGGTTAATGGTTCAACGCTGGGACTGTCAAAATGAAAGAAACCCTCATGGAATGGAAAGAAACAATCATGCTCTTAGATCAGACTGTGCTCGGGTATGGTATGATATCAGACTAGAGGGAATGATCTATGCGCACGCCTTGTCGCATCAATGCGAGATAGTGGAGATAGAATACGTGCCGTCATAGCTGCTGGGGGAAGGTTATATTAGATATTAAATAAAGATTTTTTGAGTTTCTATTTTATTATTTCTTCATATTCTTAGTTAAAAACTTTGGCGAAGGATAGTTTGATGCCTATAGTTGTGGGAAAAGGGTTACCACCCGCTTGGCCGGGTGGTATAGCCAGGAGACCGAGGTCCAACTGGTGTTGCCCTTACTTCATTAGCGCGTTTCAGGCCGCGCATCGTGATTGGTCAGTTGCCTTCCTTAGTTTTCCACTGCGAGCATCTATATTGGTAGCACAGATGTCACTACGAAACTAAAATCTTAGTTTTTTTTTTCAAAATAATTGCTCTATATATCAAACCTTGATAGTAGTCAGTCCACCTCCTAGAGCGACCGATTCTCATATTATTAGAAAAATAATAATCTATGGTCAATCAAATTGATATGAAATAGACATTTCGACCTTGTGACTCAAATGTGTGCAGGCAAATTGTAATACTTAAGGTGGTAAACATTTTCTGTCCGCGACCATACAAACAAAACAATGGTAAGATTTTTGTAGCTTTAAATAGAGGCCTACAGGAGTCCATACAATGTGCTCTACAAATAGCCCTAATACACTTTTTCTGCACTATAAATGCCCTGTTAGCTTCCACAGAGTTTCCCCACAACATCAGGCCGTAACTCAACACAGATGATACATAACCATGGTATGCCGTAAGACTTACTTCTAATGATGCTGTTCGACTTAAATGTCGCAACTCTTGTATTAAATTTATAAATCCCACTAATATTACAAATGTGACCGTTTGGATGTTTGTTGCTCAATCACAATTCAACCACTAGAAACTTGACACACATATAGGTTAGGTCCTAGAATAGAACATAGACTACTTTTTACTAAAACTCAACTCAATTAGCTCGGGTGAAACCGCGGGCGGAAAGCTATTAAGTAACATAGTTATTAGTATAGCTGAAACCATTATCAATTAATAATCAATAATTATTTATTGGGATCTTTCTTTAGCAGAAAAGGTCTATCAAGGTATCATGTTTATCAATCTGTGCGTTTTTATGAACTTTTATTTACAGTTTTAAGTGTAGGTACATACATTATTGTTGTAAAATTATTAGAAATCAACAGTGTTTTTATCATCAATCAATCAATCAGCCTATTGCAGTCCACTGCTGGACGAAGGCCTCCTCAATGGCACGCAAAAGCGCACGAACACCCGCTTTCCTCATCCAGCCACCACCAGCGACTTTCATCAGATCATCAGTCCACCTGGCAGGGGGGCGTCCCATACTACGTTTCCCGAGACATGGTCTCAACATCGTGGTTCTGTTTTTATCAAAGATGTTGAATTCCGTGCTTTCTGTTACGAATATGTTGTTTTTATAATTCTAAACGCAATTATAGAGCAAAAAGCTTAAGCGGGTCTCCCTTAATTCCTGGTACACTCGAGCCATATTTTATAAGAACGTGAGATAGCGGTTTATCAAACGGAGGATTGTGCAATAAATCAGAATGAAAAGGTTCCAATTTCAGACTACTTTGAAACAGATCGTCGACGCGACGTTATTTGGTTCGTACATTTGTTTATACTTGATCCAATTGCAGTAGGAAGTAGCGTTAGTTTCATAAATGAAAGTTAAAGTATAAAATGTATCATGTTGCAGTCAACATGATACATTTTATACTTTAACTTTCATTTAAGATCAGTATCTTTTGGCGGAGTAATCGTCTTCAATCAATTAATCACCAAATCGACACTAAGAGAAGAATGATCTCTGATTTTACAACTGCATTTTATTTTTCCAAATTAAATAATCTTGACTTAAAATCTATTATCTATTATTATTTAAGTATTAGATATTGGTCGAAGAAAACTGACTTAAAAATTGGTTAAAAAGATCTAAAGACTTAGATATTGAAATGAAACTTAGATATTTTTTTTGAAACAATGAGTTAGTACTCGTTGTTGTAACATTGTTGTCACTGCATTTGTTTCTATAAAATTTAGAAAGTTAAAAGTTATTTAAATTTAGTAATAACATTATAAAAAAACTTTTAACTTTATAAATTTTATAGAAACAAGTGCAGTGACAACAATGTTACAACAATGCGATTAGTATTAAGTTTAAAGTACTCAAGGAAGGCAATGATGATAAAAACCGACGCCTTACAAAACTTTTGATGATAATATTATGGGATAATGTGTTTTTTGTTGGTAAGGTTTTAATAAATGATACAGTATAAGGGTGAATTTCAACAAGCGATATTTTTTTATCATTTCGGTGAGATTTTTTATTTTAATGTTTTTCTACGCAGTTTCGATGACAAATAAAACTTTATTCTATTTTATTTCGTGTGTGTGAATGGGCATCGAATACTATAAAAAATTACTACTGCTATGAAATGCTACTGAAATGAAAAGTGTCAACCGAAATGATAAAAGTGTGCACCGTTGTGATAATTAGTCCACCGAGATGATATAACTGTTCACCGTAATTAATTTAGCCCACTTAAATGATACGGCCAAGGAAAGTTGTATAGCGTAATCAGGGTTCAGTCTGTGTTAGGACTGTCTTTTTATCCATATCAAACGTCTTTCTTTCTTAAATATATAACGTTTGCTTATTCTGTAGTTGACTAAAGCGGAATAAAATAATAATAAAAACTTAAATAAGTTATGAAATACATTTTGATTGTATAAAATTCTAAAATAATTTCTAAGATGCCATCTAATAAGTAGGATAAAGATTCTTTCCATATTCTTAATTGTTTGGCCATTAGCCGTAACATAAATAGAAACGTAAACAAAAATAAAATTATAACCCTTTGACTCAATATTTCACACAAGGAACTCTAAGACTTATGGTTGTTTTCATTTCGGTGACATATTTAATTTCCATGGACTGTTACCGGTATTTAAGTCCACCGAATCCTCTGAAATGATAACACTGAGATGATAAAATTTTAAGTTAATTGCATATAAACTCCGAAATAAAATCTGTATTTTATATAATACTGGTTAAATAAAAGAATACTTAAAGAGAAAGCAAAATACGAATTAAGGAAGAAATCGAATGAATATAACACGAGTTAAAACGGCTACCGAAATTAAAATATTTTTGTCTCCTATACCACTGAAATGATGAACTTACCTTTTTGGCGGGAAACCATGACACGTTGTGACCGGTGTGTTCACGCCGAACGCTCGAGCGGGACTGGTCGAAGGTGGCGCAGGGTAAGGGGGGCACACAGATTCAATGCTAACGGAGGTATCTTACCAAATATAACTCCCCACTGGAATGAATACTTTTCTCCGGACAAAAGTTGATTGCCTGTCAAATTTATTCTTACGTAATTTAAACAATTAGAAATTATTTCCATTGATGGCTTAGTTATCTATTAATATATTTTAAGTACATCTGAATTGATTTAATAAGTAACATTTCCGATACAAGGCATTATATGAGCAGAGATAGGTCCAGGACAAGTCACCGACATGATAAAATGGCACTTCAAAATTTTTTTTATATATGTAATAGGGTACGTACCTTAATAAAATTTATTGCACAAGTAGAGGGCTATGTATTCTGCCCAGAAAAAATATAATCAACCATATAGAAAGACGTTGCACTACCGTTCTCAGCTCCGCCGTGGTTTTTTTAAGCTTGGGCAATTCACTCATAATAATATCCAATTCTTAAATCTTTAAAGTTCTGTCAGAAAAGGGACAACGTTACGAAGACAACGACACCAAACCTGAATAGCTTTATTTTATTAGGGACGTAAAATTTCCCATTTAGGTACAAGACAGAGTGATGTTCCAGCCAGGGGTCTTGTTGTTACGTACACAAAGCTAAAAGCTCTTGTCAGTAGCAGTGACTATCATAAGCGATACATTTTCGTTGAAAATCCACGTGAGCCACTCAAGCCCGTGTTTCACAGATGTCTCTCATTGTTTTCCTAACAAGATCACATTATATACAGGGAGCAAGGAATGAGTTTCCGGAAAGCAATGCATTAAGTTGCATTTAAGACTGGTGATGGTATAAAAATATAATTTCGCAAAACCTATAAAACAAGTGTCTATTATTTCGTTCAATGCGATATCGCTATGCGAACGCATGGCCAGCAAAAAGCGTTCGTTTAATGATTTATTGCTATTTGATTTTACTTGATGAAATATAAATCATATTTCCCATAATTTCAGCAAAAACCTACTGCTACTGCGAAGATAAGGACCTTCTGCAAGAGTTGCTACTATGACCAGCCCTTCTTTAAACAAAATTTTAAATTGAATGATCCAGATGCACTTTTATAGGTTTTTTGAAAACCGTCTCCACCCTGTATAGTAATGCAGACTTCCTTTGTGTTTGGTTAACTAGCTTCTCCATGTTAGCTGTTGCAGAGTTAATCAAAAGACTTATACGTAGAAAATCAAACGTTGTTTTCATATTTCAGTAAGACAAATTCTTGAATGTTTTAATGGTTAAATGAAATAATAATATTTGGTCACTTCGCTCTTACGATGAAAGAAAATATCGTGAAGCACATTTATGTGAAGAATTTAATGTTTCTGGAGCCCCTCGGTGAGGACGTATATCAGCTATGATGTCTTTCACTGTCCAATGAGTTTCGACCGATTAAAGCAACGAATAAATATAATTAACTTGCAGTTTTCATTCGTAATCTATTTAATAAAAAAAAACTATATCCCTATGTCTATAGCCATCAAGGATGACTTTTATTTTCTTACTAGGGAAAAAGCATTTTGCCCTTTACCGGTACCCAATTTATGAAGTCCTTTTCACCTCAGCCACCTTTATCCATTTTCAAAAGCATCAGCTTTCGAAACCCTATTACCAATACATTGGTTACCTAGTCAGCTCATTCTTAAGTAGGAGCACAATAGGTCCACAATAATGGTTCCTTTGATAAACTATCCCTTCAATACTCGCCTTCTGAAGCCTTTTTGTACCCTTAGACAGCAATAAATCGCTTATTTGCAGCACTCACTCGACTGTAAGTGGGGTTGATTAGTTTTCTTTTGAACAGTTCCTCTTTGGTTTTGTTTGTCTTGTCTAAGTTTTCGGTTCATTAGTCCCTGTTTTTATCAAGACTGGATGTTAGAATCTATTTCCATGGTCATCTGTCTTCTAAGTAATCAGATATCCTATAGTAACCTTTTTTATACAATTTCTGTTTTATAATTATTTTAAACTTGTCGAAAGGCAAATTTTTAATATCAGTAAGGACCTTCTTATTGTAATAGCGTATACAATTGCCTTTAAAAGAATTGCAAATTTTATGTAGTCGGCTGACATAAGCAACTAACTTGTCTTTATTTCTAGTATTAAAATTATGTATATCACTGTGCTTCTGAAAATTACTTATATTTCGTTTTATGTACACAAGATTGTCATAGATATATTGAGACACAAATGTCAGAATATTGATTTCTTTAAACTTTTCCCTCAGTGACACTCTAGGCCCTAATCTATAAATTGCATGAACAGCCCGTTTCTGCAAAATAAATATACTATTAGCATTCGCAGCGTGCCCCACAATAAAATACCATAGGTCATTAGACTATGAAAGTAACTGAAGTAGACTAGTCTAGCGGTGTCTACGTCGATAAGGGCTCTATTTTTTTTAACTGCGATACAGTACAGTCCCCATCATTCGCCACTAAGAAAAAAATAAAACAACCGCGGTCACTTGCGGACTTACGAGAGTAATAAGGCAGACAAGTTCGTATATTTTTTACGATTTTTTTTTTCATCAAAATAACTAAAGTTCATCTTTTTTAATATGTCTCATATTATTTTAGTGTAACTTAGCCCGTTATTAATTATCTCTGCCTGTAATTAATTGTATTATCGATACTTTTTACTGATTTGTGGGATCAATTTGAAGTGAATTTTCTTTAGACAATGTTTAATAAATGTACAATATTACTGTAAATAAGTCATAAATAATCGGGTTGTGTTACTTATTGAAGCTCGCAACAAATGTGTCATCAAATAAGTACTTATTTTAGAAAATAAATATTGTGATATTGCTAAAACAAAATATTACCCAGATTTAATACAAGATTTACCAACCCACACTGGGCCAGCGTGGTCGACTAAGACCTAATCACTCTAAATCAGGGTAGGCTCTAGCCCTTTGGTGGGGACGTATATGAGCTGTTGATGCACTTTTTAGGGCTACAACATAATATGTTTTGAGTGGACTAAACGATCTGTTTTTACAAAAGCACAACCATTTTTTTATTATAAACTTAGGTACTTGATGACTTATCTTTGCTCACTTAAAAGGGTAACACAGCCTAATTATGACTTATATAAACTAATATTGCACATGCAACAAAAATTGACTAAAAACCATCCACTTCAATTTAATTCATCCCACAAATCAGAAAATATACAACTAATTACAGGCAGAGGTAATTAATTACGTGCTAAATTACAACCTGTACGCTCGTAAGAGCACAGGTGTGTGCTAATATGGCCGCCAACCGTTGGCTCGTAAGAGCACACATTTGTGCTATGGTACTTCTCGCGTATGCGGTGAGAAAGAAATACTTTATATGATAGCAAGCCCCTTTTTAGGGTTCCGTAGCCAAATGGCAAAAAAGCGAACCCTTATAGATTCGTCATGTCTGTCTGTCCATCCGTATTACTCCGCATGTCACAACCACTTTTTTCCGACACTATAAGAACTACACTGTTGAAACTTGGTAAATAGATGTATTCTGTAAACTGCATTAAGATTTTCACACAAAAATGAAAAAAAAAAAAACAACAAATTTTGGGTGTTCCCCATACTTAGATCTGAAACACAAAAATTTTTTTTCCATCAAACCTATACATGTGGGTTATCTATGGATAGGTTTTCAAAAATGATGTTGAGGTTTTTAATGTAATTTTTTTCTAAACTGAACTGTTTGCGCAAGAGACACTTCCAAAGTGGTAAAATGTGTGTCCCCCTCCCTTTTAACTTCTAAAATAAGAGAATGACAAAATTTAAAAAAATATATGATGTACATTACCATGCAAACTTTCACCGAAAATTGATTTGAACGAAATCTAGTAAGTAGTTTTTTTTTAATACGTCATTATGTTACGGAACCCTTCATGAGCGAGTCCGACTCGCACTTGGCCGCTTTTTATGTAATCATTAATTCACAAAAAACATTTTTAAACGGAATAAATACTGCGAATATTCGCAAAATTTTACTTGCATCACACCAAATTTACAAACATTGACAATTTAGTGTTATTTTTAATTTCGGGATGGCAACACCATGACAAAGGCCCAGATACCAAAGCCGTAAAACCCTTTTAACAAGATTCTCTACCTTGTACCTACCTACGTAATATAATTTAATATTTAATTATTTTTTAATAACTCTAATTTTGTTGATTTTTAATATTTTTATTCTCGAGGAAGCGTTTCAGTTTTACTTTGCTCAAGTATAGTGGAAGGAACAAAGACTGTACCTCGTACTTAGTTCTATTTGATTATTTATTACTATTTTGATCACAATTTTTTTATGTTTAACTAACTGATTGTGTTCTTACAAATTAATAAAGACAATAATGGACACAGGGTTTTATTAACGACACCAACCCATATTTTTGTAATGAACCCATTTTCTAGTTAATTTAATTGTATGCTCACTGCATGCACTCGTGCCTTTTACATAAATAAGTAAATAACGTAAATAGGTTCTTGAGAGGGAACCGGTACTGCATCCCCCCAAAACCCAGTCGATAATTTTTATCGATACTTTTAGTTTTACTCAAGTAAAAAAAAAAGTTTTCTTTATTTGTTAGCATACTATTATTACAAACAGAATCAATTATTTTTGCCGATAAAGCAAATACAGGGTGTTAGAAAAAATTTGCGAAATATTCATTGCCTTTTTTCATAAAGAATTATAAACATATTTTTTAATGAAAAAATATTACTAATATTTCAAAATCGTAGAAGAGAAGTAGCTCAATCATGTAGATTCAATCACTGTGTGTTATATAGCTGCCAAGTTTTGTAATATCATTTCATAATACAGATGTGGAATCCTAATACACCCCTACCCGGACGATTCTCCGATATCCTATTCGATGAGGAGGAGAGTCCGGATGAGGATGAAGAAGACATATTTGTAGAGGAGGTGGAGGAGGAGGTGCAGGAAGCGGAGCAGCCACAGCACGAGGTCCTCGTATGTACTAAGCTATTTATAAATATATCTGGTTTCTTATAGGTATTATTAGCTTATGTCCATTCATTTATTTATTTTATAGAATATGCCGATATTCGTGATGGCCGCTGACGGCTCTCTGGTCCCCTTAGATGCGGCAGATGGTAATGTTTTCTAAGTCAAATACCACTAATAATTTAAAATACCAAAATTAGTATTTTGTAATTTGAATGTTTATTATTCAATCAAAGCAAATTTTTTTACATATTACAACAGTGTAAAATTGTTCTTGACGTTTTAGTGAAAGAGACCAGCCGTCTGATGACGAGGAGGTAGAGGCCGCCTACCAGCGGGTGCTACGAATCGTTAGCCCTTTGTGAATTTTAGTTCTGTTATTTGATAATATTTTATATTCAACTCTTCATTACTCCTATAGTTAATTTTTCGTTTTAGATCGTTAAGATCAACGCCTCCCGCAGCCGCCGAGGTAGAAGAAGAAATGAGCCCTAGGTAAGTTTTAGGTCTGTTAATTATTTTTATTAGCTTTAGGACAGACAGTTGAGAAGTTACCAAAATTACCAAAATTACTTACTCAGAGAGTAGTCTTATTGATAATGGTTGTTGATTTCGATTGTTTGCCATTGACCGTTTGTCTTTAAAATGTATTGTATTGATGTATTGTATTGTTAGTGAAATGTAAACTGTATCAAAGCTGTGTAATATTGTTATCTTTCGTAGTATTTTCTTAATATTGTTATCTTCATTTAGGCGCGTACTCACACATATAGGTACCAACAGAATAACAGCGCTGTGACGCGTTAAACGGGTCATAGCATTATGCTGAGTTGGGGCCTTTTTATGGGTGCGGTATATTTAAATCAATTTTTATTGTTTTTAGTTATAAGCCTAATCTGTCTGTACTGTCACCCAAAATAAACGTTATATCTATCTATCTATCTATCTATTATTTTTGTACATATCACAACTCTGTGTGATCAATGTTTTTGCCTTTTAGGTCAAAAAGACAATCGCCTCCACCTGCTGATGCCATTTTTCCTATTTCTTTTCATACTAATTGGACTTGTGTAAACTTCTTCTTATATTTTTAGATCACCGGCACCACCTCAACAGGCTGCAGCAGCTGCAGGTGCTTTCGGGGCTGAACATAGGTAAACAAAATATAATTATTATTATGTCATATGAACGAACTGATATCATTGCGGTCTTATCCCTTTTCTGTTACGACTGGAAATTCTTGAGCTTCGTTTTCCTAACACATACACGCTTTTCATAATATTTTTTATACTTTCAGATTTGATATTTTGCCAGTGCAGCCCCGTGCTGCCGTTGCAGCACCGCGCCAAAGACGAGGTGGTGGGAGGATCGGAGGTAAAGGAGGTCGGCGAGGTGGAGGCAGAGGTAAGAATGAAAGGAATGATTGGAGGCGCGGGGAGTCTTACAGAGAAAGGTGCATCTCTGACGAAGAGCTCCCCGAGCCAGTGCGAATGGCGATCAGCCAGTTTTTGGCTAATCGACCGGAGCGTGAGAGACAAGAGCAGCGAGTGCGTGATAGAATGCGGGGGAATGTTGGAGACGAGAATGAGGAGATTGATGAAGAAGATAGAGTGTTGTTGGATCCGCAAGAGTTTATGTGGGAGGAAAAGAGCACGTGGGAAGGAAGGAAGGAAACCTTTCGCGCTGAATCAACTGGGCCAACAAGGGCTGTTACAAGCCCTTATGATGCTTTCCGTAGCTATTGGGATTACGCTATTGTCTCCCATATAGCTACGGAAAGCAATCGGTACGCTCAGTCTATTCAGCGTGCAAGGTTCCAGCACGACTGGTATGAGACGAACGAGGACGAAATTTTGATACTTTTCTGTTTCTGGATAATGTTAGGTGTTATTCACATGCCTTCAGTAAAGTCGTGTTTCTCATCGTCGCCACTCCTAAAAACCGAGATTTTTCGAAAGCTTTTCACCGAATCGAGATATTGGAATGTCAATGCCGCCTTTCACCTCAATGACTCGACCAATAGAGATCACAGCGATCCGATCCACCCAATAAGACCTGTGGTGGATCACATGAACGCGAAGTTCAAACAGCTGTATACGCTAGAGCAAAACATCTCTATTGACAAGTCATTGACTCTGTGGAAGGGGCCATTGGCCTTCAAACAATATATTAAAACAAAGGCAGCTCGGTTCGGTGTTAAGACATACCAATTATGTGAGAGCTCGACGGGGTATTTGTGGTCGTTCTTCGTGTACGTAGGAGCGCGGACGACCAACAGTCCATTAGGCTCGAGCATGAGCACTGTGATGCGCCTAATCCGCCCTCTTCTGAACCTGGGACATTTCCTCTTCATGGACAATTTTTTTAATTCCCCCAACTTGGCGCGACACTTAAAAAATAACGGAACAGATTGCGTGGGTACTCTGCGTGCAAATCACAAGCAGGTACCCATTTCCGTACAGAGGTGTCCGCTGAGGGAAGGGGAGTTCATGTACATGTATCACCACGTGCCTGTAACCCAAAGGCTCAAAAGCCGTCATAGTTTCATCAAAGACTTGACGGTGCTAAGTACACAAGCCTCACAAGCCCGCCTGAATCTTTGGGAGGAGAGATACCCCACTACAACACTTATACCGCTTGCAGAGCAGCTTCCCCCTGGAAGTGACCTTCCCTAGCCGACGTGGAAGTCTTTAAACAGACTCCGGACCCAAGTCGGCCGAAGCAAGGAGAATATGTGCAGGTGGGGCTATAGCTCGGAAGGTAAATGTCGGTGTGGTGTCTTTCCTCAGACAATGGCCCATATGTTGTCTTGCCCCGCGTGTCTTGCACCTGCACACGCGCGGTCCTCTACAACGCCACTGATACTGCAATTTCGGTGGCTGCGTATTGGTCTGCACAAATTTGATTGCCATAATATCGATACGATAAGAAGAAGAAGAAGAACTGTTGATGCTGGGATATGAATAAAGTAAGATAGTAATGACCTATATGTATTAGTAAAGAATTATCTGTACGAGTACATAGTATATAAAACAAAGAAGTTTTCCGCGTCTGCCTGTCCGTACCTATATATCCGCTAACTCCTACTAAACTTACGTAAAGGATTTTGATAGGGTTTTCAGCAATAGGTGACGGATTCATGAGAAAGGTATATTATTTACCTACATAACATTCCAAATAAGTTTTAATATGGTAGAAAAAAAAGATTTTCAATCAAGTCGTCAAAAAATGTATAGTATTATAGAACAAGAACACACTGAGAATACCTACCTGCAATCCTTTGGCTGGTACTGACTACAAAAAGTGTAGATAAATTGTAAATAATAGTGTTAGTAATAGTGATTTAATTGTAAAATATAAGCCATTTTAAACTTCTATGTTATACAAGTATATTAGGAGAAGGTTTATTTCATTTTTCACTTTTTAGTTACTTTTTCGTTGGTTGAATTTTTGTTAAAAAGCTTTTATCTAGTCACGTTAAATATTTCGTGATTAAAATTTGTTACTTGGTACATATAGGATTCAATAGAAAATTATGAAATGTTTGCTTAAGCAATAGTGGATAGAAATATAAAAGATTATGTACCTACGTTTTAATTATTGTGCAATTTGAAATTTGGTTTTGGAAGCTTTTATTTTTGGATACCACATTTTCTTCGTAGGTTCACGATGTTTCAGCCAAAATCCGACTACTTAAGAGAAGTCGATAGTTTATTACTATTTCATACTCCTAAGTTTATTTTAAATTTAAGGAGTTTAATTTTAAAACTGATTGACATATATATATATATGTATATTTCATATGAAAACATATACATTTGGACATATTTAGTTTCGCTTTAAGGAAACCAAATAAAACGATAATTTTAATCTTAAGAAGAATTTGTATTTAGGACAATAAAACTTTTTGTTCGTTTTACAAGTGCTCGCTCAGTTTCATTAATTTAAATTAATGTAAAGCAATCTTTCTTGTTCACAAACAGCTAGTTTCAGTACCTTTGTTCTTAACTAATCCAATTAGATAGTTTACCTGTAGCCAATTCACGGACTTAGATGTAATTAAAAATATTCTCCATTTGTTTGAAAGCGTCGTCAAAGTAGACTCTTAGTTCTTGAATAATGATTTAATTAGTTACCAAAGTTATACAAGATTAAAGCTTTTCGTGTTACAGTATTTACTTTATACTTATAAATCAAATTACAAGTTTAAATTTTCAGTGAAGAGTCAATCTTTTTTAGATTTTTAGATCATTTATTTGCTATAAAACCATTACAATTGGTATGCAAATCAGTTTAGGATACATTACGATAATACTGGTATGATGTAAATACAATACAATATGAAATAAATTACAGTAAATTGTCATAAAAATTAAGTTACTAAAATTCATCCGTAGTCAAAATTAGTTTAATTACATAATATTGTTATTAGCAGATTTTTTACAGATGTCATAGAATTCATTAACATTATAAACAGGATTTTCGATAAAAAATTGTTTTAGCTTTCTTGAGAACTCCTTCAGATCCGGGGCATTACGCAAATTTATTGGTAGGTTATTATATATATCAAACGCTATATAAGTAAAGCTTCTCTTAAAAACTCCATATTTCCAAGTCGGTTTTTTGAGTTTATTTTGATTGATTCATCGTTTCTTGTTTTGATCATCTTCGAAGTATTTATGCCTTTCTTTGAATAATTTTAAAGATATCAAATATATGTATAAAGCAATTACAGTTAGTATTTTATGTTTTCGGAAAATAGGTTTGCAGTGTTCCAGATATGCCGCTTTGTCTAAAATTCGCACAGCCTTTTTTGTAGAATTAAGATAGATGTTATTTTAGCGGAGTTTCCCCAGACCTCGAGACCATACCTTATGATGCTTTCAAAGTACGAGTAATACATAAGTTTAAGTGTTTTCGTATCTACGAGACTACTCATAGATTTCAAGGAGTAGCAAGCACTGTCCAATTTGTTCTTTACATTCCCAATATGAGAGTGCCACCTGAGTTGACTATCTAACTCCAGTCCCAAAAATCGAACCGACTCTTTTTGCTGTAATGGAACCGTAAACCTATAATTCTGACTATTTGAGTGACGCCTAAAGGTAACATAATAACTTCTGATCAAACCATCATCAAACCATTGGCATCAAACCAGGCTACTAGTTCCGTCTATACTTGTTCCACTTTATCGTTTAGGGTGTTGATCGAAGAGTCATCCAAAAATATACTAGTGTCATCCGCATACAGGAAAATCGAACCATGTGTGATATTCTGGGGTAGGTCATTTATAAAAATTGTGAACAAGAGAGGACCCAAAACTGATCCTTGCGGGAAACCATATTTGATTTCAAGATCATTGGATTCCACAGTATTCACTCCACAGCTCTGATGGTGCTCACGTATCTGTACATACTGAGTTCTACCTTCTAAATATGACTTCAGCAGATTAAGTGCAGCACCTCTAATGCCATAATATTCCAGCTTTTGCAGCAGAATACTGTGGTTTACACTATCGAAGGCCTTGCTTAGGTCACAGAATATACCTACACACTTCCGGTCAAGATTGCAGCTGTAAAAAATCCTAGTAATCCTAGTAGTCTTGTATTGCTATGTTTGTGTTAAGTTTTTTCCTAAAGCCGTATTGTCTGTTACTCAATTGTCCATTTAGTGTAAGAAAGGTTTCTATTCTCTCGGCAACAAATAATTTCAAAGATTTTTGAGAGTACAGGGAGAATAGAGATTGGTGTGTAATTTGTTACTTCATTCGTAGCACGCACCCTTTTTATGAATAGATATAACTTTCGCTCTTTTTAAGGTTTAAGGGAATATTTGTGCTTCAATACAGGCATAAAATATGTTACTTAAAGGAAGTGACAGAATATCTGAGTTGTCTTTTATACTCTTTTTCTTTTTTTTTGTACTAAGTCCGTCTGGGCCACAACTGCCACTGTTTTTAAGTTTAGCAATAATTTTTGAGACTTCCCTACTGTCTGTTGGATGCATGTACATACTTTTGCTGTTGTTAGTTTTATGTTTTCGTAAAAGTGTCTTATAGTGTGTTGTTAAGGGAGCTCTAGGTTTACCAACATTGACAAAAAAGTCATTAAAAGCATTACAAACATCCTTTTGATTACATATTATTCCTCCATCATCCTTTAGCAGCTGCAGTTTATTAATATTATTTATTTTACCAGATTTTCTATTTGTGTGTTCATTAATAAGGTTCCAAATTGTTTTTATTTTGTTTTTAGAGTTACATATTTCACGTTTTATATTAAGTTTCTTTTAATAATTCGTTAAATGTGATTCGTTTCGTTTAATGTGATTTTAAATGTTTTTTTGAAATTTTTTAGTCTACAATTCGTATCCACAGAGTTTACTGTTTTTGTTCAACATCATTGCTCTTTTTTGACTGGCTGACACACGTATACCCTTCGTAATCCAGCTCTTTTCTTAAGTTTTAAGTTTATAAAGTGAATTAAAATAATAGATTAATCTTTTTATTCGTTTTAAATGTTAACTTTGACATTTCCAACAACAACATCAAACGACATCAAAAACAACAATATATATTTAAAAAAACGGTGGTTATGGGTTTGAATCCCGAAAATCTCGACTTTCCCCAGTTTGGTTAGTGCATTGCAGGCCGAATCACCTGATTGTACGAAAAGAAAGATGATTCTGTGCTTTTGAAGGCACTTTAATCCGTAGATCCCCACTGCTATTTCCGCCATCTCAGTAGCCTTTGGCTGATTTATAACGTTGATAGGTGCTAGAGTTAATTTCACAACCCACACAAAGAAGATCACTTTACCTCAGGCATTGATAATATCTATCTAGCATTGATATATCTAAAATACGCAAACCGTGCTTTACGAAGAGCGCTAAGTAATTCCATCAAACACGAGGTGTGGAAATAGGGACAATTATTCAGGGAAGCAACATGGCGGGCAACGCTTGAAATGTACAAAACGTGGCAGCACGTCTGCACTAGCACACTGAATATATTGTGGTTGTCAGTCTCCTGTCGCATTTACAACATGGCGTTTGGCAAAAGATACAAGCAGCCGCGGTATGACTGGCATCCGAAATTAGTTTTTTTTTTTATGTTATTTATATTGCCCAATCTCGAGTACCTAATAAAGACAAGGAAGAAAACCAACTAGTAAAATATAAAAAAAATGGTTATGATAAGGGCGAACTAGTCAAACTCTAAACATACAACAAGCTAAAAGGAATCAATCTCATTCTAATTTCAGGGCCTGTATTCACGGAACTCTCTCACTCGGAATTGGAAAGTTGCCACACGGGAACGAGTCGATTTGCGACAAGTTTTCTTTTGAGACGAAAAAATAAGTAAAAAAAAGAAACATTTTACTTTCAAAAACTTACTCTTTTATAAATTTATCCTCTACCAAAATTCAATATAGTTTGTAGGCAGCAGGACGAGACGTACTATACACGGATAGTTCAGGTTCAGTTCTTCTAAATAGATTTATTTTTAAACAGATAAAGTAAAATTATATTCAGCAAGCAAAGGTTTGGTTGAAGGAGTCTGTTGTAGGTTGAATGGATTTTTGTCTTTTGTTTTCATCTTTCAAACTCTAATTAAAATTGGCCTGCATGTGACAAGACCACTCAAAACTGAAATGAATCCACTCAGACATTTACACTTCAATAATTATTAGAATTCTGCAAATGGATTCCAAATCGATATTTGGGTCTGAAATGAAATCCAATGTATAATAATCTCAACTTAAATGTAATGTGGGTACTTGAATGTTTTGTACCATGTTTGTAATCAGTTGAGAGTTTGAAGATGATGATTTTGCTCTGAGACCGAAGACCTTTATTCAAATCTTTGAAATTCTTTAGACGCGGATTCAATGCTTAAATTTATAAAAGTAATATAAAATGAAATATTTGGTACATTACGTAGACCACTATTACAGCGTTAGCGAAATAACACAACATTATCTTGGTTCAGTTATTTATCCAAACACTTAAATAATATTTTGACCTTTCATACAAACTAATCTGCTGACCGAAACAATTTGTACGAAAAGGTTTTTTGTACTTTTAAAAAAATTTCCGAACCAAAATTGATTATTTTCATGGATATATACCACTCGAAAAATTTTGCATTATTTATCTAACACGTTGCATATTTGCATACGTCAAATTACTAACTCTATTACCTAAAATTGAATTTAGTTTATATTGTTTTTCTGTTTGTTGTTTTTTTGCCAAGGCCAGTTTCTGCTCTCTCACACGTATGGTCTGCATCGCCTCCGATATTGAATTTATGACTCAATAAAATTTGGCCATAAAGTGAACAACAAAAAAGCCATTTGGATCAACCCAATACTCTTGATAGACAAGTTTAATAGTTATCGGATACGGCTTAGGATAAGCTTCTTTATTGCTACTGACAGTGGTAATGAGTCCAATAATAATTTCCGAAAGGATTATTAGTTTCATGATACAATGTCTTAATATAGTAAATGGTCCGCTAAAATATTAAAAATCTTGCTAACATAAGAAAAAATATTTCGGAATCACACTGATATTATAAATGTGAAAATATATTTGGATGTTTTAGATGTTTGGATGTTTGTACCGCTTTCACGCCTAAACTACTGGACGGATTTAGATAAAATTTGAAATAGAAATATTTTGTACCCTGAATTAACACATAGGATACTTTTTACTGGGAAAAGTCGTATTCCCACGGGAAAATCTTACATGACACGAGGTAGCTGCGGGCGGACCGTTAGTAAATGAATAAATTTAAGAAATTGAAGCATTTATTAATTTATAGTTG
Organism: Carpatolechia fugitivella; assembly: GCA_951230895.1. Classification (NCBI taxonomy): domain Eukaryota; kingdom Metazoa; phylum Arthropoda; class Insecta; order Lepidoptera; family Gelechiidae; genus Carpatolechia; species Carpatolechia fugitivella. The sequence continues at coordinate 1,692,854 of OX579649.1, forward strand.
CTTTATTGAATAAATTGGTTGTTACCGTTAACAGTCTCCAAAGTGAAAAATTAAACAGTTTTTGAATGCACGAAGTTCATGATCACTGGTAGTCATTTAAAGAGTTCTTATTAAAAGTACTTGCTAGTCAAATAATGTTATATTTTGTATTTTATTACCTAATAAACCATTTTTTTTCATAAGAGTAAAATTCTTCCGTCTCTCGAAGCACTCATTAATTCAGCAACTTAAAAGAATTAACAGGTATTTGTAATAGATGTAGAAGAAAATTTAGGAGTAACTTTTTACTAGGTTTTTTGTAGGTTTAGCAGACACCATAACATCTCGTTTTTACTTATGGATTGTTAAATATTTTGTAATGTGAGCAGTAACATAAAAAGTGTTTCTTTTTACGCTTGTGTAACCGGTTTTTAAATCACAGCTGTATTTGTTTGAGCTTTTTTTTTAATCGTTCCGCCACTTTTATCTGTGATCCTTATTTTTATAGTGTCAATTAATAGCCTTGTGGCGTGCCATAGACTGCCAGAAGATTGACGGATCGCTCGCTTGTCTTTCTCGAGAAGTGAAAATAATTTGTTAAATATTATTTTTGTTTTCTTATGGCTTTCTTTGATAAATTAATTAAAACCCATCAAATCTATATAAAGCATATTAATTACTACATTTAATCGATAATCTGCTTGGATCCACAAACTCCATGTAAGCTAAAGAATACCTTCGCCCACAGCCTTTTTCATTATGTACGGTATGGTCATTCATCTGACGATTGTTTATTGGAGGTTGTCTGACAGGTCAGCATAACTGATTTCAACTATCTTTGTCACTTTAAACACACACCACTCGCGCTTTGATCTATCACTTGCGGCGAGTGGACGATCCCTTTGACCATGTAAGTATCTTCATACTGATCATTTTATTTGTTACACAATAATCCCAAATTACTAAAGTGGACATCACATTCAGCATAGTAGTATAAAATGATCAGTTTTTGTAAGAGCAATACGTTTCTTTTTTTTGTGTGCTAACTCCCGGCCGTCTAAAATGTATACTTTCTTTCGTCTTCTATTTGTAAAGGAATTCCTTTGCGTAACGCTTGTCTGAGTGTTTATTACCGGTGGGGCACGTAATTGAAATTAATTAAAGCGAAAAACGAAGAAGGAACAGCCAAATTTATAAGCCAGTATTTACCGTTTACGGAGTTTTAAAATTGAACTTAATTATAAATTTCTGCCATTTATGGCAGTGATAAGTCAAGTAAATTTATTTCATTTTGATATCTAGCGCACAAATTGAGTACAAAACGTACAATATTAGGTTAAACAACTTTCATGAAAGTTTCCATAAATTATTTTAGTCACTGCGCAAACTGACAAATTCACGTTTAACTTGTCGTCAACTCTGAGCTAGTTCTGAAAGGATCGTGAAGGTAAAGCACTCGTCTTGTTATTTATTCACTACTAAGGTGGCCTTTGAAAAATCTTGCTCGTTGGCATTTTGCCTTATTGGCACACAACTCCAAAAGTCTTGTTTAGCAAAGTGTTTGCAATAGAGTATTCAAATTGCTGACTTCAAATTTTTAACAAGGTTTGTAAGGAATATTTATCTAAAGAAACTTTAAGAAGTGCGCCGTGAGTCCTTAAATAAATGCACCTTCATAAAAAGCAACATTTTTGATAGTTTTTGTTTCTGTATCGTAAATTGTGTACAAGTACTAAATGTACATACAGACAAAAACTAGCTTAAGTTTTTTTTAAAGTGGCCATTTTTTTTAATACAAGGGCATAACTGGTTTTTATCTTAATATAATTTTAAGTCTGTTAAATTGTATAAAGCATATTTTAGGAATGATTTATTGTACTAGATTACAATATTGGAATCATTGTTTCCAGCGGTAAAGAGTCCGATCCCAAGACAATGTAATAGTCGTAGGGCTGGATGGGTTACTTAACTTTTGTTGTAGGTACTTTTATTTACATTTCCCTGTTGGCATACTTTTATCCTTACTTATGTTTATCCAATAAGTTCAATGGCTAGTCTTCAGGGTGTAACGAGGCATTCGTCCTCTTTCCTGTTTTATGATTGGAAACCTTTCTTGCTGGCAGTTTTATCTTTCATTTTAAATTCATTTTCAAATTTAGATTTCTTACGTTTCTATTTTGTCTTTTTTCTGCCAAATTCTTCACTAATTCATGTCCTGATCTCCAACAGTAAACTTACCCATGTTACTATTTCCTACGTTAGTTATTTAATATATAGTAAATAATATATAAATATATAAATAAATACCTTCGGATTGAGCCCTTATTTGCCACGCTTTATTTTATCATCCTCTACAACACTCTTCGTGTAGTGCTCAGCAGCTCCGTGGCGGCTGCTGGGCCACACTGGCGCCCGAACAGGGCGGTTATTCTAATTTATAAGAATTAAAATGAATTTTCTGTAAGGTCTAACCTAAGTTATGGTGTGTTGTGTAGATATAGTTAAGGTCATGTTAATTAGTGTACTTTCGATGTACTAGGTGGCAACACCGAATAAAGACAGTTAGAATCCAACCCGCTGTTTTGCTTACGTTGCAGTTTCTTTGTGCTTACGTGCCATGGACTACAACGTCATAAATAAAAATATAACTTTTTTTTCTTCGTAGCGGTGCTACGCGTCCACTTTTCCACTTTTGATCTTTTTCGTCATTGACGTTTTAATTTTAAAATTCAAACTTTCAAAATTCGAATCGTCTCCTGTCTGTTTCTCTATTTTATATTTTTCTGGGTCAGTCTCCGTTGGAAATTTCTGAATAGTTTTTTTGTAATTTGTGTTTTTGTACTGTGGTTTCCGTACTTTAATTATATTATCAAGTTCCTTCGGTTTTTCCTTTCTTCACCTACATCTTGCTTGCGAAGTGGAGAGCCTTGGATCCTCCCTCTGAGGCCCCCCCGCAGCAGGACTACTAACTTTTAAAAATCAAAATAATGTTCACTTTAGTCACACATGCTACTAAGTGCTTTAGAAAAATCTTTTACAGAAAGGTAAATCAAACTGAAAAACGCTTTTATATCTATTTATCATTTATGGTCGTTTATGGTCCTTATTATGGTCGCATAAATTTTATGTCGGTTCGACCCATAAAAATGGGAATTATCAAACTGTGGCGGAATCACCCAATAAATTATTACGGACGGTCGGGTAAGTGTGGAAAGTAAGCGGTTACTGCACTGGAAGTTGAAAAGGGTTCGGATTATCAATATCCGGTCGCTAATGGAATCCAAAATTTTCCGAATCAATTATCATTATACACAAACAATTTTTAATCTTACTTGATAAAAGTTATGTTGAAGATTAAACTAAACAAAGTGGAGACTTTATAAAAATAAACTGACAATCTATAAGAAGCAGTACCTTTTCCTTACCAACCAAAATATTCTCGACGTAATACAAAGTTTAAATAAAAGAAATCTTGAAATGTATTTCCCGACCCCACCTTAAGTGAGATGGAGCAGGGAAGAAGAAGAAAAATACATTCTTCTTCTTCTTCCCTGCTCCATCCCACTTTAGGTGGGTTCGGCTCTTCTAATGATTCTGCACCACGCCATTCTGTCGAGGGTTGTCGGGTCGGGTAGATTATCCCTATAAATAAGTTTCGTCATGCTGGTCCACCATGTTGCCGGCGGGCGCCCTCTGCCTCTCTTTTTCTCCGGCAGGTTCAGAGCTCTCTTCACAACGTACTCTTCATCCCTACGCATCACGTAGCCGTATCACCTCAGACGGTTTTCTGTGAGCTTTTCGGGTATAGGGGCTAACTTGAAGCTGCCACGGATGTACTCATTTCTGACTTTATCCAGCCGTGTAACCCCTCCCGACCATCTAAGCATCTTTATTTCCGCTGTGTGGAGTTTTTGCAGGCCAACACTCAGATCCGTAAAGCAACGCCGGTCTTACCGCCATCTTATAAACCTTATCCTTAGTACGAACAAGCATGTGAGTATCTCACAGCACTCCTGTTAGTGAACGCCATTTTTGCCAACCGATTCCATTCGATACCACCAGTGGTACCGTTTCAAGGGTATCGTTTGGAATGAACGCCCACGTTAACTCATTGCGTTAAATCTTCCTCGTTACCGTCCTCTGTAATAACTGAGCCCAGGTGACACTTTTGGTACCGGTTCTTTTGGTACCGGTTTCGAGTCAGGGTAACAAATAGCTGTAGATAGGTGACTGTTATTGCTAAATCTGCATTGAAAATATTCAATTTTGGATCGACTGGATCGACTGACTTTAAGCCCAGATTCTTCCAGAGCATTGACCCAAAGATGTAACGCATCTTGCAGTTCGTTTGCTGTGTCGGTTATGAGCACTATTTTGTCCGCGTGCAGAAGATTCATCGGGAGTGGGGCTTGGATTTCTTTGGTGATAAGATCCATTACCAGATTAAATAGTAGCGGACTAAGTGCTGAACCTTGGTGAACCCCTACTTCCACTTCAAACGCCTCGCTGAGGCCCGCTGGACTTTTCACTTTGGTAAAGGCTTTGCAGTACATATCTTGAACCAGCTGCACGTAAATTTCAGGCAGGTGTTGTGCTCTAAGCGCTTGCCATACAAGCCTTCGCGGTACCCGGTCGAACGCTTTTTCCAGATCGATAAATATAAAATGTAGATCTTTTTTGTTCAGACGGTATTTATCAATTGTTATTCGAACTGCTTGTATGGCGTCGGTAGTGGAGTCTGAGTGAAATCTTGAAATATATTGCGATTTGTTGTTGTAGTAAAAATATTTTGAAGCATAATTCCTGTTGCACACGATGAATATGAAGTGTGAAATGGTGAAATAATAAGAGCAAGCGTGTGCGGACAAAATCTATGTTTAGAAACATAAAATGACGGACTAAGTGAAGGGACATTTGTCAACCACTGTTATATTTCACGAAATTGTCGCTTTTATTAAAAAAACAAAAATAATAATTGATGACAATAAAAAAAATTGGTGTTGCATAATTAAGAAAATAAAATAACAGTCTAAGCGAAGGGACAGTTAGACGATTATCGTGTGAGCAGACATTTGTGGTTGCAGCGGTTGAAGTGAACGGACATTTAATTTTAATGGACCACTTTAAAGTAAATGTCGTCGCGTTGCAGGGAGTGTATATATTAAGAAAAATAAATTAATAGACTAACAATAAGTGAACTGATATTTAATGAACCACTGGGAGTGTGACAATTAAGAAAAATAAAGTAATATGCTAATAATAAGTGAACGGACATTTAATGGACCACTTTAAAGTAAACGTCGCAGGGAGTGTGCATATTAAGAAAAATAAAATAATAGACTAACAATAAGTGAACGGACATTTCATGGACCACTTTAATATTTTTCACATAATTGACGCTTCTACACGAAAACACTAATTGTTGATAATAAAAAACGTTAGTGTTGCAGTACAGGGAGTGATACAACAAAAGCGAAACGATAGAAGTACTTTCTTACCTCTACCTAGTAAATAGTGAGTGGTGCTACCAGATTTCAAGTAGTCTTCCAAATAGCGAGTCCTTCCGGTGATTACGCCATACTCAAGGGTGGAACGTGACCAGAAACTGAACTGTGCCGAGTAGAACATTGCAATTAGAGCTATTTCGCTTGTCAGTTTGATGGTCTCTTGGAGATGAAGATAAAATTGTTTTCATGATGATGTATTGGTGAAAATTACTGCTTGTTCCATCAGAAAAAAATAAAATCTGATACAAAAATGAAATTGCTGATAAGAAAAAAAAAATAAAAAGGTTCTCTGCTTTAAAAAACAAAATATTTTTCGTAGCCACCAGGGCAGCAGCGCGTTTGGCTGTTCCAAAGATATATAATATGTATATACTTCTCATAAAAAAAATCGAAACACCTTGCAAGTTTATGTTTTAGATAGATAGATCTCATTTTTGTAAGGAATAACAGAAAAATGTGTATATTTAGGAATATATGTTAAATGTCGTTTAATTGTGAGTAATGAATGATCACATAGGATTTGAAAACCGCATATTACTCAGTATTAAACGACATTTGACATATATTCCAAAATATACACATTATTCTGTTATTCCTTACAAAACAAACTTGCAAGTTGTTTCGATTTGAAGTGTAAGTGTGATCGAAAAAGGGTATTTGCTGCGGGTATATTTTGTTATGTATTTAATTGCTCGATGTTGAAAAGTTGAAAAGTAATAGCTCTTGAGAAAATGAATCAGGGAACACAGACTGAGGATTTTCCATGTGAACACAAGGTTTTTTTTAAAGAAAACAATACAAGTGACACAGACGAATGGAATTGTTTGTTTCTAGCAAAAAGCAATAATTTGGTGATTCTATGCTAGTGCACATGTAAGTACCAACCAGCGTGAAATAAGTATGTGCAATTTATATGAATATAAATAAAAAGCTCAAATATTAATACAAACTCTCAAATCCACTAATATCGCATTCCGCCACCCATAACAACAGAAATGGGATAAACTTAGGCACCAGTGAATCACGAAAATCTAGGAATGGATGACTCATTGTTACTCACGTGTTATTAAAATTATTACTTTCTTACCAGAAAAGTCCTGGGAGCTGGATAAAGCTGAATCCATTATTTGTTGCCTATCTGCTACGTCTATATCTAAACTTCCTTAAAATAATATGGATCAGAAACACATTATTTAAAGTGAGGATTTTTATTATCTTGGTCGAGCCAAATTAATAATTTATATTTTGAACCCTTCGTAATTAATGGTTTCAACGTGTCTAAGAAACTTAATAACGGTTATCAATGTATATCTTGATTTATATTTATAAAAATGTTCAGTAGAAATATATCAAAAAAACTGACTATTATAATATTTTTATTGTTATTGTAACTTTTTTATATATTTTTTGATATATTGTAACGCTTTATTGTTTTTTACCTTTAGTGGAAGTCCTTATAACATCGTTTTCGATTGCATAAAGTAAAGGAAAGTCCGTCTAGCTAGATGATAACCAAAATAACCGAAATCCTAAAGACTTGACCCAAAAAATCTTTCAGTGTTTCAATTAACAAAAGTAGTAAACTGGCTGACCGAACACAATTTACAAATCAACTTTAATAAAACTAAATTAATGCAATTCCGACCTTATCAAAAATCCCCTATAGACGTAAATTTTTCACTCAAATTTTGAACTCAAAACTACCACGGACAAAAAGACAGCAATACGTGCGTACTACGCCTACGCTCACTCACGGTTGCAGTATGGTATAGTTTTGTGGGGCAATAGCACCGAAACCATCAGATTCAAAAGAAATGCATTAGAATAATAGAAAACATAAAATCAATAGACAGCTGCAGAAAACATTTTCAAGATCTAAATATTTTAACTCTTACAAGTATTTATATCCTAGAGGTATGCCTATTTGCAAAAAAAAATTATCAACTTTTCCCAAAGTATTCACGACCACAAAACCTGCGACCCCAAACTAAGCTAGACACACCTTTCTCAAAGTTGCAAATTTATAATATAGGACCATTTTCAATGACAGTTAAAATATACAATAAAATACCGGTAGAAATAAAAAATATACAGAACATACAACAATTCAAAAATAGATTAAAATCACTTCTTATAGACAAGTGTTATTATACGCTGCAGGAGTTTTTAGAGGATAAGTTTTAAGGTACCTGCCGTACCTCATTATAATATTACTTTATAATTATTAATTATTGTAAATATTTAATATAAAAAATGTACTACCTTAGTAATATTACTTGCAGTGCCCTTGCAGGGCTCATGTTTGAGACTTCTTACATTTAAGACCATTGTATATATACAACATGAAAGCAATAAACATTTGAATTTGAATTTGAAAATTTGAACTATGTTTACATTACGACACTCATCTTTTTATAAAAGCAATGACAGAAATCAAGATTTTTTGAATCTCTATTTCAGCAACCAGCATAAGATTCAGCCGTTAGAACAACATTTTGAAGTGACTAACTCCATAATTTATTAAGCAAATTACCTTCATTTTAGGCTCAGTGAAAACGCGATAACCCAACCAAATTCGAAAAATAAGATAGATCTATTTACGTACATCCAAAGAAAATATTATAAGCTAAAACTCTAGCCAAGAACGCGTAAATTTTTAACTGTTATCCATTTGCTGCTATGATAATAAAACAATGGACGGTTTTATTTCAAAACAAAAACATTAGTAAAGTCTCAGAGGAACAAAAGACGATCGCTTCCTGGAATCAAAAAATTAAAAATGTCATAGAGGTCCATCTACGGCCATCCAAGTTATTAGCTAAAACTCTAGCCAAGAACGCGTAAATTTTTAACTGTTATTCATTTGCTGCTATGATAATAAAACAATGGACGGTTTTATTTCAAAACAAAAACATTAGTAAAGTCTCAGAGAAACAAAAGACGATCGCTTCCTGGAATCAAAAAATTAAAAATGTCATAGAGGTCCATCTACGGCCATCCAAGTTATTAGCTAAAACTCTAGCCAAGAACGCGTAAATTTTTAACTGTTATCCATTTGCTGCTATGATAATAAAACAATGGACGGTTTTATTTCAAAACAAAAACATTAGTAAAGTCTCAGAGGAACAAAAGACGATCGCTTCCTGGAATCAAAAAATTAAAAATGTCATAGAGGTCCATCTACGGCCATCCAAGTTATTAGCTAAAACTCTAGCCAAGAACGCGTAAATTTTTAACTGTTGTCTATTTGCTGCTATGATAATAAAACAATGGACGGTTTTATTTCAAAACAAAAACATTAGTAAAGTCTCAGAGGAACAAAAGACGATCGCTTCCTGGAATCAAAAAATTAAAAATGTCATAGAGGTCCATCTACGGCCATCCAAGTTATTAGCTAAAACTCTAGCCAAGAACGCGTAAATATTTGATTGTGCTACATTGTTTGTGACACAATAGTAGTAATGTTCAGTATCAAAGCATTTATATAAGCATTGGGATGTCATTTGTAAATTCTTTTTGACTTTAACGAGAATTTCACCTGACGGGGCTCTCTGGAAGCTACACTTGTCACTGAAAAACAAAGAAGCTTTTTCACATATTTTCGTACAACAATAAACTTAGTTGCACCTGAAGAACCGAAGCCTTAGGTAAAACAGCATAAAAAAGAGCATTTCCAACCGATTAAAGGAATTATTGGGGGCGTAATAAAATAGACTGAAAGATAAAATTAAATTTCTGTCATAGTACCCATAAAAAAAAAATGGGGTCGACTAAATATTTTTGTATTATAAAAATAAACAAATTAAAATAACATGTAATCAAGGACTCATAAGTTAATAACCCATTTCTTTGTCTTAGGTCACCTTTTAGGCAATAAATGGGGGCTTGAAAGGTTTGACAACCAGGATAAGTTAAACTGACATTAGCATTGCTTTCTTGTAATTGATATTTTTTATTAACCATGTATTTAACATTTTGTTTTGGAATAGATGGTGATTTTTTGAATTGATTTAAAATACCATTACGTAATATTTAAAACTATGTAGTATATTTTGTAGACTTGAGTAATCTGAATATGTTTCAAGAATACAAAACGCATTGTGGTTTTATTTTCATTTTCATAAAACATAAGTCGAGTTTAAAATTTTTGCTTCCAAGTGACTTTTATTATTTTTATTTTTCGGACTTGGCGCTAAAATTTACTAGTCTCGTTTTGCAAAAATATCGGTTTGTCGAGCTGAGCTGGCTTACTGCCAGTTCCCGCCATTTTTAACTTTGTTAAGTTTATAAGCAATTATAACACTTTCCGCCATACGCATAACAATTTCGTCTACAATAACAAATTCTTTCCGGTTTTTATTCGAATTGTTACTAATTTGTATTGTTTTAATTAAACATAAGTACCTAATATGGCATAGTTTTTTTTTCTCTCTTAAGAAATTAATTACCTTTACATATAATATTGCATAGGGGGGGACGTATATGAGCTGTTGATGATGATGATGATATATTGCATGGGTAATTTAGTTGTGGCATCTTAATTTTTCTTGGTAAGATTTGAAAGTCTTTGGTAAGATTTTGCATAACCAAATTAAAAAAGACTTAATATCCATTAACATGTTCCATAGTAGTAATAAGATTAATTTGTTACTACTATACGTTTCACTCAACCGTTTGTGTTGGATTAAAAAGCAAAGCAAAGTATTCAGTGGGCTCGTGAGCCTCGTTAATACATAGCCGCTACTAATATGAGGTCGCGGGCTTGGACGAATGCCAGACGAGAAAGTTTAAGGATTGTGGTGCACTTAGAACTGTAAGGGATATGAGCATGGTTCTGTATTTATTTATTTTTTTACTTTACTTTGAAAACAAAATAGATTAAAATGCGCACGTTATGCTTTCTAATATTTTGCAGTTGTGTATAAATTAATTTACAAAACTGCCATATCCGCAACTGATATTTTTTTTGTATTAGCTAACACTGATTAAGCATTATTCTGTTATTGCATAATTTTTCCCGAGTAGCAAACATTTTATGTTCAACTTTTATTTATTAATTTATGCTCACATTGTATAAGCATAAGTTCTAATTTAACATGGCAGATAATAAGTACATGACCCTGTTGCATAAGATAAGGCATGCAAGTGGAAGACAAATTAGGAAATAGGTTTAATAATTACAATAATATCAATAAATAAAAAAATATATATGACATGCATTTAATTTCATAGTAACTACTTTAAATTGTTTGCTTATTATACAATATTAATACTAAAAATCAAATTCAAATTTAATTAAATAATCATTTGCAATAATATAAAAAATTATCAATGCAATAAATTATAAATAAAAAACGTGACACGTAAATTAAAATAGTTGTGTAAGTTAATTGAAATGAGTATGAGCTTTGACTAGATCAGATTGGATCATGAAGGAACTCGTTAACAGAATAATAACACATTAGTAAGTAAAAAAGTTTTTAGTTTTACATAAAAAGGTTTGTATGCAGTTTCGTTTTTATGTCATCAGGTATTTTGTTATATATTTTGACCAGTTTGGCTACTAGGATCCCCTAACCCGATCCTTCAGGGTGTCCCAGTAAACTTATCGGTTCATCAGAATCCCGATTTGAAATAAAATTATTAAAGTAACACTGAATAGATTTACCTACATTAAAACACGTACTTAAACATGATTTTGATGAACATTATTTTGATTATTTGAAGTGGCTAGTATTGGTTGAATATAAATGCAATCTTCTTGTTTATCAAATGACGTTTTATGGCGTGATTACTGGAAAAAGGACCAAGATGTGAGGGAATATTTTTATTTTATTTTATTTTTTAATTGACAGGAGAACCAACAGTTATATTAAATCTAAATAATTAATACAATTGCAACTTTTAAGCCAATTAAAGGTTCCCACAGATAGAACTAGGTAAAAAATGAAACTACGTTGAGACTAACAGCCAAAAAGACATTCACGTGACAAGTAAGTACATTAAGCACCAGCTCACCAACACTACAAAACACAAATTGAAACATTAAACATAAAACAAAAAATAATAATTCTGCAGATGAGAACCACAGCGCACAAATTTATAAACTATGAAGGAATTACAGTTAATCAACCAATGTAAAGATGTGACTAGTAAGTTGACGCCTTACTGACTCACAGCTGTTATTGAATAAATCTAAGTCAAGTTTGCCGGACAACGAATTGAAAGTCTTAACTGCTCGCAACATAAATGTATTCGATCTGTAATTAGTATTACAAAGTTTTAAATGAAGTAAATCATACTTGCGAAGGGATCTAGCAGGGATGTTAAAATTCAATAGGGAAAGTAACTCAGGACTATCAATGAGACCATGGACAATTTTCATCAAGAAGATGACATCAGCTATAGATCGTCGGTTTTCTAACGTTAATAAATGGTGTTTTTTACATATCCTTGCGTAGTCAATAGAATGGTTTGGAAGTATCCAGGAGGACTTACCCGAAAAGCCGTGGTATGATCTTGAAGAAGCTAGCCGAGACTTTATAACCACCATAAATAGACTCAAATTTGGCCATTCCACCACACCAGCACATTTAAGCCATTTGAAGATTATAGAAAGCCGTGCTTGTGAAAAATGTCAACATGACTTTTGTGACACAGATCATAATATTTTTTTTTATCCTGCTTATTGAATGAATTTAAAAGAGTTGCTGAACTAAAGCGAAGGCAACCGAAAAAAATACATAAGGCAGATCAAATAGCAATTGATAAGTTTGTACAAGAAAAACAATTAGAATTATTAAGCAAAGACACAAGCGTAAGTGTTTTCTTAGAAATTGTTAAAATGTGATAACATCTTTATACATTTCAAGTAATTCTGATGAACCGATGATTTTTTTGGTCTTCCTCAGTGACCTAAATAAAAGTAACGCTATTTTCTTACTAACACCTATCTTAGTACTATGAGCATTATATATTAGTACAGAATATGAATAATACATATACAGATTCCTCAACTTTTACAATGAACATGATTGCAACAAATCGAGCAAATTCAGTGGGACTATTTACTCATTTCAAAGCAGAAAATACTTCATAAGGTGGTGAGCTTTCTACATAAAATTCTAAATTTTTAGAAATGAAACACCATGGTATCACTATTCTATCCTTAACTGTCTTTGTGATGTTTCTCTTGGTATGTCACAGACTGTCCAGCAAATTGAAGCGGAGGCTCCGGATTGTCGTGTTTCTTCGCGGCATTTAAAGCTTCCGTTCCACATATCACTACATCACGATAACAAGTTACAATAATTATCTATTGTGGTATTATAAAATATAATTATTGTGTGGAAAGGAACGTAAGGCAAGGGAAAGAGAGGAACGAGTTGCGAGAAAGAGGACGTGCGTGTTCAAAAGCGTAAACTTTATACTTTCTTTTGTCTTACGGGTCATTTCGTTTTTCATTTTCGTTTCCATTCAAAGCCATTCAAAGAAAGATAAAATGACTGGCTGTATGTATGTCCAAAACTGGGGTCAGGACTATAAGGTTGTTGTGCTCACGCTGCCAGTGTCGTGTGGTACCTTGGTTATGCGCGACATCAACAAGATCTGAAATACCCGAGTACAGCATTATTAAACTACATACTGGACTATGCGAATAGAAATGAATGCTAAATGTATATATGTATATTAGTAAAAAATGTGATTTGGTACATGTGGATCCTATAAATATGTACATATAAATTGATAAGATTTAACCTGTCATTTTATCCATTGTTTATAGTTTCTGTTATCTGGTCGAAACTCCGAAAGGGACTCGGAAACAGTGGTAGCACCCCTAGAGACTTTTGTTCACGACTTTGAAATCTATAACATATTAAAATCTCAGGTTATTTAACGGAAACCACATTTTCCATACTTTAGGGCCGGGTTTCTTTGTAATTCTATCTCAGCCCAAGTTGCCTTTTATACTGCACCTTGCAGTTCCGGTAAGTATGGTTTCTTTTAACGGACCTATAACCGCTATTTCTACAAAATGGTATTATAGCGGGCGGACTAGTCCTAGCGTAGGTCAAATACTGGGGCTGGTGTGAGCAAATGGCCTTGAGCGTTCCAGTTCCGCACCTCCCTTCATCCCGCACCGTTCCCCGCGCTGACGGATTATACGAGTTCAACGAACCTTTTTAAGTGTCGCCATCTATTCACATCAGAAAGAACTTTTACGTCCAGCACCATCTGTGCCATTCTTAAAACAATTTCTCATTCTTTGCTCGTATCCCAACCCATCACTAAACCAAACTGAAATACTTTTGTATTTTGTAATTTAAATTTGATTATTCTCTTTTTTATTTGCATAGAAGATTGTTTTTGTTGAATAAAATATAACAATTGACAAAACTTTTGATTTAGCTACGTATAATAATTTTATAAACTAACAAACGTGAAACACCTACTTTACATACCTACTTTACCTATTATTCAGTGCGTATTTACACTATAAACAAGTAACAATATCTCAAAAAGTAAGACAACTATAGACTTGGGTGTTCTGAAAAGCCGGATGACGACCGACGACAGTTAACCATAATAATATACTACGTTATGACAGAAATAGTGGTATTTATATTTCTATTTTAATGATATTTATATTATTATTTAATGATGTTTATATTTATATTTAGTTTCTTTGAATAAAACAAAATAACTATGATGGGTAATCAAAAGTATAATTTTCACAATATTGAGAATATTGAACATGTTCTCATTGCTTTCGAGACGTCCATTTTTCTTTCTTTTTTTTGCTTTTTCTTCTATGGAATGTGGGTCCTTTATTGGCATTCCTCGTGGATGACGCGGGTCAACAAGCTCAGGTAATAAACAATCCATGTAAAATTTTACCAACTTCTCTTTCATGTTTTTTTTCCCAGAACTCGTCATCTTTGTAAATGGTCCCCGTTTATTCCATCGATTCTTTCAATCGAATTTCTGTAAAAAAATATTATTATTAGAAAAAGAAAAAATAACTACCGAACGACAAGGATTGAACTTCTACTCTGAAACCAATAGTCTGGATTGATTACGACGACGCCACGGCGGCTTACATTTACTATGTGAAATAAGGATACTTACCCAAAGCAAAGACAATAATAATATTTTCGATGCCTATCGTGTCGTATTGCTAATAGTTTGCTAATAGATAGGTAGGTCTCACTAAAAATAAATACACACATCTCATGAACGGGAGTGGTTGTTTCACTGCCTTTATCAATGTTGTTCTGCATTTATGTCTTCAATTACATCACACGTCCGTTTTCTGTAAAAATATTTAAAAAATCTGTCATACCTACCTTCTTAAAAAAATAAATAAAAATAAAAATGAAACATCCATAGTAGGTGTAAGGATCGAACCAAGTACCACCAAAACAGAAATCATTACTTGAAATTCTTGCGACTTTCCCAAAACGCCATAGTGTCTTGGACTAGACATGCGAAATAAAGATAGACTAACTATAACTGTTGATCAATGAATTTATAAGCACTTTTTCAATAAATATTGCAATTAGAATTCGTAAATTATAAAATAATAAATAAATCACACCATTTCTTACCTTTTCACTTCCAACATGTGTAATGCATGATTTTTTTGGCCCTTTTTGTTGTTTTTTTCTTAGCATTGTCTTTGTGGCCCATTTTATATGTTTATTCACAAGTCTTACTTTGTTTTAATATTAAATAAAAACATACAGCACATCACAAAACGAAATACACACGAATATAGGAACAAATCTCCAATCATTTAAAATATTAGTCGTGAATT
Organism: Carpatolechia fugitivella; assembly: GCA_951230895.1. Lineage (NCBI taxonomy): Eukaryota > Metazoa > Arthropoda > Insecta > Lepidoptera > Gelechiidae > Carpatolechia > Carpatolechia fugitivella. Next base: position 1,708,157 of record OX579649.1, read on the forward strand.
GCGCGCGAGTCGGTGGAGGATGCGAGCGACATACGTCCGCCTAGCATCACGTTTCGGCCGTCACTGTCAGGCGCTGCGAATTAGTGAAGGAGACAAGATATGAAGTCGCTCGGAATTATTAGCGTAAGTGACAAGTAACAATTTTTTAAAATTTTGAATTAAAAATGGATCAATATCAAGAAAATTTACCTAAACGGATGAAGTTAATTATGGTTAACATTTAGAGACAAATTTCAGTTGGTTCGTGGCTTTTAATAATCATTTAAAACATTTTTAAAATTTTGTAAGACTGAACTTTATGATATAATTTTATCGAATGAAATTATTTCCATCGTGTTTTCATTTTTACCAACGGACTATAAATATCATTAACATTACTATATACATAGTTCAGCTACAGACATTGCGATTTACGTCAAATATAGCTTAGATAAAACATGGAAAATTCGTGACAAGCCCCTTAAAAGCAGCAAACGGGCTGTCGTATTCTTTCGCTACTATGAAAGCTCTAAAAGCAGAAACTGCTACAAAACATCAATCTTGAGCATTTGAAGCAGCTAACTGCTTGCAACATTTGCGTATCTATTTAATTATTGAACGATACGTGATTTTTATACATTAATATTTATTTAAAACGGAAGCACGTAAAAATGTAAACTACCTGGCCGCTCTGCAGCAACAGGTAGAGAAAGGTGTACTGATAGTGGAACTATTCGCTTTGGATGCTGAAGAGGGAAGCAATTGAGATTGAGGAAGAGTACGAGGAAGGTAAACGTTCGATATAACAAATAAAATAGTCGAATAAGATTAGAAGGGACTCCGTTATTTATAAATTTTCTTTTGCTTGATGTACTTACTTCTTACTCAGTAATAAAGCAATGGAATAAAAACTAATATTCTACACTATAACTATGTTACTGTTTTGAACCAGCTAGACAAGACAGAGTTGTGCATCTAATTTTATTTGCAAAGCTAATTAAAATTTCTTTCTCTTCTAAACTTTAGAGCTCTAGTCGGTGGAGCTTCCTTCGTATTTCCTTTTGCAAAGATGAAAATAGTTACCACCCTATTAACTCCGACAGACAGCTCAAAAATGTGGTGTTCAGTAGAAATAGTTGTACCGAGACCACTTGAGGGTTTGAAGACAGACTAAATTAAACAAGTCTGTGAACAGAGTACTGGCTGGTTCAAGTGAAAAGAAGCTCTGGAAAATACCATTGAACAATATATGGCCAAACTAACAGTACAACGTTTTAACTTATCAATGCAAAACTGTGTATGTATAACTAGTAATTACGTCTATGAAAGAAAGAAAGAAAAATAATCTATTGCCATAACAACATAACAGCATTACAATTGAAGCTAAACAACTTGTGTTGCTTTTTTTAATATTTCTGATGGGACGAACTCTGTGTCCGGTGAGATATATTATATATAATATATATCTATATAGTTAGATTCTGCTTTCGATTATCCATTGATAATGCTACTTGTATTGTAATCTATCGAAATTTCTGATTACAATTTGATCAACCTACAATAGAGGTAACTGAAACGTTACTTACGAGTACATGAAATTAAATTAACCAGTAATATTTCTGTCAAAAACATTATCACATATTTATGTAATTTACAACTGCTAAAATGTTGCACTTTTAAGAAATCTTTTTAAATGTTTCAAAAATTTACCATCACTAGTTATAACTTAGACCACTAAAATTCGCCCACTCGTGCCTGTTGTGAGCCCCCATTGTTTGCGGAAAGCTGAGGGTCTGCCACCGTCTAACAGGAGCCTGAATGGGGCGCAATCCGTCGCATAAAGGAATATTTTAATAACACGGACAGTAGGAGGCAATTGTTTGGTTAGAGAGTTATTGGAAGAATCTGTGAGGAGAAAGCTATTGACGGCAAAATTGGTTTTTTACAATTTGGGTTCGGTGTGAAGTGGTTTTAAGTGGGAATAATATTTCTCTGATGTGGTATCGATCGACTCTTCTGACTAACTATTTATCTTAAATAAAAAATGATTTTTTAATTATAAATAGAAAAACCTGTCTAAATTGTTATCGTAGTAACGTAAATATAACGCAGGAGAACATTCTTATGGATATCAAATTGAAGGATCAAATACCAACATGAAAATTAGTCAATTAACTCGCAAAACAATAACAAAAGTATTTCTGTTAATTTTTATAATGAAAATAAATGTCATAAATAACAAAAACACTATCAGCTTATTATTAAAACTGTCTTATTACATAACATACGCCAAATAATACTTAACAAATATTTTATTATATTATAAGTATCTAATATAACATTAAACATCATATTAATAGCCTCAATATAATAAACTTTAACTCTTAGCATTCCATTTCCGCATCCACAATAATACCTTACAAACCCATTTTCAACACCTCCGGAACCATTTTCAAAACTTCACTTGTATAGAGTCGGAATCATTCAATGACCCAGTTCACATAATAGTGCGACTAACTATTTTTATATACACTGCTGCGTTTCCAAAATTTATTCGAATTCAAGCTCAAGCATCGACATCGCTTTTGCCATTGGGACTTAATTCTTGATGTCACACTAATTCCTTAATTTAAGTTCGTCCATCCATTTAGCTATTTAAATATTAAAATACAGGACAGGTAATGGACATCCTAATAATAGGAATCTTATGAATACGACAATTACTCAATTTTAGAGCGGATGTACAGACATCCGACTCAAAAAATCTTAATTGACATAACGCCCTTATTTTAGGTTATCATTCATTTGAAATATACCTACAGGTATATCATTCGTTAATCTGAATTATTTTTAATCTCCTCTTTTTCATTGATCATAAAAACAAAAATATTGCTAGATTTTAAAATTAGGATTAGAGCGTGACAAAGACACAATTTGCCCCATTATCATAAGACTATGTTCGTTTTGTTAGTACTAGAAGTGCTAGAGACACGTCATAACGTAAAAACTACCAAGTCAAAATGCATAGTCGCCGCAACCAAGAAGATCCGGAAACCCGATTCGCACTACTATTTCACTGTAAAAATATTGTAATGGAAAGACGTGAGAAAAGAGGATCCCAAGACATTTTAACAGTCGTAAAGAAGAGTTATTCAAGGCTTAGTATAACGATAAGGGTGTGACTTTGGCTTAGAATTACTCGTGCTCTTTATGGACCTAAAGGTTACCTCAGCACTTAGAAACTAAGCTACTTTAAGTAGTCCTTTTAATGTCTTTTTACTAAGGCTTGTTTAACCGTTTACTTTAATTTCAACTGCTGTTTTGATATTTAAGAGTTTGGGAATAAAAACTTAAATAGGTAGGTTATAATATGGGATATCAAATTGGGGAGAAAAATGTTAAATACTGTTTTTTTACGTCTTTAAGCATCTGTGGTGATTTTTGCTTCGTTGTAGGATTTAAGTAATTTTACTCGATTTCCCAATTTCGACTAGTTTATTTACCTCTCTCTTTTTACGATATTAAATTGGTTTATAAAAAAAAACATTATGTTTAAAATTGACAGATTTCTCCAGAAGCTTTCCAACCAGAATGCTATTTTTACGTGACAAAGGTTTAGTACGCAGAGTTGCTGTTCCTCTAACGTATGTCGTTACCACATTGCAAGATACTCTCGAGTAACTTCGCTGATTAACCTCGTAGTGGCCAACCAGCTGTCTTTAATGCTACTGAAAAGCACTACTTCAGATTGTTACGAATCGCGTTGCGAGTTGCTTGCTTGTACTCAGCACTCGCATCTTAAAAAATCTGTTAATCAGTTTGGATTACGAACAAAGAGTTCCTGACGAGCACTTAAAACACCGCAATGAAAACGATGTAAACTGTAATAGTACAGGTCAAAGTAAAGAACAAAGAGTTCCTGACGAGCACTTAAAACACCGCAATGAAAACGATGTAAACTGTAATAGTACAGGTCAAAGTAAAGAACAAAGAGTTCCTGACGAGCACTTAATAGACCGCAATGAAAACGATGTAAACTGTAATAGTACAGGTCAAAGTAAAGAACAAAGAGTTCCTGACGGGCACTTAATACACTGCAATGAAAACGATGTAAACTGTAATAGTACAGGTCAAAGTAAAGAACAAAGAGTTCCTGACGAGCACTTAAAACACCGCAATGAAAACGATGTAAACTGTAATAGTACAGTTCAAAGTAAAGAACAAAGAGTTCCTGACGAGCACTTAATAGACCGCAATGAAAACGATGTAAACTGTAATAGTACAGGTCAAAGTAAAGAACAAAGAGTTCCTGACGAGCACTTAATACACCGCAATGAAAACGATGTAAACTGTAATAGTACAGGTCAAAGTAAAGAACAAAGAATTCCTGACGAGCACTTAATAGACCGCAATGAAAACGATGTAAACTGTAATAGTACAGGTCAAAGTAAAGAACAAAGAGTTCCTGACGAGCACTTAATAGACCACAATGAAAACGATGTAAACTGTAATAGTACAGGTCAAAGTAAAGAACAAAGAGTTCCTGACGAGCACTTAATACACCGCAATGAAAACGATGTAAACTGTAATAGTACAGGTCAAAGTAAAAATTATAAAAAAGAAGAATTTTGTTCAAATTCATTTTTGGTGACGTAACACGAGTCAATATTTATTTACCCTGATAGTCGTGGTTCGTGTATGGAGAAAACCTGGAACCCGAAAGGCAAGAAACTGCCACCGGAAAAACATCGATGCTGATTGATGATTTTTCGAGCACAATTATGAATTTAGCTTTTTATTCCATACCAAGTCTCTATGACGGCATAATATTAAATTTGTATTAAATAATCATCATCATTATTTCAGCCACTGCTGGACATAAGCATTCGAAAAAAAACCTATTTCATATTATAATTATAATAATGCTCTATAAAGTTATCCGTGGCTATCCGGCGCAGGAATGCTTCCTTTGCGGCCTTAGATCAAATTTGATCTAAGGTTGCGGCGGGAGAGGCCGGGGGCGAGTTTTTTTTTAAAGTGGCATTATGTTTAGTTTTAAGGTTTTTATATACATAGTAAATTGTCTGTTTTAATTACCTATGCTATTTATTATGGTAATTTTATTTAAAGTAATTTTTCAATAAGATAATATTTTATACGCAGATGATCTACGTGCCTCATTTTGTACCAACGTGTAATATTGTTATTTGTGGCGTTGATGTTCCGTAGTTTGAACAAAAGTTAAAAATAAAATAATTTGATTAAGTAGGTAAGTACGGTAAGTATATAAAACCCGTCCGTGTTTGGCCATGGAGAGTTCCCTCTCTCCTGCAGAGGAGTATGGATTAAGCCGTTATAACATGCAAATTAGTCCCTTATGTTTTGTGCCGTGCCTCAAAGGACACAAGTGAAGCGAAAATAAACAAAAGTATTTTTTTAATGATGACATGATAAAAACTGCAAACGATGCTATGTCGTTCAAATAAATGCTGATAAAAATATACGCACTATGGCGTATTAAAAATACATTTTCTTTTTTAGAATCGCAATGGTAGACGAGTCTGTATAAAAAAGTAAAGGTCTGTTTTTAATATAAAAAAAAAACAGAGCCAATTTTAGTTTTCTACAGAGATTTATAAAATGAATTATTGGTTTCAAGAATAAATTGAACTAAAACAAAAAGATTCGATTTAGGTTTAAACACTTCAATGAAGCCAATCAATTTATCAATTCTGAGCGAATAAAATTTTACAAATTGGTTTAAATATCGGTTTTTCAAAGTATTACATTTAAGGTTTTTTTATTTAAAGATATAACCTACTGCGGAATAATTTAATTCTGCTGTAAGATCTTGCTTTTGGCAATATATGTTTCTTGGGCAACGCAAAGTATAGGTTTTTTTTTATATGAATTTTTCCATATCTGCCGTCCGCTAACTATAATGCCGTTAAGTACCAAAACCAACTTTCGAAATAAATGGGATTAAAGTGCGGGAACGGAAAAATGTTTGCTGTTTGAAAACTAAATGACTAATGTATGACTTAATGATACCATTACGTAGATATTTAAAATAGCTTTAATGTAGTTAAACTCCCACATTGCTATGTGTAATATGTTTTGAAATAAATCAATTTATACGTTTTAACTAAATATTATTATAAATATTCTTTCATGAACACACAACTAAAATGCTGTTAGGACTACCTTAGCGGCGTTGTAGTGTTTGATTTAAAATTATTTTATCTATATTGTAAAATGCTTTAATTTATATAATGATTCCCGGACTAAAACGCCGTCAGAATGTCTAACGGCATTTTAGCTAATGCTTTTGTATTTTTACACACAAAATTTTACTTAACTATATCGCAGTTAACGGCACTTAACTGCATACGAAAGCTTACGTGTTACACTGTAAATTTTTAATGTTTTTTTTAACATTATTACATTATTTAACACTATGAAGTGTTTATTGTTAGGCTAAAATGCAGCTTAAAACAAAACCTTCCATTATAACGGCAATTTTGCTTAGTATTTGAACGTTGATAATTCAGAAAATACCTTATAATGCATTAAAGCAGAAAAAAATAAAAACATTTATCCTTTATTAAAATTGTTTTTTATTCAAATAATTGACATCAACATTGTCTTAATCAAATGAGATCCATTGGATTATTTTTTTATCATTATTTTTTCTTATTCTAGATTATTTCAGTCTGACTGTAAGGCACACATCAACCATATTAAAAAAATCATTTGTAAATGAGTACAGTCAACTTTGATTCACGAGGGTAACTTTGACAGTCAAATCTCAAAATATGTTTTTACTTTTTATGTGGGCAACTTTACTGCAACATATTAAATTTATACAATTCGTGTACGTAACAACCTTCGTAAACGAACTGCATTAAAAAAAAGCTGTCAAACCAAGTAAATGTCAAAAACTACAATTTAAACGAACGCGCGCAAACGTTGTGTTTTTTCGGTGTCCAACTTTTTTGATAACTCGAAAATTTGCTGCTATCAAGGTATGTAAAACTACTTATTGCGACCTTTAGTGTATCTTATTTCGGAAAGACGAACCATTTTTGTCAATTTAATAATGCATCTTCTGTAAAATTGCGAAAAATCCTAGTATGTCGTAATTTGAACAAATTCTGGGTAACTTTGACAGTATCAAAGTCCCTGTTTTTTATGCAATCAATTATTTTTACTTTGGGTAACTTTGACATAGTACAGTCATGTATTAAAAGTTAAATAACAATTGATTTGTACACATACTCGTATGCACGAAAGTAAATAAACAGTAAATATATTTTTAAATACATAATGAATAGCACACTTTACTTTTTCAGCTGGTATAGTCGAGTCACGATGCCTAGAAAGAAGAAAGTCCCAGAACCTGGCACCCGCAGATATGGATCAAAATCTGCCAAAGAATATAAAATACCAATAAACACAATCAAAAATAAAATAAACAAAAAACATGTAGAAAAAGTAGGTAGGCCCACAACTTTACGTGAAGAAGAAGAAAACATTATAAAAGATCATGTCATGGCGTTAGCAGATGGAGGGATCCCGAGGCATTGAAGATGTTACTTTAATAATACAAAGATACTTGAATTCGGCAAACAGAAAAGTTAAAGAATAATCGTCCAGGCTGGGAATGAGGTAAACTGTTTCTAAAGAGACACCCAGATTTAAAAGCAAGGTTGGGGCATAATATTAGTAGAAGCCGCGCTCAAGTTAACGAGGACTTAATAAATAAATTCTTCGACAACCTCGAAACGGAAATCTAGAATGTACCACCAGAGAACATCTTTAATTTGGACGAAACTGGTTTCCACGACGACCCTAAGAAGAAAAAGTTGCTTTTTAGACGACAATGTCGGAACCCAGAAGTGATTCGTAACTCAACAAAATCGTGCTATAAAGCCTTTTGTGGGAATGCTGCAGGGGAAATCCTTCCCCCTTACTTTATTTTTAAAGCCAAAAATGCTTGGTCCAACTGGCTTATTGGAGCTCCACCTGGATCACGGATGACGGTGTCCAAAAGTGGCTGGATAGATCTCGAGAGTTTTGACGACTGGTTCAAGTATCATTTTCTTCCATTTGCTCTAAAAAAAGAAGGAAAAAAAATATTATTATGTGAAAATCTGAGCTCTCACATCTCGGTGAACACATTAAGAATCTGCCAAGAGAACAACATAAAGTTTGTGTGCTTAGTACCAAACTCGACTCACTTACTTCAACCCCTTGATGTAGGCTATTTCAGCTCTCCTAAAGCTAATTGGAGAAATGTCCTTCTAACTTGCGAGAGAAAAAACAAGAGGCAGAAAAATTGTTGCTTTACCGAAAGACTGTTTTACAGCACTCGTAAAAAAAAAACTCTCAATTTGGGAGCTCAACAGTGTAAAGCTAACCTTGAGGCAGGTTTTAGAGTTACGGGGATTCACCCTTTTGACCGATGAGAGTGCGAACGCGCTGCGCGTCGTCGTCCGTTTCTTTCAAGCTCCTGCGCCGAACTGATTGATTTGAGATCGAATCAAACGCAAGCACTCGCGAAACGTGTCCTTGAACCACCTTGAACTTTGTACACTTAAAGGTACTTCCACACCGCGAGCGGTTCGAGCGGTGAGAATTGGTCTTAGTTCAGTATTATTTGGTATTAATGTTTTAAATAATTTATTTGATTTTATGCAGATGAACCTATAGTGCGAGGCCTATGTTTAGCAGTGGACGTCTTCCGGCTGAAATGATGATGATGCAGGTGATCGTGTATTAAATGAATACATTCATTTAAGTTATAGCTCATCTAGTAAAATTACTACTAATTTCGTGCATGAAGATAGATTTAAGAAATCGATCATATTTAATTGAAGTAACTTATTACAGAAATATTTTAACAAATAGCTGTAAAAAGTACCTAAATATTTGTTCATGTATTACCCTACTTTTCCTATTAGACAGGTATCTTATAAGAAAAGTAGGTCTTAGCACGCGCGCAGCAAGTACTTTGCGTACTGCTCGCGGCTTAATCGCATTTTAGACAAGGAATGTGGGTTAACCGCATTTTAGTCTTGAAAACACTACAAAATAAGTACATTTTTACATTGATTTGCCGTTGCTAGCGAAATTACCACTGTAATTTGAATAAAATAAAACGTGAATTAAAACACTAAAATGCCGCTATCGAACTTTAACCGCATTTTTGTCTTGTTTTTTCATATAACGGCTTTTTAGTATGGGATTGAAATACTACCACTCAGGAGAAAACTTAACAATATTGTAGTTAAAGTGCTTTAACGTTCTTCTAGGTAAGGAAAGTTAAGTAGCGGCAATAAAGTTATGTAATTTTAATAGAATTTTAGGTCGAAATGAAAGTTAAAAACCTTTAACCGCTATTAAGCTAAGCCAATGAAGTTAACTGTGTTATAGCATTGTATTCTTGGAAAAACCAACTAGTTAACGGCATTTTAATTTTTTTATCTCGGAAACTAAACAAGATACAAAAATATGAGTAAGATGGTTCTATTAAGCTTTTTTTTCTGATTCGGAAAACATCAAAAAGTGAAAATTGCTCAGATGCTAGTTAACGGCATTATAGTTAGCGGACGGCAGATATTTGACCCATACATACTGGTAATTCTTCTCCTTCTTCAGTAATTTAGCCTTGGTTAGTAATTGTTTTAGGTAAGGAGTCAAATGATCATTAATATAGATAGGTTTGTCCGTCCATATTATGGAACCCATATAATATAATATATTATTATATCCTGATACATTCTACCTGTTTCAAAAAAAATACACGATAGGCGTTTTTGCTTGTTAGACGGACCCTACAAATAGAAAATAATTACACAAAGGTTCTCTTTTTTAGTTACGTAACCTTAAAAACGCATAATACTCCCTCACAAACTGTCTTGTCATAGCAATGTATTTGCACCACACACCGTTGATGCATAATTCATGGAATGTAAGTTTTAGTTTTGCAGGTACTTACCTACACAAGACAAAGCGACCTGTGGGTCGTGGGCCGGCATGTGTACCCGATTAGCACACCGATTTCACGAGGATGTCACGCAGTTACCAAACTCACTGTGGAATTAGGGCCTCTCGTATACACCGTGAAATTTACATCGTTTTGTTCCCGTCGCGTAGTGATAGTACCCGTCAAACTCCGCATTAATAACTTTGTCTCCTAAAATAAAACTTAATTTAGAGTTTTCTCTTTTTTCATTAAATATAAGTCTATTGAACTATCTTGATGCCAAATCTCAACTTCCTAGATCACCTGGAAGTAGTCTAGTATTTTGATGAGTGAGTGATAAAAATAGCGAATTTCGGACCTCAATATCTCAGGAATAGCAAGAGCTACATTAATGAATTTTAAAATTCTAGGTAATTAAACTAATGTTTAATAGACTTGTATAACGAGAAGATTGTATAACCAAACTATAATGTGATAATAATAATTTTTGGAATTAATGAATGATTGATACTATAAGATAACATGACTGTCCTACATACGTATACATACTTATAACATTTTACTTTTATTTTTTATAATTAATGCATGAAAATTATATTACTTTTTATTGTTGTAGTGACATGTAAAATTTAAAGTGTGTAGGTCTAGGGTTGAAGGTGGCTCGTAATGGTTCGTGTAATATAACACACGGGTGAGTCGCCTATTTCTTTTGTGAACTTGGCGGACACACTGCCGTGTCTCTAGATTTCTTAATAAGTGCCTTTGCCAACTTCTCGGGTGAGTCAATCAAACAATCCACTACTGCTGGAAATAGGCCTCCCCCCAAGGGTACGCTAAAGCGCACGATCACCCAGCATTCCTCATCCAGCCACCACCAGCGACCTTCCTCAGGTCATCAGTCCACCTGGCAGGGGGGCGGCGTCCCATACTACGTTTCCCGAGACGCGGTCTCTATTCGAGAACCCGTCTGCTCCAACGCTCACCGGTTCTGCGACAGACGTGGCCAGCCACTTCAGCTTGCTACATTTCTGGATACTCATCGGGTGAGTACTCATTGCAAAATTGCAATTGTTTTACTTGGCTTCTCACTTGGCTTATTTCTCATTTAGCCAATTCGTATAAAAAACAACATTTTCATTAAGTAGTAAACTTACGTACTTACCTACTTACCAAAGTAAAAAAAAAGACTAAGTGCTTAAAACAAATAAGTTTAACAGAAAATAACCTTAAAAGCTATTTGTTTTGTTAATTTATGTTAATTTATTCTTTTTAAATTAAAATTATTTATGTAAAAACTTTTTCAGTATTAATTTACTATAATAATATTAATTATTAAACACAATGAACGATGCTATACGAATAGCCTTGCTTTGCCTTTAATATTCCTTGAGAACCGATAACTACAGGATTATCTACCTACATGTGTATTATGAGTCACATTTCTCGAGAGCGAAGCCGAGTTTTCATCTGGAATCATCATCAACGGCCCGTTACAGTCATCTAGAATATAATATGTAGGATCCTGCACAGACTGGTGGGTAGAGGTGTCGCCTTCTTCATCTTCTGCTGATGGTTCCATGGGGCTGGGTACTCAGGCGAGAAGTAAAAGAACGTAGTAAATTGACACATGGCTTCAAATCAAATTACAAAATGGCGCTAGAGTACAGTGAACCGGTAGTTTCGATGTGTCCGTGTGTTCACAATCGTGTCTTGATCAGCAATGTCTCCAGTCCCATCCGGGAATCGACGTCGGGCACAAACACATCGACTCAACCGACGTGGCGCGACTGTACTTTACAATAATCAAAGTCGTGACTTCGACATTATGTCATGAGGCGATCTACGCTCGATGAGTAACTGGATGCGACAAATATATATTTTTTAAATGGCTAATTTATGATTTTTTTTACGTTTTCAAACATCATAACTTGAAATATTTTTAAATTTCCAAAAACTGACTCGACAAAAAAAAACGATTAATTTATCAGATCGATAGATGAACACTAATGGACAGACATACAAAAGCAATTTTGGCCAAGCTTAAACGGAGACGCTTCGCTCGTGCTTCGTGCTCGCTCAGTCACACAAATACTAACTTAGTTATCAAACAAGTTTTTAAGTCTCCAAAATCAACCTGTCACTGAAAATTAGTAAAGCCACAGGTTTCATTTTAGATGGAAATCTAAGACAAGAATCAGAAAATTAAAAAAGCTAATTTGTTATTCAAAATATCAATTTTCATTATAATTTCATTTTTCCAACGTATTTAATTAAACGAAAAACGAAAATATACTTTATGAAAAGGTAGTAGAGTCTAAAAGTAAACGCTGTGGATCTGAAACCCATTGTGTGTATTATTTCAGGAGTTCATGTCATGTTTGTTTAGTTTGCATTTTTCCCTTTGTGCCTTGAAATCTTTGTTTGTCTTGTATAATTATTATCATCGTTGTTGCGTACACTGAGATAATATTGGCTTGGAAAAACTTTTAATGTTATGCACAGTTTGTTAAGAATATCTGGTGTCGATGAGGCATTAGGGCACGTTTTATGAATTGTCTCACTTAGAAGGCGGAATTGAAAAAAAAACTTTTTCAATACACCTTGCTCGAAAATTGAACTTACGAAGGCAGTAAACTGTGCGGTAAATGCGTTTTACCGCACTAGTGCGATTTTATTACAATTTTTTTTTATTCCTACGGTCTTCAAAATTATTATTCAGCCAGGATAATTTTGACACTAAAAAATATTTAAATCGATTCATACAAAGAGAAAAGTATTTTATATTTTTTTATTTCAACAAGTTGTATCAAAAATATTATCAGCCAGTAATATTTTAATTATAAAAATAAAATTATCTCAATTTAACAAAGAATCAATTCGTAGAGGCTGAATGTCCGCCAGAGCCTTTTCTCCGTAATTATGCTTATAAAAAAGAAACATAATATCGATTTGTGGTTGGCGCCAATTTTGTGAAATTTTCATTTAATTGTTTTACATTGAATGTTGTTTTATGAGTGATTAATAAGTGTTGATATTTAGTGATAAATGTGATAGTAAGGATGTTCAAACTGCGCACAATAAAATAAAGGTTAGTTTTTACAACTTCTACATGATCAATTTTACCTGTAGTATCATAGCTTTTGTAGGGGTACCTTCTTAACAATTTCAATTTAATTATTTACTATCAGTTTTCTCACAAGTGTATTGAAAAACGTCGTACAACACACGGATCTTAGGTTTTATAACAAACTCGTGACATTATAAACCCTCGCCTGCGGCTCGGGCTTACGAAAGTCACCTCGTTTGTAATAAGCCACCTACGATCCTTGTATCGTAATGTACTATTCCTTCTCTACGATGATGATTTAAAAGTTAATAATAAGAAAGAAGAAGAAAATATTAAGAAGAAGAAGAAGTTAATATTGCATTGTTAAGTTGATAATAGTTATAATTAAGTAAATATATTTTTTTTAATAATTTATATTTTTCTAGAAAATAGAAACCGTAAGCTAAATTTCTAGCTAGATAGTTTATGCTAGTGATTCCGTAAATCTATACTGCGAGTAATGAAATGCCTCTATAAATCAAGTAAGTTGGTTTCTTAGTACCCTCGTTTCCTCCCTTAGACCTTTTTATAGAAAAACTGCTGATGCCACGTTCAGGTACGTCATTATTTTACGAGAATGCGAAAAAGGGATTTTGTTAACGATTTTGCTATGCTTTAGTTACAAAACTGAAGGCGATTCATGAAAAACATTTATTTCTCTGAAATAATATTTTCAAAATTATAGTAGAAAATATTAAAAAATATATTCGTATCTTTTCTGTAACAAAAATCAAACAAGGAAAATACTTAAATACCGATTCAGTTGCCACTGTTGTGTAAAAATTCCTAAAAGAAATCCGCTAACGATAACCGGAAGATACAGATAAAAACAGAAAATATGAGTTTTTACCAAAATGATAATTTTTATACGAAATAGTTTTGTGGCCATTAAATAAGGCTATCATTGTTGTCCTAAAATTTATTAATAGTAGGAGTTGCGATCAAATCTAGTAACGAAAAAAAAAAACCTTAATCATGATAAAATTTTAAAATGTCCTACTAAACAACATTTTAAACTTTTGTACCAATAATACTACAACAGATGTGCAAGAATAAACCTTTTGTGGACATGAAGGCTTTCAAACGCCATAAACAATCTGCAACGTACAAATAAAAATAAACAACCCAATGTACGCTCCATTGTTAAGTGTTTATCTTCCCGACATGGGCTTCCTTTTTAAATGTGGCATCCTTGTCGTTTGCACAACCCTTTCGCTTTGCTATCTCTTGCCGCTTGAGACACAAATTTTCGTAGAGCCTTGAGCTGTGTCATTTAGGACTTGTGTCTGAGTTATAAGAATATTACTTTTCAAGCATATTTTTTTATTGTCGGTCAATCAGAAATTTTTAGGTATCAATCGTGATTGTGGAATCAAACTATCGTCGATATAATATAGCGGCACTACAAGGCTGGGATCCCACCAGAGATGTGCGAGGATAATGAGTGGTGTGCGAAGAAAAATCAATCCAATTCCATTAAAATAAAACCAATACCACTTTAGTTTCCTAGACTCACTCAGCCCAGCTCTGGTGGAGTAGGGCTTAGCGAAGCGAGCTTTTTCTACATACAAAACTGTCAAAACAAGCAAGAAATGTGTGCGAGTGTCGCTTATGACGAATCCGAATATCTTAAATGAGTCTGCTACGCATCCTCGCACCGCTTATCTTTTTCGCACATCTCTGGTGGAAACGCTAACACATGTCATTATGACGCTTCGCTACACATCCTCGTACGGGTCATTTCTCTCTCACAACTCTGGTAGATTTGCAGCCTAAGGCTGTTTTTCCACCAGAGATGTGCGAGGATGTGCGAGGTGTTTTTTAAGAACCAATAGAATTGCTTCATTTACCTTGCCTCGCTCAGGACAGCTCTGGCGAAGCGAATTTATTGGTTCTTGAAAAACAGATCCCTCGCAACGCAACCTCACACATCTCTGGTGGAAAATCACCTACCAACCAACATAGATACCTTATGTTTGAAAACATGAAATGGCAATATTGTAATAATACTTAGTTCATTCTGTAAAATGCATTCACTCTCTTTTCCTTTTTTGGTTTTCTCACAAACGAACGTAGCTCTGCATAAATATTTAAATAAACCTGTTTATTGCCTTAAAACCGTGTTTTTAATGTACGGTAACGTACACCTTAAGGATTTAAGAATAAACTTACAGAATGGCTACTAGAAAAATCCTTTTACAGCATTAAACAATACCAAGAATTTAAAGAGGGCTCCAACTACAAAGGATATTATTTAAATTAAATTTGTATCTTTAGATAATATACTTTTGTTTTTTTTATAAATTGAGTAGGTATAAATATCATGTTTAGTAGATTGTTAAATAACTTGTTGAATTGAATGTAAATACATTTGTTTGTGAGATTATTAACTTGGTAAAGTTTGTCTGATGGCAGAAAGTCCATCAAAAATTTGCTCGCCGAACTTTATTTGGCAGAATACAAAATGCTCTAAATATATTTATTATAAAATCTCGTATTACTTGTATTATTGCAAATAAATATTTTTATCTGAAAAAATAAGTCGAGCAAGAATGAATTATGACCCAATACCTAGTTACTCGTATGTAGACTTGAATCTTTCCAACAATATGGAAAATGCAATCAGTAATTGAGCAGACTCTCATCCTAACAGTGCCTGAGTGGTTGAGCGTTTGATTCTCAATAATTCCGGGTTTAAATCCCGGGTGGAGACGCTGTCATATAAAAATCTCTTGGTGAGACTTTTCCTATGCAAACTAAATTTTTTGGTTGACTGAAAAATGATTCCGTACTTTGAAAGGCACACCTGGAAGGGAAACCTAGATTTGTTTCACACCAGGGTTTGTGAAGTCGGTTGTTGACGTTAGAATCTGCACAATGAAGAAGAAAAAAACTTATTTTTTTATTATAATTGTGTTTAACTCAGAATTTTATCTTAAGAACATTTATTCTATTAATAATATAAATCACTACAATAGTAATGCAAGGTATAGATATACATATCGCTCGTACATGTATTTTACGAAAAGTAATAACCGTTTAAAAAGATTCTTACGATACCCGATACATCCAAATCTGTTCAGGCATTATGGCATAGAAGTTATGGTAGGATATATAGGTAGAAACTCACATACAATTTTTTATTAAGTTGTTTGACAGAAAATTACATACATATTTATTTAATTTATTTATTTATTTAACCAATTATTGTACACAATAGATGACAAAAATACAATTACATTTGAAAAAACGACACAACAGGCCTGCTTATTTCTAAAGAAATATCTTCCAGCAGACCTACATACTTACACATTACATACATAAACCCTTAAACACATTACACTCCTTTATTTGGGCAGTCGTGTAAAAACAGTAAAACACGCTATCGCCTGTAACATACTAACATTCTCCCCGAAATAAACCGCAAGGAATGTCTCACTACGTAAGGCACGACCATAAATTATTTCCAAAGGACACGTAAAGGCCCAGAGATTGGCGACGCGTCAAACCGGAATAATCTCACTAAGAAACGCTTTGATCTTACACAAAGAGCTTAAGATTTAGTTTGAAGTCGAAAATGTTGTAGTTGGAGAGAAATGTAATACTATGAACGGCTTAATGTTCTATGCTGCGATGCATCACAAATCGCAAGTAAATTGAATAAATCACAAATTATTCGGTGGACAATATAATGAGCGAATCACAGCAGAATGATCTTTTATTGATATACTTGGAAAAGTAAGCAAACTCCTGTACAAATATAACCCAAAAAGTTCACAGGGTCTCAAATTGAACTTTTGGTGCTTTTTTTGTGTAAAGGCCTACAAATTTTCCCAAAAAGTTCACAGAGTCTCAAATTGAACTTTTGGTGCTTTTTCTGTGTAAAGGTCTACAAATTTTCGATTGCCTAGTTGAGATTATGCTTACAACGTTTAAGGGTTACCATACTTTTTTGGCAAATTAAAAAGTGGGGTGTGCTATGGAAAAGAAAGGCTCTGGACAGGAGTGTGTGGCAAGAAATGGAGGAGGCCTATGCCAAAAGGCAAGACAACAAAGGCTAGAGTCTAAATAATAATAATTTGTCGTAATAAAGGCTATTTTTATTTTTATTATATATTATTTATGCTTTTTTTATGGTAATCGGTATAGAATTTTTAAGCAAATTTTTAAATTCAGTTTTAGGCTCTGGGTACCAAATATTAACCACAAACTATTAAGCAAATTTACTTATAAAAAAATAATGTGAACGATAAGTCACCATTGCGATTGCCCTTGCAATCATAATTTTGTGTACAATACATATATAAATTATTTCATCAAAATTTTGATACCCATTCCTTTATATTTTTCGCTATATTTACCCTCAGAGAGTTATTTTCATCGACAGGCGTACTTTTATGTCTTGCTATAAAAGAAAGGCCCGGTATCCCATTGTTTCTAACTTATACAAATTACATTTTGTCTAAGAAAATGGTATTCAAACAAGCTCCAAACAGGGTTTTTCGACCAAATTATAAACTTTTTTATGAGCCATCTTACCGAAAGAATACCTTGGTCAATAAAAAAAAAAGCGAGACCCGAGGGTGAATTTTACGGTTCCAGTCTTCCCTATGTCCTTCATCAAAAAACTATTTGCTAAATGGAAAACGCCGCCCTAACTCTAGGGGTGGTGCTAGGAAAATGTAAAGTAATAAATAAGATCTTTTATATCGACTTGGGTTCAGATAGAGTGCGGTGAGAGATTGGGATACAGATAGTTGGGTTGGCTTCAAAGAAATGAAACAGTTACTTAAAAATAGTTCTTTTTATTTAAGATATTCGTTACGCTTTTCATGAAACTTAACAAATCTGCTTCCAAATAATTAATTAATTTATAAATTTTTTATTTTTCTTTTTATATTTACTTACCAAAAACAGGTTACTTCCTTCCTTTCCGTAACTGCCCATTCTTAAGCAACTCTAATAACCTTATATATCCTAGACGTTCCATTATAGATCTGTGTCAGACACTCTCCACTATTAAATCTTGTAAGTGAGTAATAATTGGCACCATCCCTAAAGACGTGAGTGCCAATGCCAAGTGTAAAATAAATTACGCATTTGGCAAAAGTACAAAGTTCCTTTCCAAGTTTCCGACAAATTTTAGTGTGGTCTTAGTTATGATTTTTAAAATATTTTATTAGGTATAGAAATATTTCTGTTTTAAACTGAATAAAAATGTATAATTTTTATTAAAACAATAACAAAAACAATAAAAAACCTTAGTCAAATAAGCCACCCCGAACAGCCCCTCGACCAAACGTACCCAAGATGCTCGCAGCATTGCCGCGCTGAACAGCTAGGGAGATCTGCTGCATCAGGAAGAAGCCGGAACGAGGATCCTTACCCCTCTCCCTTAACCGACGGCCAATCTCCCCCACGAGACATCTAGCCTCCGAGCACCATGGACCCGCGGTATCGACAGCAAATGGCACAAAATCATACACTGATTCCAGGTTCGAATACTTCGCTCGCTTTCTCCGGGACGCGGCTCCAGCCGCACCACCAGCCGAACGCTGAGTATTTGGCAGGTGGCAGGTCGCATAGGTGCAAACACATGTCGAGTCCCAGATCAGGGAGCGACCTCTCCGCCATGGAACCAACGTGAGACCATCTGGCCGCTTACCGTCCGACCGAGATAGCCCTGGAGGCTCAAGCACACAAGGTACCTCAGCTGACACAAGGGCCCGCCTGATCAGATCATTAATGGCGTTATGGCGTGGACGTCGGCCCGCACACTTCAGCTTAACCCGTGGTAGCCATAGGATTCGACAGCGGTTCCACAGACACATGTGTGAGGCTCACAGACAGCACAACCAAGACGTATCGCAGCAGCCACTCTGAGGGAGTCATCATCCAGAAGCGTGCGTTTTTATTTGAAAATCATTTACAAAATTAGGAAAGTTCTACAGAAAATGAAACAAAAGAATTTTAACAAAATTATCTGTTTGTTACGTAAAGGTCTCCCACGCCTGAGTCACCGTTCCTTCAACACAACCAGGCTGCTTTATATTTCGTCGATGTTGGAAAAATTTGACGGCGGCACAAAATCAACAATATTTTTAGCATTTTTGGCAGTGAATGATTGCCACCAGTATTGAGACATCATGTTGTAGTACTGTCAAATAATGCAGTCATCATTTACCTAAACATGGATGCCGATAGTGATCTAATAATAGCAGCTTGTAGAATTTATCAACGGTGAGTTTCTCCAGAGAAAACGACGGTGCTGGGTTTCACCAAGTTTTTTGAGTCGTAGTCGATACAGTAATAGTGATGGAATAAAAGATTTAATGGTAATATATAAATATTTAAAAAAGACATGAAGTTCAGAAGTGCAATTTCACCAACAGATTACCATTGGGGTTAAATTACTGATAATGATAACGGGAGATTTATTTAATAGTCTTTGTGATACAAGTTCTCATTAACATATTTTGCACGTTATCCCCGAAGTGGGCCATACTATATACACAATCATCATCTTCCATCGTTTTTGAAAATGACTATTCTGTCACTCAAATGTCGGCGGGCAACTGAGCTTTACGCTTCACCATAAACATTATGCTAAGTCCTACATAGTGAATCAATGCCATGAGTGCGTTTACAATCAGTGGGTCTACAAGAAATAGTTATCCCTCGTGGTCCATCAGGACAAATTAGTGGAACCATGAGAAAACATGGGATATGCCGCCGACATGTTGCCACAAATCACCGGGTAGCACGTGAGGGCACATGTCGTCGACAAAAGTCACCGGGTTGTGTCACTGTTTGTCGGTGGCTTATGTGTGTAAAGTAAAAAAAAAACAATAACGATATTTTTAATGATTTCTGATTGTATTCACTGATCTTAATTATATTATTTTAACATTGCATTAAATGTAATAAAAAAAAAACAGTTTTATTTGTATTATAAATACATAGTTACATTGCTAGATCTTTTTTGTCTTGGTTGCGTCATAAAGATCCATTAGATAGACTGATGCGGGGCCGGGACAAATCAAAGCTATGTCACGCGTAGCATTCAGATGTAACTTAACGTAATGCTTCTCCTGACACTTGGCCAATACAACTAAGTAATACAAGTTGTAAGTATTTGACTTTGCCAAAGATTTTGAAATAAAAGACAATGTCCAAGCTCAACGAAATTCAGAATGTTTCGCATTGATTGAATGATTTAAAATTCCGTAACAGATGCGTTTGTTAAAAAAACAATTTTATGAATCGGGACAGTAAACGGGAATACGGAAATATTCTGAACTTTTTCGTTTCTGGGATCCCGATAAGGTTTGTTTCATTGTCCTCAATTCGTTCATAAAGATGCAATAAAAATCAGAAAAAAAATTTTTAATTACTTTTTTATTTAATTGAGTGCTATTGACCTTCCAAAAATGTATGATAATGATATTGTTATTTTCATGGGACACTTTAATTTTCTGTTTCGGCATTGTATTGTTAAAGCTGTAAGCTGTTGTAATTTTTCAATAATTGGTAATGTAAGATAATATTCGCACACGGGAAACCGTTATTGAATTGAATAAATGAAATAGTAAATTAAAGAAAAATAATATCTAGCTGTTTGACGTTTTCGAAAAATATGTTGTCGTTTGTCTCACTTCTATAACAAGCTACATTAAATTCGATTTATTTAGGATCATCGTCATTATTATAATTTGATTATGTGTTACAGTTTTATGGTCTGCCTTTATTATTATTATTTATTTATTTATTTCATTTATTTATTTATTTATTTAGGCTAAATTACACCATACAAAATAATGTATAATAGTTATAATAGTATTTGACCTCTTTTTTCTGTTGTTGTGAAACAAATAGGTTAATGAAAGTCAAAAAGGCGTCTCCATCGTTTAATGTGCCACATAAGAGTTAATTTATTATACGAAAACCCCTAAGATGTCGCTCAACCTTGAGTCGGATGCTTCGAGATATGAAGATGAGGCAATACAAAGACTAGAGCATTCCGTTACATATTATCGATTATCGATAATGCTTTTTAATAATGAGGCTTTGAAGCTACACTGCATTTCTAATGGCTATCGGATTTCCTATCTAGGTTAATATACGATATTCACGATATTATTTTCATTTTCGCTCTTCATGCTTCCATTTAAACATCAGTTTTCAATAATGAAATCATCCATTACAAAAAACTAGTTATAAAAGAAAATAATTTACTGTGTCCTAGTTTCAATGTAAGAACTCTGCAAAATGTTTTCATTTGAGAACGAGAGGAATTTGAAAGAACCAAGACTGAAATAGTGAGCAGAAACTGAACGGTAAAAGAAAAATATTTCTTAAGAAAATGCTCGCAGCTGCACAAGTCTCAGTTCCGGAAACAGCTAAGTGGTATAGAAAATAATTGGATTACATGACGATAATGTTTTGAAACCTGGGGATGAGGTATGGATCACCAAATTATTATTTTTCTGAGCAGAATGTTGTTTGTAGCAATGAATTATTTTATAATAAGCTTGTATAGGGTTTTAATTTTATTTGTACTTTACTACTTGAAAAATTTTTAAATTTTACATTTTAAAAATTTAGAGGCGTACCTACTTACAAATAAAAAGAACATCGATATTTTTCAAACTCATCACTATCAAACTTATTATTACGTATGCCAGAAAGGGAACCGAACAAAGACCCTTTATGGGCTTGTTTATCGTCGACCGCAAGGCATTCCTGGCAAAATGTACGTTTTGCTCTCGCTTCCACGAATAACCTACTCCATATAAGGTCCAGTCCAGAGGCTATTTTATGTATAAATTTCAAACAAATTTCTAAAAATTCTGGGATTCTGTTTATGTGTATTTTTCTACCTAATATTAATGATATCAATTTAATCGACCAGTGCCACACTCTTGGTTTGATAGTAGTTTATTTTGCAACGTATTTTTTGTTTTTGTCACTTATTATTATCCACACGATGATGATGTACCTATCATGAGCTGCGATAACCTTACCTGTAATTTATAATATTTTGAAGACTTGATTCCTACTTACTTGTAATAAGGGGAGTATTTAAATTTAAAAAATCAAGTTCGTAATACAATTGATTTTTATTCGATAATCAATAGTTTCAGTGATTCAGAAAATCGATAACATTTTCTAGAAAAAAATCTCACCATTTTTACTTAATTATTTACACGCACTTACACTTTATAAAATCCGAAAACACTTTCATTCAATAACTTAAAGTTATTCCGTAGGGATTAAATGTCACACTCTCATTTCGTCAATGGCTGCTTGTGGGAGGTTAGACGCATGATGGGGGGCTTTGCCCCGCCGCAGGGTGGCATGGGGCCCCCTCGCTCCGTCGTCTCGCCCCCCGGGAGATCCTTGTGTAGTAGAGCCGTTAGAAGGCTGGAATTTTGCCTGCCTCAACTCCTGTAAGGGCGGAGAGTTATTAAACTGGTTCAAATTCTTTGGCATCGTAGCATACCCACCCATTTGCGGATAACTCACATTCGGCAGCCGAAAACTGCTGTTCCTGCTTCCCAGTTTACTCGGTAACATTATGTTGTCTATACTTATAGTCGGACTCGGGGGCGATTTCGGGACATCCAAGGGTCCTTTAAAATTCACATTCATGACATGAGGGTCGCTTAAATGCTTCTTCCTATTCTGCCTTTCTACGTCAACTACCAAACTAGGGGCATGAGTGGGGTCCATATGGTAATGGGAATGTTTGCCAGATATCGTTTCAAAATGTTTCTCACTGAAACGTTGTTGTTTTCCACGTGACCTGGATTTATCTCGTTGATAGTACACTCCAGCAAATATTAAAACATTTAGAATTAACAACGAACAGCCTATCGCTATAGTTACACTCAGAGCTGTTGAGTATGCCGCATAGCCTGCAGCCTCTAAATTGGCTAGAGTGTTTTCAGTAGCGTTCAATGTTTGCAAGTCTCTTCCGTTTGGTAATAGAGTCACACATGTAGCTAGTATTGTATCCACTGTTGTGAGAGCTGTTTCTGTATATACAGATCCGTTTCTTCGTTGTTCAATCTCATTGGGATTTCTCGCTAGCGGATCAGGTCTCACAACGCCTTCGTAGAGTTCTTGTTCATTATGATTTTTGAACAAATTATGACGAACTCCAAAGTCGTCCATACCAGCTCTGTGAAGCTCAGGTACAAGCCGCAACCAGACAGACAATTGATGAGCACGATAATGGTTCTTCAAACGAGGTTTCATACCTGAGGAAGGAAACAGCAATATATATCTCATCTCTCAGATGAGCAGTAAAACAGAACTTTGAGGTAGTAAAACTACGTGGGTTAATATCTGCGAGGATTATCATACAAATTGTACCCCGTGAGACGAAACTTTTAATTGGCTATTTGGCCCCGTATAAGCAATTAGTTTGTCGCAGACATACTGTGAAAACTATGGCAACATTGAATTAGTTAACTAAATCCAAACTATATGACTAAGTACAATTATATGTATACCACAAAGGATAAATAACAACATTATCAGTACATATCCACAAACTTTAACGCTCGAATGTATTCAGAGTATAATATCTGCTATTTATCTAAACTTTGCCGACTGACCTATTTCCAAATATTTCTGGTGTGTTGAGTCGTACTCTTCCCAGTTTATGCCCTTGAATTTATTGCGCTCCCGAGACGCGGGGAGCAGGACCTCTTGCCGAATGTTGTCGTTCGGGTTGCTGTAACGAAGCAAACAACCATTCATAGGGGACAAATATATTTGTTTTCGCATCTGATTGAGTTCGTAAATAAGAATTGGGATGTACTAACAATGTAAATTGTTTGGTTTCCTCAAAATAAAAACATGTTTTGTTTTTTAAATACCTAATTTCTTTGATAACAATGTAAATTGTTTGGTTTCCTCAAAATAAAAACATGTTTTGTTTTTTAAATACCTAATTTCTTTGATCATGACTGTTTTTGATAACACTGTGTATAATTAGTAGGTACTGAACATTTTAAAATGCGAACTTAAATCTTTAAATGGGTACCAGTTTAGATATATTATATATTCCCAAATTGGGAATAGAAAACAGATATTGCAAAGGTTATTCTTATCCCAGATCAGGAGTTTAATCAACACCTTGATTAATAATTATATTAAATTTATCACTCTTTAGCCTCCACAATAATTTATTTTTTTATCCGACCGATGATGAGCAGACTGAACATAATATCTATCAATTAAAACAATAATAATATTGTTCATTTTGATCGCTTTTCAATAATTAATCGTATTGAATGAACGCACAAATTTTCATATTCGGATGATTACTTAATCGTATTGAATATGAAAGGGATGATATTCGTTCAAATTTGGATGCTTCGCTAACAAAGACGCTTAATCTGGGACAATCCATTCACCTAGACTTCCTCAAAGTTTCTCTACTAACTAAGGCACAACGTCTCGAAACTTTGGTGTAAGGTCTTTAAGGCGTTATCTATAAAGGACATACTCGTGTGCCCATTGAGTGCGCTTTAGCTGAACGCCTGCAACTTTGATATTAAATTTGACTACACCAAGTTTTCAAGTTCTCAGCGCTGTGTTATTTAATGCAGTTTGCAACGTCGTTTCGACACCACCATAAGGTGCAAACTACGGAACGCATCTAATTATTCAAAGACTTGGTAGTTTACTGGTAGTAAATTATTATTAGTTGACCAAGTTAATGTCTTAATTTATAGTATAGATTAGGTATAATATCAGCTACTTTAATGGAGCAAGATAATGTAAATAATTAAACATGCTGGTGAAATGTGATAGAAAATGTAACAAAGATAACCAATCACTCACCCAGCTCTTACAAAGTTGGCAATAAATAACATGACGGATTCTGAAAGTGCTATTTCAGATTTTGTATAATTTTGAGGAAAGTGACCGAATCCTTCCACGAGTGGTGCTCCAAAAATGTAAGGAAGCTCTTCACCATGAACTGCACCAGATCTCTAAAAAAAAGTTAAATTTGAGAAATAAAATTAAGATGACTGACCATCATACACGCAGTTTTAAATTAAGTGGCGAGGAGTTATTTCTCTATCATATCGGTAAATGCATTACACGATTACAAAAAGTATTACCGTCTATTTTCGTCGTTGTAAAACTTTGAGCTTTCTTTGCATTTTTGAAATAAATCTAAAAATACAAGGTTTCGTAAATTATTTTTCCAATGAAATCCACAGACGTTAGCATAAAAAGGAAATTCAACTTTTGAAATTGATAGCGCTGTACTGAAAACGTACATTGCGAAATCGATGCCCATTTCGAAATACCGCATTTTAGACGGTTATGGCACATTTGGTTGAAAATATTGTCTTTAAAACTGCTTTTGCTTACATATCATTTTAGCACTTCGTATCTCAAAATTAAGGCCTACTTAGGTATACTTTAAAACTTACATTGAAAATAATAATTATAAAGTAAAGAATGTTAAAAAAAAAAACAAAGTTCAAGTGTTTTGTTGCAAATCTAGTTTAAATTAATATCTTGAATACAATAATTATTTTGTCTAGACTGTTATCTTTGACTACCAACTGATCTGCTTTTTTACTCAAGAAAGAAACTTATGCATGTCGTTTTTCTATATCAAAAATAATACTATGGTTTTAGTTTATATTTCCATACTTATTATCTATATAAAGAAAAACCATCACCATTATCGACAAACCTACATAATATTAAGACCCCCAAATTCAATGAATCCGATATCAAAAAATTAAAATTTAATAAAAAAGAATTTATATATAACTAAAATTATAAACACAATTTTTCATGTATGAAAAAATACAAAACAATCCAAATTTGATTAAAGTATTTATTGAGGAAACAAAATCCGCAAAAGGTCTCCAAAATTACTTTAGCAACGAACCAATAACATAAATATTCAATATTTTAATTAAACGAATTGGAGAATTTTAGGCAAAACGAAGCAGTCCATTATTATTTTGTTGGATATTTTGGGTACACAAATTATCCTTAATACTCTCAAAGTAAACAAAATGAAATAATATACCATTGGAATCAAATTGGCATATTATAATCTATTCTACGAAAACCTTTTTGTTTGGAACATAATTTATTCGAAATATTCATAGTTCGGGAAAGGTCACCCAGGTTTAAAAAATTACAAACATAAAGAAAGAGTTAAAGCTGATTATATCCAACAGTCAGGGTACATTTTGAGAACTAAATAAAGGACCCATTAAAATTTATGAAACAAGACAATGACACTTTGGAAGGCAAAAACAATATCATCATCTTCAAAGGATCTCAAAACTAAGACAAAAACATTTTCGTTTTTGTGCGAAATGAGAAATGAATTTGTTCTAAATTAAGAAAATAATTACGTAGACATAATCTACACAAGAAGCTTTTAGGTTGAGAAAAAAGTAATTTATAAAGAAAATAAAAAAAATGTTGCATGTATTTTTTTTCGGAGTGATTTTAACAATTTTATTAAGAATGATTTCAAAGTTCTTATAATAAAATAGCATTACTAATGTATAGTTATTTGTTTTAATAATATTTATAGTTGAGAATATAATCGCATCGGAAATATGACGATGACAACCTAATTTGGATGAACATACCATAATACACGCATTATATGCGATGGTATTCACAAATTACACCAAAACTCGTGTATTAACGCTGGTAGGTACCTTATATTTCCCAATGTAACCTTTACATTGTATCTACCTTCAGAGTAAATCCTCTAGAGACCCCCTGTCCCAATCCTTATTAAGATATTCTTAGAGCTCGTGAGCAAAACGTGATTCTTTTGTTGAATAAAAACATGTTGTTTCTTTTGTACAATCCCTGTGTTTAAATAGCTATATAACATAGGTATATAACATGCCAAAGAAAACGACCAAAATAGAGAAGAATCTCATACCTATTTTAATTAAAACTGTAATAGTGCATGAGGTAAATAAAACCCACTTGAGTTTTGGTTTGTTTGTTTTGTGGTTTTGGACTTACTTGAGGATAGAATCCATCTCTAGTTTGATAATCAAATACGTAAAAAAACGTCTTAGTTGGTCGTCTTGGTCCATCCTCGTCATTTGGTGCTGGTTTTGGACCACCACTGAGAAGATCACCGCTTTGAACTAATGGAGCAATGTATTGAGCATCTGATAAAGCGGAAACTATTGCATCTCGAATATTAATGGGATTCTGGAAAATAATGAAAACCATAATTAAGTAAAAACAAACACTGTAAAATTGAATACTATAAGTAAGTGAACATGAACAAATACTGTTTATAAGAAATATTGACAGCACCTGTTATCGCAAAAAACGCGCTTAGCCAACTTTGAACAAACTGAAACTCAAATTTGTCCTAATATGTCTTCAAGAATATTGTAAAGTTTCTTGATTTGTAGTGTCATTACATTGTCAAATTTTGTCTTTGTCAAATGATCAGTATTTGGCAAAATCAACTTCTGGAAGTAAATGATGTTTCCAAGTTTCTGGAAATTGCTTGCAGGCTGGGAATTCAATTTAGAGTTTGTTTTCAAATTGGTTGGAGGGTTTTGGTGATTCTATGGGGTTTCAGAAGAATCAAAATTTAATAAAGCCCTCTTATTGTATTTCAAACTTTTTATACGAAAGCAAAGCTGATTGTTGCTAAGCCTGCTTACAGACCTACTTTGAGAACAAAAACAAACCTCTACCGTTCTTTCCCAGTCGGTGTACTCGTTGACTATAGTGTAGAAAATCTCACTGAGATGATACGTGTAGGCATTTCTGACGTAAGTCCTGAAAAATATTTGTCATTAGCAACATGGAAAAAAATGATCTAATACTAGTAACTCACGAAAAAAATCTAACCTTAGCATACGATCTCTTTTGTCTGGTTCAATGCCGTTCTGAATATCATGCGCCGAAAACTTCCATAACGCTTCGCTAGTCACAACTCCGAACAACAAATCATATTTGTTCTGAAACAGTCTCCTTCCATTGTCGCTTCTTTTTATGTGCATGTTAAGATTCTGATTCATGTTGTTCAAAGGACCAAAGCTCGGAAAATCTCCTGTTGCGTACAAAGTCAGAAAATCTTTTGCAAAATCTGTTTTTATGACAACTCCGTCAACTGAAGGGCCAAATGCCGTCAAAAAGTTAGGTGGAGATATGTCTATAGATAATAATTCTTCAATGGTAGCTTCTCGGAGACAGTCAACGATCACCTCATGGTCTTTATTCATGTCTTCTGGTATGGTGCAATTCATGTGTTTGGCTAATTTCAGAGAATAGAAAACAGGGTCGTCTACTATAGCCCAAGAACTTAGTGCTGAACCAGATAGAAGAATTGATCGATGAAACAATCCTATAAAATGAAGAAAAAGAATATCACACACACTGTTAGACTTAAATAATTACGTTTTCCAAATTGTTCCTTGCTACGTTTGCAGAGATAATAATAATTATCTAAATAAACTTTGCAGTGCCAGAATTATTAAAATTGTCCCAAAAACACTTCCCTCTGTCTTAATTATGCAAAGTACAGACCTGGCATCACAGTGGGTGATATCATGAGGAAATTAATGCAAGCGGCGCCAGTCCCGTGGCCCATTAGGGTTATGTTCGTTGGATCGCCTCCAAACAGAGCAATATTCTGCTGGACCCAATGCAGAGCAGCGATTTGATCCATCAAACCATAGTTTGCAACACGGGCTTTGAATTGTGGTGTCGGGTTTGCATTGAGAAATCCTAAAAAAAAAACACATTTTTTATTTATTTTATTTTTTGTCAACGTGAACCTTCTAAAATGTTAATAAAGTACATTTAAAAAATAATTTAGTTAAAAATGCAGACAGTTATATATATCATGCACCAGAATCTGGAAAACAAATAGAAGTTACTAAACACGTTTTAAAAACTGAATTAACTAAAGCGATTCCTTTTCGTTTTGCATTCAAATTCATTTTCCATTTTATATTCAGTCTGAAATCCGAGTCTCAAGGGGCAACTTTAATACAAAGAGTGCATCCCATTTAAACGAATCCGAATGGAAAATACACTCAGTTGTATGAGCGTTCACCGATATTTCGTAGCAATCCGGAAAAAAAAGCGAATTTCACGTCACGGATGGTCGTCGTCAGATGACATTTTTGTAGCTTTGAAGCTTTCCTAGTCTGAAATATTTTTCAAATATGAAGTAGTATGAAAAATACATGATTTCATTTTTTCACAAGAAAATTAAATACATCTTGTTTTTTATATCACTTGCAATTGACATAACCATTAATTTTGTACTTCGGTTATTTGATATAAAAGTTTCAAAGTTCGTTCACTTCGACCAGATTGTTTCGACGTCTATAAATTTATGTCAGCGTTATGAATATTAATGTTTTAGGTAGATAGATAGTTTGATTTTTCTTGTTAACTTACAAAAGAAAAACAATAAGAAGATATCTTCTTACTTATTTCGTAAACGTTTGAAGATGAACAAAGCTTTCTGCCACACGTAATATAAAATTGATCAGTAGTAATCACTTAGGAAGGCAGGTTCAACAAGAAGATTACAGGTTGAGACTAATCACTCGATGATTGGATGAGATCGTTAATATCGGCAGAGCTGTAAGGGGACGTGGGTTGGAGTAATTAAGGAGAAAGCCTTAGCCGAACCAAATTTTCGTATTATTCAAACGCTTGACCGATCTCAAATGAGATTCGGACTGCGATTCTGCGATTTGAAATGTGGATTAGGTGAGTCGGCAAAACCGGAGCTTCACTAAGACGAAGTATGCTTTTGAATTTTAATGAGATAGGATTTTTTTATTGAGTAGGTGTCTTTGTAAAATCTTCAAGTCTACGTAGTTT
Source organism: Carpatolechia fugitivella (assembly GCA_951230895.1). NCBI lineage: Eukaryota > Metazoa > Arthropoda > Insecta > Lepidoptera > Gelechiidae > Carpatolechia > Carpatolechia fugitivella. The sequence continues at coordinate 1,738,114 of OX579649.1, forward strand.
ATTATGTTCTCGGTAACTTGTGTTCACTTTTAACACTTATAAGGGTTATTTATGACTCTCAGTTTCTTACTCCTTCATCTTATCGTGTCGATAAACAAGATAAACTATTTCAATTCGATGCACAGCATCACGAATGGCATTATGTCTGCCTTCACTATAGTTCCTCAACGACACAGATACGCTGGATAGAAAAAAAAAAAATTCATTTAATATAGCCCCACCTGACTTAACAAATACGACAAAGACAACACTGTCTTGAATCAATTTGTCTTAGTTACGAGTAAGTCATTGTTATTAATTTATGCAATGATCTAATTTTTTGATCCTTACTTATATTATAAACGCAGTTTGTATGTATGGATGTTTGTTACTCTGCTCTAGAAATAAATAAAAAGATCATTTGTTAAGCGCAAATAAGTGTGATTTTTCTTTAAAATAACAAATTATTATTTTTAGCTATTACTTACGAAATATCAGTGGCAGAGCCGACTTCTTCATGAACAAACTCACCCAGCCGCAAAGGAAAAGCAAAGGAAAATAAATAAACTAACTTACCCAAAACTCCGAGTCTGAAGTTGAGCGTGACCACAATCAAGTCCGTGTAGCTAGCCAACACGGCACCATCGTACGGGTTGCCGGAACTCCAAGAGTAACTCTCACCATGAATATACACTAATACGGGCAGTGCTAGTTTTGTTTCGTCCACTGAAATGGTAATTTTTTGTTAAATTCTTTGCCATTATGTAAATTTAAAACATTTTAGTTGCGATGTTCAGCAAATAACCTCTCCAGTTTTCTGTCAAATTCCTTCAAGATTTTAGCTGAAATGTCTAAGTAATAATCACTAAAACGTAAGATCATGGAAATGTACATTTCCTCAAATTTCAACATACGTAGCACAGATTTGGTCCTTGACCGAAGCATAAAGATCCAGCCTCATGGTTTGCCAGCGAGCCATGGAGTGCAGTATGCTATAGTTGAAACTGATTGACAGAGTCAGAAACACAGTACTGCGCTCCAAAACAGTATTTTTGTTCAGAATCTGGCTTAGCAATGCTCTCGACAGAAATGGGTGGAAAGAAAACAAATAAGCCATTGCTCAGCAGTGGGTCAACATAGGCTACGTAAAATAAGAATATAAGACAAGTCTTAGTAATTGGTAATAACATATTATATAAGTTTAGATTTAAATGATTTTTATATATTTTTCTTGTGAGAAATCGCAAAGTTCATTTCCCGGAGAGAAATATTGTAAAGGTGAAGATAAAAGGGATGCACTCATAAAATCGTAAAAATCGACTCTCACAGCAGCGAACCCGCTGAATAGGATTAGCCGAGCGCCAATAATTAAAGACTTGAAGAAGAATCGTCTAGGAACTATTTTTTCAATACAAGAAGATAAAAAAGTGCAATGAAAGAGATTGATGAGTTTTTTAAACAGCTTTCGAATATTTTTCTTAGATTTAATTAAACTGTTTAATATAGGTACATGTTGCATACTGATATTTTTTAAAGATTAGGGGGATAAACAATCTTAGTTTATACTGCCCAAGTTGAAAAAATTCAGAGTAAGCATACATAGGAAATCTGTTACCGATGAATTCATAAATATATTACATGTTACTAATGTAAAAATTATTACAAAGAGAAAAAATGTTAAGCTGAGTCAGGGTTGTTTCATTTGTCCGATACATAGTGCTATTGTGTGGGTAATAAATATTGTATGTAATATATTTTGCGGTCGACTGAAACATTGCCAATGGTACAGGATCCAAAAAAATAATTTTTAGGAACATAAGTTTGTGTTTACTGTTGTTGCGATTGATTGTGAAATTTTGGAAATATTAGATGTAAGTAATAAACTTTAGTGTTCTTTTATTATTGTACCCGTATCACACAAAAAAGTTGGTCTTTAAAACAAACGTTCGGCATTTGCAGGAAAATCGTTTCAACGACAATAACATTTTCATTTGCTATCATAAATCCGTAACGTTCTGAAAGCAATTTACCCAAGAAAATCTTTTTTATATAACCAAATAGTAAGGAATTTATATTTCCGGATTATTATTCTTGAGGAAAGTTTTTATTACGATTCGAGTAAAATCGTTGCTTTCATCGATTTCCACTCTAAGATTGCTCCAATGGCTTTCCAATTTAGAATCACATTTCCCGGGAACTAAAAGTGAATTGTATTTTTTCCTGTTTGGTATAAAAGTTATAGCCATTTCAAAAGCACGCAATCAAGACATATTTATATTGAATGTTATAGGCTACAACAGATAAGTGAGACAAAATTCAAAAGAAATATAAGTTAAATAGGCATTAAAATGCTCATACTTACTTTGCAAAGGAGCGAATATGTTTAAATATAAGCAATCTTCGCTTTGATTCTTAAGATAAGGCATCAGTCTTTTCAAGTATTCTAGTCTGCCTTTAGGCATTTTTTCTAACATGGTCCTTTCATCGTCGAGATCTGGTAGCTTTTGCGGGCAAGCTGGACCTGGCCTATCTGATACTCTTACACCGTCCCATGGCGATGGTGTTCTAGTAGGGCTGAATCTAAAACCAAACATTCAATTTTAGCATTACATCCTTTTTTTTACAATTTACAAGAAGTACTTAGGTTTCGTATTATCAAACCAATTTTTTATTTTTGCATTTTTCATCTGCAAGATAACATAAAATATCAAAAATCTCGACCCTAAAACCGTTTATTTTAATATGTATGGCAAGTATTATTTTAATAAAATATTAATCTTTGGTTTATTAGAGATAGCATAAAATAATTAATTATTTAAAATTAAAAAACACGGCTACCATGTCAAAAAAATATTGCCAGTATCACTCAATACCTCGCACATCCAAATCTGTTTAGGCGTTTAGAATTTATGATAGAACAAAGAAACTCACATAGAATACATACATTCATGAACCCTAAACACATTAAAATCCTTTTTTTAGGCAGTCATGTAAAAAGGACACAATCGGTCTTTATTTTGCTATCTTTAAAAAAAAATTCATAGTTAAGTAGCGGTTTGAGGTCATTTGCAATAGGAGGCTTCTTATCTTAATGAAATAACGCAGGCAAATTGGAAATCTGCTTAGCTGTCAAAAATTTGACATTTATTTTGGAACCAATGTTAATCTTACCAATCCAATTAATTAGTTTCCGGGTAATTTATACTTGGACGGTAAACATCCGACAACTGCCTAAACAACTTAGCAGCTTGCAAAGTTTAAGGAATCCCGAACTTAATTTTGTTCTCTCCAGCTCTCTCTTTAGCCCTATCTCCTTTATAATTATTGTTTTACAAAAGAAAGGATCTTATTAGAAAGAAAGAAATAAAGAAACATGATAAATAAGTTCGAAATACGATTTAAACATGTTTATTTTTTTAATGTACTTTTTTATGTAATGATAATAAAATAATAAGGACAAAATAAAACAAATAGAAAATTTATCTTGTTTCATTTTCCTTACAAAATGGTACGAAACGAAAGGTAACCAAAAAGAAACAAATTTTCAAAGGCTCGTGAACCTTAACCGCGCCTTAAGGCATGAGTGCGGTTTGAAGGGTCAGGTAGCAAAATCGTTTGTAGAAACCTAAGCTTATCTTGCTATTAGTTGTAAAAATAAATTTTCTTCTTACCTATTTGATCCAACCGGAGGCGTAGCGTACGGTACACCTAAAAAAACTTCCAAAGGACTCAAATATCGATGTTCATCCATAGCCAATACTATGCCCTGTAATTTCCCATATTTAGTTTGAACTATCCTACTACTTATTTTAAACTTAACATTGGCTTTTGGGAGCGGATTCAAAGGATTCAAATAATACTTTTTATAGTCTTCGTAGTTGCTATAACTGTTCTCGTTACTGTAAAACTTGTGTAGAAAATCTTCGCTATGATAGTAGGGGTTCTGTTCAAAATTGACTTTAGTGTAATCGACGTTTTCACCGCCACGAGTTTCTTGATCTTCATAGTTATCTTCACTAGGTGAATCGTTCTGTTTATTATAGTCAACCTGTTTAACTTTTCTGTCTGTTAGATGACGGTTCATATTTGTGGTATTAGAATTCACAGTTTGTAAAGATAGACAAGTAAATATTAGAAAGTAATACAAATTAAACAATACAACTTTTTGAGAGCAATTGTTCACTTTTTTTCTTGCAACACATTGTTCACTACCATTTTGAATCATAGTCAAGTCATGGGCTTTAGTCCGAGCTTTGTGAAACGTTCCAGTTTGATACATATTTCGTCATGTTATAATTTTTGTTTTATTTCTGCCTATCTGGTCAGTTTGAGGATTTCTGTTGCAAGACACTATGCACCTGAAACAATAAGAAATACACACTTTTAGGTTTACGCGGTTGTTAATATTAATAATACACAATCTACCGGGTTATTACCATGATTTTTGGTTTAAAATTAGCTTTTGAGCTCAACGATATTTCGACTATTGTCAGTCAGACTGTCGAGTGAGTTCCGGTAGTAGTGAAAAAAGACTGAGAAATACAATGTCTGCCCATAAGAAAAATAATCTGACTGACTACCCACAATAACTTCAGTTTTGCGGTGATCATGACTATTGTAATATTGTCGAAATATCGGTGAGCTCGTTAAAAAGCTTATTTTAAAACAAAACCGTGGGTAACAACCCTGTATGTTATTGAAAAGAAATACATGTTTAATACAATAACATTTTATCACTTAATATTATAACCTAAATTTTATCTTTGCCCCAGATTAATCAACACAATCAAACATATGCGCTATATAAATTTGTTCCATAAATTACATGATTTGGAGATAAGATTATAACTTTATTATACTCGTAAGAACAAATTTAGTTAGTTAACCAAAAAGGTGATGGCTGAAAAACAGCATAGCTACGTCAGCTATCAGCTTTTCATTGCCTTACTTATTTTCGTTTCTGTACTACTTATTGATACATAATATTGTTAATGTAGTGACAATGAATAAAATGTCTTCTTATTCTTTTTCAAATAAAATGTTATAGTCTGGTGTAGGTACCCCTTCGGCCGTCCACGAAACCGCAGCTACGTAATCGTACAAAGATTTTTTATTCTTACAACGAAATCATTTACGATCAAATACAGATTCTTTGCATGAAACCAATCAGCTCATGATACGAAACCAGAACCTATTGTACAAAGATTTTATTCTTCTTATTAAAGAACTAGTTTAAACTTTCTTCGTATCATAATTAATTAATATTGAAAAACAAAAACAAACGATACAATTAGTATTCAATTCATCGTCCCATTTTATTAAAACTCATATTGTAAAACTACTAAGTATTACAAATAGCTAACTTATGCAACAACAAGTAATTAGGTATACGGTAGGAGATTTCCTCTCATAACTATCAAAGGCCAAACTATTTTATTTATAAAAAGACGTTATATATCAGAGGTTCTGTTGCATAACGGCACAGATAACCACCTATTAACAACTTCAATGGATGTTTAGATGTTTGGATGTTTGTCACGCTTAAAGTACTCAACGGATTTTGATAACATTTGGAATGGTGATAGTTTGTAACCTGGATATTAATCCTGGTTATGTGTTAACATAGGATACTTTTTACAGGATAAAATCTTATTCCCACAGGAAAATTTTACACGACTCGAGCGTAGCCGCGGGCGAACCGCTAGTGGTTAAAAAAACTGCAGTATCGGAGCTCTGTTGCTAAATTTTTAATTTACCGCTACACTTTCAAACTCAGCACTAACAAGTTGCAAGTCTGTAGGCAAAGTTTTCCAGTTTACATGAAGGCGAGTCTAGGATGAGAGAACTTTACCGATAGTGGTCAACTGATTCCAGAAAAGAAGTATTTAGAGTTACTTGTTGTTAGTTGGCCATCTTGGCCACTTTTGAGACTGACTTCGACGAAACTTTTTTGAAAACTGATTGAGGACGATAGACTCAAAAGATGAACTTGTTAGTAAAAGTGAACTAACTAGGAGCTACGGTAATGGACTAAAGTTAGGTGACTGTAGCAACGAGCAACGAATAAATTGTGCTTTTACAGGTATGATAAATGAAAAAAATCAGCTCATGAAAAAGAAACTGTGCTGCACCAACAAACTCATTACAATTTAAAAAAAAAACTTGCATCGATCTCATTTTAAAAAGTAGCAAACTAACAACAAGTTCCTTCTTTTCTAGAATCAACTAAGCCGAAATTTTCAATATATCGAAAGCTATCTATATAAATAACAATATGTTGATACATTATATAGATTGAGTTCCAGAAGCAAACAATGGATATTCTATACAACGTCACCGATTTGTAACTTTTAACGAACAGGTTTATGCGACAAAAAATATTTGTTCGAATAAAATATTATTTTGTGATAATAATATCAGTTTTGAAGTAAAATCTCTCTATACGTACTGAAAGCGGATATGGAAGAGAACAATCTCACACCGAAGGATGCCGAAGACCGGGCAAAGTGGAGAAGATTGAGTAGGAAAGCGGACCCTAGCACTAGGCCGAGAAAACGCTAGGACGAAAAAGACTCTCTATTTTATTACAAAAAAGAGTTAGACTTAATTTGTAAACCACGTTCCATTATGAGCTTTAACAATAACGAAATTCTATTCATATTTCCATTTCCAAGCCAATTTATATTCAAACGTCTTTATTACGTAAATAGCGACCGATCATTTTTCATCCTCCCCTTAAAATGAAGTGAACGTGATAATTCAACGAAATATAAATATACGCTGACACGGAGAGCGATCGGCGAAAATCTTGCCTCGCCATGGGCTCCCATCATGAAACTCTTACAAAACAAAACACGGTTCAATTTCCGGAACCATCCTGTTACAGAACTACTTTTGCTTACGATCTTCACGTTTACGAAATAGAAAAGAGGCAATGAAAAGCGTCCCTCCCGATTGCGTCGTTGCACAGACGTTTGGATTAGAAATGGAATTTGCAAGGGGTCAGATAGGATAGCTTCGACCTAAAAGGGTCCTCCCGACTATTCTGCAGCATGATTAGATGTAGCAAGGTTCAGTCAATAGTGTTATGTTGGAAGAGATGTTTAATGAACCTGGGATAATTGTGAAGGCGTATTCAATTAAAATCTGTTATCATACGTGAATTTTAGATCTTTTTAGAAATATTTTCAAAGTTCAACAGATTTAGACGCTGTTCTTACTGCAATAAAAAATATGAGAATAATAAGTTTGACTCCACGTCTTTAAAACTGGCTGTCCTTTACTGAATAAAGACACTGGTCATATTTTTATTATACTCACTTCTTGTCCGAGACCGTTTTACTATTTTTAGTCTACGCTTTCATGCGACTTTTCTTTCACAATATACCAAAGTCTCTAAAAAAAAAGAAACAGCACTATGCGAAAACAAATTGTCATCACCGTTACGTATTTTTGTGCGCAAGCCATCACAACGAAAAATTCGTGTTTATTATAAAAAAGTTAGTTTTTTAACAAATTATACCAAAATTTTAAATAACTATGGTGATATTACGAAGTTATTAATTCCTTTGTAGTAGTGAAAAATGTGGAAACCAATTGATACAATGGATGCTTGAGACATATTCATCATCTAGGTGCCGCTACTCGACCAGTAAGTAAAAGATGGAAAAGATGAAAAGATAAGCATTAAAAGGTCACTCCCTAGCTATTAATAATATATGAATAGTGTTTTGTTTACCTCTGAGAAGCCAATTGGTTTATCAAACAATTGTAGGTTATGTAGTTATTTTTTTACGGAGCGTACGCGCATGTGCTGACGGAAATGTAAGCATTTAATTACATGAGAAAAACCTTTAAAAGTTTTTGTAACGGTTTTTTCTTTACATCCGTCAACTCACTATCTTTTGAGCGAAATTGTTTTGTGTCGAGTCTTGTAAAATCAGTGTTTAAAACAGTTTAACACAAAATGGGGGAAGCGTGCTGCGCAAAAAAGGTAAAATGAAGATTTAAGAAAAATAATAAAAAAGTTAGAAAAGCAGATAGAAAAACAGATGAATGAAGAAACGCCTATAACCTCAAGAAGTTCAGGAAATCTACCTCGCCCTGACATCCTTAGGAAATAATCCTAACAGTTGGGTGATACATAGACTTCAAACGTTTGGTTATAGAGGTTGAGTTAGAAAAAAGTACCAGATACCTCAAAGCGGGTAGTCAATCATTTTTATACCTTTTAAGTAATTATTTGTCTTAGTGCTACCACTACTGGGCGGGTAGACAAAATGTCTTTGATAAAGAGTGCTATCACTTTGAGGATAGACATTTCACAATTAATACTAAGAATTACATTACACTGACTAAATACCTATATTTAATTACAGAGGATGATATTCCGGAGGTCCTCATACAAGCACTAGGGAAAGAAGGAGAATGTGAAGAGCTCCAGCAACAGCTAGTGACTAGATGGACAAATAATATTCATCGAGGTCTAGGAAAAGAGACAGAGGAGCAGCTGGTTAAAAAGTAGCCAACACCTGCAACTTTTTCTGAAGCTTAGCCCCCAATAATGAATGAAGATATTGGAGCTACTGTGTCTGAGACAAGCACAAAAAGAGATAAAATAATTATGTACCGTCAAATTGTAGTTTCAAAGGTGATGTTTCCTTGTGGAAAGCTTTAACTAACATACTAAAAGGTAACTACTACAATACCAAAGAATGGGTTGAACAAAAAAATTACGCTGCAAAATTTGCAGCAGAGGTTTATTATCAGGATTCATCATCGATAAAATTATTTGTACTTGCCGGAGCAACTCCACCTGTCATGGAGGCTATTAAAAGTAGCAAAACTGATACATACCTATTTGAAAAAAATGTAGTGAAAAAATAAAAGCCGCTCTAACAATTCAAAAAAGAGGTTTCTAAATTAAACTCACTTACAGGTTAACCATATTTGTCCTGTCGATTTGTTTTTTGGCCTTTGCTAAAGTATTTTTATTGGCAGTGCACGTTTTTGCTAAGATGCAACTTTGAGGACAAGATAGATGTACGATATGATATTTTAATAATGTATCACGAATTAAATTTATGTCACTAAAGTTACTATGTGAGGTAAAAACTCAATTGACGAAATTGTGGAGTTGTCTATGGCGGCTGCATTGCAACTGGTTATTGATAGTTTGCCGAGAGTTTATGTATATTGTTAAATAAATAATTTCTACTCATAATTTGTTCTATACTACGCTTATACGCTATCTGCGATAGGGAACTAATCTGCTCATAGGGAATTAATAGGATCGCTTTTATATCTCAGTGTAGCGACCAGACCCGATATTACTCAAACTGTTGCAAAATTAGCCCAGTTTATTTCAAAACCTGAAAAGGGTCATTGGGCCGCATTGGAGCGGGTGCTTCGTTATTTGAAAAATACAATAAATTATGGACTTGTGTATAAGCAGACCGTTAAGTCTATAGATGGTTACTGTGATGCAGATTGGTTGTCCACTGGATTGAAAGTCATTTAGTGGATAATGCTTTTATTTTAGGCGGTGCGTGCATATCGTGGAGCTCACGTAAGCAACGGTGTGTAGCAACTTCCAGCTGTGAGACTGAGTATGTAAGTCTTGCTGAGGCCATGAAAGATGGTCTTTATCTACAAGGTCTCAATTTCCAGTAAAATCTGAACACATGTGTAAATCGAGAATTTATTCAAGCCCCTTTATTCCTGTTCCTGCCCAAAAACATACATGCCACATAAAAAAAAATTGAATACACTACTCCGCACACGTACTGTGCAGATACGATCAAATTGCAAGGGGCAACGCATTCTTATCATCGAACACGACCTCCACTACGACGTGGCTCGAATCCCATCTTACAAATTCTCAAGAAAATTCAACCTAAAAACAGAAGAACAGAACGCAAATTTGGATGGAACTGAAATCTGGTGAGATCTGCGACGCTAAGACGACCTCAAAGGAAGTGATATTGAGGACAAATATGTCGAATTACGACTTTGAATTCTCTCCAGATCATAGTAAGATTTCTTTTTTGCGGGTTCGAAGGTGATTATACAGCTGAGAGCAATGTAAAAGTGCTGTGATATTGATATTTGTAAAAGTTATTGCGTAGCCGTGCAAGCATAAAAATTAAAACATAGATGTAATGTAGTAAACCCGAAAATATTTTTTGTTTAATAATTTATTATAAAACACTAAGACGAAGAAGAAGAATAATTTATTATATGAAAATGTGATGTATCTACTGAAACTACAAAAAAAGCGCTAAGTTTGGATGAAACATTTGTCAAAAACTAAAACCAAAGCATTTTCTACCTATTGTACGACGCTGTAATTTTTCGATAGTATTATGTTGTAAATTCATAAAGTAATAATGTTGCTCTACCCAGAAGATTCAAACTGGTATGGCCAAGGAACAAAAATTGGAAGCCATCCAAAAATGAATTAATTTGACATTAGCCCAATGTATGATGGACACGTACAATATTATGGCAACTTTCAAGGAGACTGGGATAATAGAATTTTCATGAACCTGCTAAGAATACTAATGTAAAAGTATTGATTTCTTCTAAAATATCCTGCTTAGGCACAAAGTTAGCCGAAAATATTACAAAATTGTATTAATCCCTTTCATTATTTTGACAGCTGCGTTACTCTTTAAGAACTTTTATATATTACATCGTAGGTGGCAAATAGGCGAGGGTTTATAATGTCACGAGTTTATTATAAAACCTTGTACAACGTTTTTCAATACACTCGTGAGAAAACTGACGGTAAATAATTGAATTGAAATGGTTATTACCCTACAAAAGCGATGATACTACAGGTAAAATTGATCATTGATCATGTAAAAGTTGTAAAAACTAACCTTTATTATACCGCGTGCAGTTTAAATATCCTTACTATTCACATTTATCAACACTTAATCACTCATAAAACAACATTCAATAAAAAACAATTAAATTAAAATTTTACAAACTTGGTGCAAAACGATTGCGCCAAGCATAATAACGAAGAAAAGGCTCTGGCGGACATTCAGCCTCTACGAATTGATACGAGTTAAATTGATATAATTTTATTTTTATAATTAAAATATAACTTAACTGTCTTAGAATATTTTTAATACAATTTGTTGAAATAAAAAAATATAAAATACATTTCACTTTGTATGAATCGATTTAAATATTTTTTATTGTCAAAATGATCCTGGCTGAATAATAATTATTTTGAAATAGGAATAAAAAAAATGAATTAAAATCGCACTAGTGCGGTAAAACGCATTTACCGCAAAGTTTACTGCCTTCGTAAGTTCAATTTTCGAGCAAGGTGTATTAAAAAATAAATTTACGTACAAATACGTAGCATGATCTTGGACATAACTAGGAATTTACGAAAACACGAAATTTAATTAGGGCTGTATAATGTATATCTACGAAGATTGCTTTACATTTCGTTTTTATAAAAAAAAACATCAGTAAATTGACGGCAGTTTTCAAAAGAAACAAGATAAAGAAAAGATGCACCTGTTAATTTAAAAACTCTCGAGGTCTCGGTAGAAAAATCAAAGGAATATTTCAACTTGTTGGATACATTTCTGCCTCATTTTAGAGACTTTTTTATTAAAATTATATTTGAGATTCACATCTAACCACAGTTATAGCCAATAACACCGTTGTTGCGTTATCAGTAATAATAATAACTGGACTACTTATCCGAACGACATGTCTTATAAACAATTTATTAATGCACAACCTGTTTATTAGTATATTGTTATTCGCAGCCATTGATATTAATTACAGAAGCGGCTTTAATGACCATACTGTTGAATGGCGCTGCAATAGATTTTTTAATATATATAAATAAAATAAATAAATTGACGTCGGGTTATTTAATAAACTTAAAATAAAAATAAAGGTAAACATTCAAATACTTTATTCCAAGCAACGTTCTATTTACAACTCGTTAAAACTTTTTGCTTTACATTTTTCAGGCACGACCGAGGAAATTTCCGCAGGACTCAAGCTTAATTTACTTTTAGTTACTTTCGTTCCGCGGTTTTTCTCGACTGAGATTTATTATTAGGTAAAGTGCTATCTATCAGTCTTGTCTTGAATGTTGGATACCGTTTTAAACATTTTTTCTTGGAAATATGTACCATCGCATTACCCGTTACATAGAAGAGAATATCAAAATATGAAATTCTACAGATGATGGTGTTCAATCTTTTGGCTCACGAGGGACAAAATATTTTTACCGTTCGGGAAAGCGGGACGACGCTATAATAATAATAATAATAATAATAGGTGAACTGAAGAAGTTTCCCAATAATAATAATAATTTATTTTCCAAAAACATACAACTAGAGTAAAACATTATCTAACTGATACCCACACTAGGATGTCCTGGTGTGGATATCAGTGGGCATAGCGCCGTCCCGCTTGTCCCGGCCCCGGACCACGCCACTCCCGCTCTGTGTGACTTGGGCTTAAGTGTAATAATAGTGTCTTCTTATGGCCATAAAAAAAGAGAGGCAGGAGTCTGCATTCTACAAACTTGGATGCAAATATGAAGAAGGTCAAGCTTCTTCTTCTGACTGATGCATATCAGTAGAACAATGGCGTTTCAAGGTTGAAAAAGTCGCCTACACGTATCAAGTGTATAAATAAATTTATTTTATTATTAAATACAAAATGTCAAGAATACATAACATCAGTCAAATAACCCGCCCCTAACCGTTCCCGGTGCAAAGGTGCCCACAACGCTGGCAGCGTTACCACGCTGGATCGCAATAGCCAACCTTTGCACCAGGAACCATCCGGAGCGAGAGTCATGTGTGCGTTCCTTTAACCTCTGCCCCAGTTCCGCTACCAAACGTTTAACTTCAGCACCCCACCCCATGGTCTCCACCGCTATCGGGACAAAGTGGTAGCGCTGCTCCAGGGCGGCGTACTTCTGCCTCTTTTTAAATGCAGCGTCCTCGGCAGCAGCCGATGGAGACCAGACGGTACGACTAAGGTGGCTAATGGCAACAGTGCTGACACACGTGGCGTCCCAAATCAGGCACTTTCCATTTTTCCAAGGCACCAAAGTCAACCCGTCCGGCCTCTTACCATCGGATCTGCTGAGTCCCGGAGGCTCTAGAACGCAAGAACGTAACAAGAAGGAAAAATATACAATAAAATGTATATCACTGACCTGACATGTAATTTATAAAAACAATTACCAAATAAATGAATATGAATAAGAGAGAAAAAAAGAAGAAGAAAGTCCTCTTTTTAAAAAAAAAAAAAAATGAAAATTGTTTTATTCCGACAAAAATATCAGGCATTTCACACAAAGAGCCCGCCAAACTGCACAGCAGTTTGTTGGCGGAGACACGATACTCTCAATATACATAGGTACATACATGCCAAGTTATACTATCTATATTAATCTATTACATAGTTTTAGTTGTATAGTGTTATTTTAATGGACTTTAGACAATAACAATTGTTGAATTTTTCGCTTGAATGCATACTTTGACAATTCATCTTCTTTTACGGATAACAATTCATTACAAATTTTTGGTACTAGGTAGGCTTTGGTCCTCTGACCATAATAATTAATAGTTCTAGGAACATCATACTTATTTTTACTAACAGCTCTTGTTATATGTGAGTGTGTAAGAGTCTTTTTAAAATCTAATTTTCGGTATTCTTCTAAGGCTATTAACAACTTTACTTTTTCATGAACAGGCAAAACCTTACAAACATGGAACAAATTGATGTAGTTTTTTTGACAATTTTTCTTTACTTTTTTATCAACTAATAGTTTGAGAAATCTAATTTGTAGTTGCTTAATATCCTCTAAGTATGAGCTAAATGTACGGCCATAGCTACTTAAACCATACGAAAGGATAGATTCAACAAGGGTATGATATATTGTATACATAGTAGCTCTGTCTGCAACAAACTTTAAATGGATGAATTTATCTAATGCCAACCTCAACTTTGAACATACATTCTCTACTTGTAATTTCCTTTTTAGTTCTTTTACTTCATCATGTGGGTTGTACAATAAATTTAACAACTAAGCTAACCATAAGACTATCTTTCTGTGACGATAGCGATCAGTCAGTCCCTTAAAATTATCCTTATATCAACTGGAATTCGAATACCAATTGCTAATACCCTTAGTACCTGACTGAAATATTAAGCTGCAGAGAAAACTATTCGACCTTCGCAAAAGGTAAGGTTTTCCATTCTAACTTCATTAGGCCATACCTCCACAACTGGATTCCGAAAACCGAATCAGAAATCACGTAATTTTCCGGATTGAGTACGACCGACTGAATTATTGGTTCAGCTATTGCTCTGAAAAGCCTTTGTGAGAGCTTGACCTACGTAACTGTCTACCACAATCACAATATAGCAAACTTCGACTGGTATTTACTTAAATTGTTAAAGGCAAATAGACCTTTGAAGCTTCTTGAAATTCAATAGGGGATCGACTGTTCTTAAATTTACCATATTTTATTAATTATTTTTAAAATATAGATTAATAGCAGACGATCCGCGAAGAAAAAAACAGAATCGGTTGAAAAATAAATTTTCAGTGATTTTATAAAAATTCAATATGTCTGTCTCTTTAAAAAAAAAATTTTTGTATGGAGATCATATGGCGTTACTAACAAATGACGTCACAAGTGGGCACGTGCCTCTCTGTCTAATCTTGAATTTCAAACCTTTATAACTCGGTAAATTTTAAAGATAGAGCAAAAATTATTTTAGTGTTCGAAACATTGTTCGGAAGCAGAAACTAAGAAGTTTGGATTTATAAAATAAAAAAAAGGTGTCCGATCCCCTTATGTGAAATTTCACAATAGAGTATACTTCGAATAAAAACACTTTAGTAATACTTTGTACTACCAAACAGCGTTTTCCAATAATATAATGAACAAAATAAAAATTAATTGTTAAATTTTTAGTTAGGCCGTCATAACAGTATACTATTCATTAAAACTGTTAACGTCAGTTAACCAAAATAATTAAAAGTAAAATAAAATATTTTTTGATCAAACCATCAAAATAACTTACCAATTTTAAACGTCAAAGCCTTCTCCGCAGACAGGCACTCGAGAATAAAGCAGCTAATTCGATCAGAATACTCTTTCGCATTGCGGCAGAGGTGAAAATTTTCGAGCCAAAGGCTCCAGCAAGGCTCATGCACACCAACCCAATTATACGTATCCCGCAGCAATTTATACGAGGCAATACGTCAGCGCGTCTACACACAGCAGATAAAGAATATACCCATGCAAATCACAGAAACGGTGTATTTGTATGCAAATTCAACGGCTTTGGCGCCCACAGACAATGGCCGTGTTGTCTGTGTTTCGTCAGTACTCTCTACAAAGGAATAAATCGTCGGACCAAAGTGGAATTTGCCGCCTGTTGTGCTTATAATGAAGAGATGGAGGTCTGTTACGGTTCATATTGAAGACCTTTGACGTTTATATTTTATTTAATCCGGGTTTAATCAACAATAATGACCACATCAAAATAATGCAGAAAGTTTAAACAAAGTGAATTCAATAGGATATAAGATGAATAAAATTATTTATCGTGTTAAAATATTACCATAAAAACATTCTTATACATTCTTTTGTACATAAACAAACAAAGCAGTAAAGAGAGCCGGCTATAATTAGCAAATCCAGTTTTTGTCTCAACCGTCCATTTAACTTCAAATTAAGTATTTCCCGAGAGCAAAAAGCAAAAGGACAATCCAACCACTGCGACTAGAAAAAATAAAGAAAACAGGAAAAGTGGAGGAATGGAGAATTTATTCATCGTTAGCCCCGAAGCATACCAGTGTCGCGAGAAAATGGCAGGACAAGCCATTGGATAGCAAGAACGGCACAGAATTAAAATATTACAAAAAGAATTGAGAATATCTTAACTTTGTGTAATTTCTTATATTTAAACTACTACGCGAATTTTCCTAATTCAAAAGTGGTCTGATTTGAATAAAATTGTTGTTAAGAGCCTACGTGGCAATTTTTATTTTTTTAGTAATCATTACCAACCTGGTGTTTTATCATCGCCTGTGAAACCAATTTAGAACTATGTGACCTCATTCATAATGATGGGTGTGCTACCTAACGTTACTCAGGTAGACATACATAACATTATATTCGCAGTATAAAATTAAGGGTAGGTTTATGATTCTTCTTTTGAGCAATAAAGTGTTTCTTACTTACTTACATACATATTAAACATAATAAGTAAGTACATATACATATTAAACATAGTAAGTAAGTAAGAAACGGGTATTACGGGTACTTTTAAAATACCTGACGATATAAAAGTGCATATTATTCAACAATTTTGTCAAATTATGGCACAAGGTATCTGAGTATAAGAAAATTTCTTTTAAAAGTTTCTCTTCTAGAAAGTTAAATCCTCAAGGCATCAGAAAAGTCGAACATTTGTATGCTAACTGGCAGTAAGGCGAACACACCCCTTGTCCAGAGTGGCCGTTGAAAAAAAAACAATAGTTTCCCAAATACCTATTTAGATTCCGGGTCGAATTTCCAAGTGTGGATCCTGTTTATTTCATTGGAAACTGAACTTTTCGACTCGTTTTCTGAAATTTTGTGACCAAATTAGGCAAACTGTTATCGGATCCTGAACTTTTGCTGGGAAAATCAAAGCAATGTTAAATATTCAAGTGCTCCGTAATATTTAGTATTAAATATAATCTGAATAGCAATCAAGGCAAAAAGCAAAGTGACAAAATTGATCGTGACAGGTTATTACTTTAACGTCGAATGGATCAATCCCTTCTCTTCGTTAGATTTATTGAATCCGTTTTTTTAATGATAAAATCTGTATCCGCAAACCAAAACTGACAGTCGGTCTTGACAAATCTCTTGACTATTGAAAGAAAATAGACCCCCCTCATTGTCTACTTAAAACGAGTGAATTGAAAAATTTGAATGTAGAATTATGGCCAGAAGAATATCTTATTCTTTAAACGAGCAATTCTTGTATATATCTATATATACCTTATAATGAGAATCTCGGAAACGGCTACAACAATTTAGCATACAGGGGGTTTCCGAGGCGATAAATCGATCTAGCTAGTTTTTATTTTCAGTAAAACTGGATATAGAAGAGACAGGTAATTTTGCCAACAACGCCATAATATGCTCAGTCGGGAAACTCTGAGTCTATCTATTTCGGTTTTTGAGTCTAGAGTTCGAATCTCGACAGATATTAAGATATTTTTTTTGCTAATGTTTCTTTTTTTATACTTTCATGGTACTAAGTAGTAAACAAATGAATAAGTATGTTTAGGAAATTAAATGTTATATTATAAAAGCTTTTTAATTTAAAGCAGACAGTAAACAAGATCATTTACAATTTAGAAACAAATGCCGCAAGCCACAAAGGTAAGGTAAGTATAAAAATCAAAGGGTCTAAGACAAACGAGCGGAATAATAACGAAACACCGTAATCAGGGTCAGAAAAAAAGGGTTTCGGAGAGGAGGAAAACGTAAACGAAACTAGGAATTATATAATTAGGGTCTAGTGTCCATCAGGCGGGATCCTCTAGGGTCGTCGGGCAATTTGCGAGATGGTCCCGGGGGCCTCGTTTGCTTTCGATGTGTTGGTGTTTAACTGCAGCTAACGATGACTTTTTAGGGTACCAGTGCGATGTAAGTGACTTTTTTTATACATATATTTTTAGAAATAAAACTTTGGATTAGTTTATTACGATAATTTTAAACATATTCGAAGCCTCCCAAAAATGTGTGCTTTACTTTACATTTTGGGAGACCGAAGTGAGAAATTTTGTGTTTAATTTGATCTTTTAACAAAGCTGTTTCTCTTTGGTCTTGTATGTAAGTTTTATCGTAAACAACAAAAAGCAATAAAATCTTTTCTTCTTCTTCAAAACACATTAATCTTTATTGTACCTAGATGTAATTTTAATCCATTATCCTTAACCTTTCTAATTCATTATTCGTTATCTGTACTGCCCCGTAGGCAATTAAACTTTGGAGCAAAGTTATGGCCTGAAAATTCACCCAAAACATTTTAAATCTTCTCTAAGTATCGTTACAAGTTCTCATTATGCTCAGAAAATATGATTATGGTTTGCAATAAACATACTTCCTTCCACGATTACGTATGTTATTCTTTGTTTCCTTTCTACTTTATAGGACCCACCCACCTAATGGAGCTTGGCAGTATAACTTCCTTGTTATCATTGCCTGTTTGAGACAAGAGTAATACAACTTTTTCTTGTTTATCATTTGAAAGATCAAAATTGGCTAATGGATAGATGGTATGGAATGCGAATATATTTACTATGAAGCATTAAATAATGTTGTTATTATTAACTCTCTGCAAAAATTGGCCTGTCTACCCTAATTTAGGATCGTAGGGCCGTAGGTTAACACGCTGGTCCAGTTCGTATACCTATGAAAGTATTAATAACAAAGAAATCTCCTTGAACATTTTTCCCATGTTTTTTGGGTGAAATAAATTCCACCTCACTCTTCCACAAATTGTACACAAAATATTTCAGGACTGCAGTAACGGGAAACATCCCCATATTTTTTCACAGATAATAAAAATCAAGAGAGCATTTTGTTCTCGCGCTGTCAAATAAATCGGATATCTTTTTCCGTCTAACTGGCCATAATGGAAAAGGTTCAAGTGCGATATCAGTTCAAAAAACGTTTTTTGTTTTGTGCGACCGTGAGTAAAGGCAAACAAACGGGAGGAAAACTGGCTTATGATTTTTTTCGAGAGTTCGTGATGTTTTTATTTTTTTTATTAAACAGCTCCATGGATAACGGCTTCTGCGAAAAAGCTTTTCAGTGAATTATTTTGTTGGAAGCTCTTGCAAATTTTTCCCCAGTGTCCTTACCGCCTACCCTCAATAGGGTGATCAGTCTTTAGTTATTCGAGCGGGTCTAGTGCGTACTGGCCGATTTTATACAAAATCGTTGTTTTTTTCTAAGCCGCTGGTGTGTACAAGTTTCATCACTATATTTTTAAAAAACGCAAGAATAACATATTTTTAATTCCGTGCTTTTAGGAAGCCAATTTTCTCGGTTTATTCACACGTTATTTATATATCGTAAAAACATACACGTAAAATATTCATAAAGAAATACTTTATTCACAAGAAAAGCTCCAAAACAAAACTAGTTCAAAACTTTGCTCGCAATTGATAGAAAAACCTTTTATTATTAATGACCTACAGTCGTAAACTTTTATAAACAAAACATTACTACACAAATCGGATTTGCCTACCTGATAATCTAAAATTTACAAAATATCTTTAAGAATGTTTGTAAACCGAAAACAACTTGTCTAAAGCTTTTTCGTAGGATTATACCAGTTTGGATTCATGAAACAGTTTCAGTTGTAAGTGTTTGAAAACACCTTAACCGCAAGGTGTTTTCAAACACTTACAACTGAACACTTACTACAAACGAGTTGTTTAGCCCAATGTTCGTAAGTAATTATTCATTTTAGCATTGTGGATTTACGTGAATAGCTATCATTTCTGTTTCGCATATTCATGCTTTTTTGCAATGTGTATTTATCCCTAGTATCATGATTAATTTTGTTCGCAAAATTCAAACATCCAACATGAAAGGGGCGAGTTGACAGGCGAAAACCTGGCGTCAGTACCACCTGGCGGCCCAAAAATAATATTAAATCTCAGATAATCCGGCAGGTAAGCCTCTTAAGCTGTCACCGTGGAACACCAGTCCCAAGATTATGAGTTTATGAAACATCCCGTGTTACTTAATGTGACAATACGTGAAGAACGTTCTTAATCCTTTTGACAGTGATGTTGATAGACAGACGGACATTCGTGGAGTTACAATATAATATTTCAAAACAATTTTTTTTTTACTATTGGGAGTAGGCAGTTTTTTAAAAGTCTTTAGAATGTTGCTCACGCTCTTTGCGTTGCAAATACACATTTATCATTATGAATAAAAATATCGACTTGAAGAATGAATGATGTGCGTACTAAACCTATTCCCTCCAAAATGTTTCAGACCATTTTTATGCATAGTTCACAAGATATGCCGAACCCTGTGGTCGACATAACTTCGTGACCTTTGATCACAGAATTTAATATGCCACATAGTACAAGTTCATAAGAATTTTCCCAACAGGAATTTTGTAAATGAGGAATCCTGATATTTGGTTTATCTCTCACAATAAGATAAATATACTAAAAGTTTTTATCATAGTTATTCAAAGGTTTGGGGATTAACGTCTTTAATGAATAACAAGGTAATATGAAAGCACATTTTATAATATATAACAGAACAGAAAACACAAATATTACTAGTGGTTCTGTAAGCTGTAGACCTCACGACACGAGCCTGTCAGTTTTTTTATTATTTTCTTTTCTTTCTAGAGATTCTATCAAACGTAAAAATAATATCACAGACACAAAATTAAACACAAAACTACAAAATGTTTCTCACAATTTTATTTCGCAACAGAAAAAGAACCACTCTACAAAATTAATAAAGATGTTCTGTGAAAATTACGAATTAGCCGCTGTTCCTTTAATTTCGACCGCAAAACGTGAAAATTTCTAACACCAATAACAATTGGAACCACCACCGGCCATTTTATAAATGAGTTGTAATAAAATTTCATTACCGTTTTGTAGGGTGAGCATGAAAAAGGGGTTTTCGGAGGTCCTATTGAGACAAAAGAAAAAAGATTGTAGTCTGATCCGACAGAATAATCCAATAAGAGTGTCAAACGTCTGAGATCTTAATCTTGTGTCGTTTCTCTTTTAAGACGTTTCTATCAAACGGCAATTGATCCTTTGGCAATTTACAGCAGATTTGTGCTGCCTATGATCTAAATAGTATTATTAATAAAATGTGAAAATCTAAATAATATTACTATTAAAATGTGCAAATCTGCTTGTCTGTCTGTTCAGTTTCATGACCGACCTCACAAACTATATAGCTATATAGCTAATATTTACTGAATCTTTATAATATTGTATTTTGTATTGTATTGGTCGGATTTTGGTATGGTATCTTAAAGAGTTATTTTTTACCGCAAGAAAAAAATAATATTTTATCAACAAAATTAAAAAACGTAGGTTATTTTTACATGAATCGTTACTTATTTTTTATATTTAACGCAAACACATTTTCTGTGTAAAATTTTGGTTGCCCTACCGAGACGTCTCAATTAACCGTAGTCGATATTTCAAACAAAGGAGCTGAAATTCTTGACTGTCATTTCTTATTTTAATATAATTTTAATTAACTTATTCACTTTAGTGCTTTCGACGTTATGCCAGAGTTGTCTGGCAATTTTCGATTCATTAGACAGGTGGCTTGGGGCTTTTGCAGACTTGACAATTTTATTTAATTGAATTTGTGGGATAATGAATCCGCAAGAAGTTTACTCTAGATGTTTCAGTGTACTTGTATTGTTTTCAGCGAGTAAGTAAGCATTTTTATATCATTACTGAACTTCAATTTTTCATAATACAAAACAAGCGTTTAAATGTTCTAGAGTACTTAAGAGTCTGCTAAAGAATTTTAAAACTCTGGAAGATTATCTTTATACCAGAGCAACTTTACAAAAAGTAAACATCTTGATGCACTTTCACTTATTTTAACCACTACCAACGTAAGTAAACTTTTTTCATTACTATGCTCAATACAAAAAACATTTCTTCATAGTGATTTCTTGATCATGGCTCTGTTATCCTAGATTAACGTTCTGATGACTTTATTACTAAACAATAATCGACATCTAGTCTTCGCTTATAAAGCTTATTTAGAGCGGTCAACTGTCCATAAAATTCAATTGCGCATAAAACAGAGATTTTATTGCTTGCTTCAGACCTTCCAGAATTGCGTAAAACAGTTTCAATGAGAGCAATTTGGAAGGACAAACTTAACGACATGTCTGAGTAGTAGGCGTTGGGCAATTTGATGGATAGACCCTTTCACTTTCACCAGACACTCCATCCCTGAATTGTATGATGCTGAAAACAACTTTATTATAGTTTGTTGTTGAAAATTATGGTCCTTCACGTGTTCGGTAATTTGCGTTTCTGGTGCTATGCGTATATATTAAATACTGGTCATTTGCGAAAATAAATTCAGGTCATCTGCGTATCTGGTAATTTGCTGTTAAAAATATGGTCGTTTGTGTTTCTGGCACTATGAGTCGAAAGGTCTAAATCTCATGTCTTGTTTTGCAAAATTTACAAATTCGAAATATTCGAAAATATTTATCGCTTTGTATGGTTTTTTTAGGAACGACACATTAGTAACCTACCATAAACACAATATACATACATACTTTTAGTTATAATAATATTCTCATGTTGGCAAGATGCCAACTCCGCAGCGTTTAACAATACGCGTAAATAAGGAAGGGTAGAACTGGCCTTGAAGACAGCCGCGGAAATATTTAGCGAATAGGGGAACGCTTTGAAACAACCAAAAAAGAAATAAATTTACAAAGAAATCGAATTTAGCGGTTGTAGCGTAAGAAAACTTACATTTTGGCAACCCGGTTTTGGAAGTAAACACATTTCCGAGTGTAAGCTTTTAACAATTTAGACGCTCTTGGAAAATGTATACGTAACATTGGATACATGTTTCTTTAACCTCGAGTGTTTGAGATGAAGACCTATATTTTGCGATAAAACTTTCTTGGTACATAGTCAGAACACTTACTTTTACCCGAATTTTATTGAATCGAATATACCTACATACATACCTATAATATACGAGTATTGACATAGCATCTCTTTACAAAAAAATCGATCTTTCATACGCTCACGATCATGATAACTGTCCATCCATTAATTATAGTATGATCAAGGTTGGAATAGGAGAAAAATTAAGTGTTAGAAGAGTTAAAATTCACAGGAAAACTTGTACAATTGAGGTACGAATATTGATATAGGTAAATCGATTACGTAATGAAATAAGAAGTCTAAATGTAAGTACCTATACAGGGTTGCCTTATTTAGATGGGTCAGTATGGGTAACTCGGTAACTCGAAAACTATAAGATATAGAAAGATCTGTTTTATTGAACCATGTCATTGATTTTAGTGACAAGAAAAATTACATTCACGGATTAAAACTTATACATAGTTCAGGATTCGAACGCCGCCGTCGTATTGAATACTCACAATTAAATAAATTGATCAATAAAAATACGGTTATCCTGATGCGTTTGCTAACGTATTGCGGAATTTTCACAGTTTGAATGCAGTGCCCAAAAAACGGAAACAAGCAGACATCAATAATGATGATTTAATAGTGCATATTGAATTGCAATTTCTGAACAAAGAAATAACATTAGGCCACGCATTAAATAAATTGCGTTAAATATATATTAAAACTAAACTAATGAAATTAGTTTGTCATTGTTGTCCGTCAGCTGATCACCATTCGATTGGTGGGTTCATGAGAACTAGTAAATAGAACTTGTGATACCACTGGTATACCGTTGTATGGATTTGAGGAGCTGGGGTACCACGAGTCCGAATCCAAGTTCCCGTAACACCCCCAGGTGTGTCGTCCGGGATTGCCTTGGGTCCCGAAAGCACTGATCCAGCCAATTTTGACTACCAAACTCAACTTCGGCGAATACATCGAGTCACTGGCACAAACTGCAACCAGAAAGTAGGACATTCTGAACAAGGTCAAGCATTACTTCACACCATACAAAGCACAAGTCCGATCTTGCATGGAATACTGCAGTCACCTGTGGGTTGGCTCAGCAAAATATCAACTTGCTGCACTTGATTCGGTGGAACGCAGAGCCAAGAGAATTATCGGTGAAGAGAATCCAGTGGTTAGCTTCACAGTTTGGCTCATCGCCGGAAGGTTGCATGTCTGTCAGTGTTTTACAGACTGTGAGTGTTTTACAGGGAGTGTGCACATGGGCTGCATGAGCTCATTCCGCCATCACCTTTTTACTATCGGGAGTCCAGACGAACCGCAGTATACCATATGCACTTGGTCGACAATACCCCTTTGCCGCACGAAGCGCTTTCAATCATCTTTTATTATGCGCACGGCCAAGGAGTGGAATTCTTTGCTTGCTTCTGTTTTTCCGTGTGCTTATAACCCAAGCATTTTCAAAGTGAACAGGCACCTTCTGGGCGAACTCATTCCATCATCGACCGCATCTCGTCCCTCGCAGACCTGATTGTGGTCAAGAGTAAGCCCATGAATAAAAAAAAAAACAATTTGCCAGACAACAATAAGTCTGTTCGTGCGACATCTCACTCGATCCTAGCATATTGAACAACTTTGCCAATATGTTTTAACTAGATAGTGCAAAATTTGTGGCGGATCTACAGAGCAGAATCAAATTAACTACAACATAAATCTTGTTCTTAAGGGTCTCCTTCCACCATTGCAGTGGAAAATGGTTGTATCATGTTTATCTGTTTATCCTGGCACTTGAATTGAAGATAGTCAATGGAAGTCATAAAAATATTTGGGAATACATAATACATTGATAGCCACATTAAAATTACGTTTATTTATGACCTTAACATAACATTGTATAATAGGAGTCAAATCATGGTCCACTTAATTTTATCATAGAAATAATGATAAAAAATCTCTTTTAGAAAAAGAAAAATGGAATACCTTAAATTCCATAAAAACACATGGAAAAACACCCAACCAATATATTACTTTAGCCCCTGAGCACCTAAATAGTAGAAACAAAATATAAACTTTTTCGTGTGGGTTGTAAGGTCGACAACCGATCTCACAAACCCTAGTGTCAGTGTTATAGAGCCGCCAAGGGCCACTGGCATTGCTCGTGTAATGACTATATTAGCCGGGGAAATTGAGCACGGAAGATAAAAATAATTTATTTTTCCAAAAACTTTGGAAGTAAGGTACGGTCACGTACATAAATGGAAGCATAGTAAAACCACGTGACATTTTGCAATTACAGGCTGGTTTCGCTCATTTTTTAATTTGTGTCACATTTTTTTTTTTTTTATATGTCTATTTGTTTTTTTTTTTAATTTTTGATCACTTTACTTTTAATATCTCCTTTATTTTGCTAAGGAGTAGGTGAATATTAATTATTCCAGCAGCGAGAAGCAGCATGTAACGGCAGTGCAGGAAGTTTGTTTCCTTACCTTTACTCCCCTACTTACTGTAAGTTTTATAGTTTCTTCTTTTTTCTCCCTCCTCATTGTAAATAAACTTTTCTTTCTGGCCTTGCCCCACCTTGTTCTGTTGGTTGGTGGTTCCTTAGTTGCCCTATCTTCTTACAGTTTATTTCCGGTCGTGGACCCCAGGCGGAAGCCCGGACGGTGGGTTGCCTAACCCTTCACGATCTCAAGAACTTCGAGATCTGGATTGCGGAATCCTGGACCGCCGACTATCTAGAAGACGTCAGGAGTCTCTCCGTCAACCCCAGTGTCACCAGATAAGTCATCAGAACCTCAAGCAGTGCCCATTTAGCTAACTATTTTGTATTTCTGTGTTATTACTTCCTTTTCGGTATATTCTTAAAGCCCGTTACAGACGGAGCTATAATATTATAAGCATATTGGTATGAGAATCAGGTCAACAATGTCAGATGGGGTAAAGCGTCATCGGATAGTTACAGGCTGCCCTGTGGTGTGAGACAGGGGAGATTGACTTCTCCTAACCTTTTTAATGTTTATATATTAATGATTTGATCGTGGAACTGAGCAGGACACAAGTCGGTCTTAAATTGGGTGACAGATATGTTATTAATTTGAGTTACGCCGATGATATGGTCCTGCTTAGTCCCTCGATCAAGGGTATGAGAAAGTTAATCGAGATTTGCGAGAAGTATGCAGAAGACCATCACTTAGTATATAATTCTAAGAAAACGGAGATGTTGATTTTTAGGTCAGAGAAGGGTCCGTTGAAGGTCCCGGAGGTGTGCGTAGCGGGGCAGCCTGTAAAGATCGTGGATAACTTCCGGTACCTTGGCCACATTGTATCGTCTGATAGACATGATGATGCGGATATGGAGCGTCAGCGCAGAGCCTTATCTGTAGTGGGGAATATGATAGCCAGAAGGTTTTTTAAATCCTCTGTTGATGTTATAACGATACTGTTCCGATCTTTTTGTCAATCGTTCTACGCTTGCCAGCTCTGGACGGTATATAGGAGGCGTTCTCATGATGGGATTCGTGTGCAGTACAATAATATCTTTAGACACCTTATGGGCCTAAAGCGTTATTGTAGCGCCTCTGGTATGTTTGCAGAGGCGCGACTGAACACGTTTGATGCCGTCCAGAGACACCACATCGCTAACTCCATGTCCAGGGTTGGCGAGTGTAGTAACATGATCATAAGAGAACTAGCTGACAGGTTGCATCCAACCAAAATGTATGAACGCTGGCTAGCGATTGCAGAGTGTAGTAACATGATCATAAGGGAACTAGCTGACAGGTTGCATCCAACCAAAATGTATGAACGCTGGCTAGCGATTGCAGCCTAGTATATTTTATTTTTATTATTGTATTCTTAGGTCCTTTACACCTGTTTAACTTTATTACTTTTAGATTCGTTTCACTATAGATCTTGTGTCTGCAATAAAAACTTATTATTATTATTATTATTATTATTATAGCACGAGGCAGCCAGCTCTCTCATCACCATTCACTTTGTGTGCAAAGCGGGGGTCAAGCAGAATGGCCGGTCACTGATTGATTCGCCATTTTGTTTGACCCCCGCTTTGCGTGAAAGTGAATGTGTAATATATATTATAGCTGCCGTGTGTGATGCCCTTAAACGTGCCTTCCAAGTTTACATAGTCGTGTTCCAAATTCTAAAAGGCCAATTTTTTTATTGTTAAGTTGTCATTGCAGACCCTCTAACTTTCCGGTTTATTCTTTGGCTTTGTCAATCTACTGGGATTTCCGTGAAGTCCCAAGACCGACCAACATTAACACCAACACAACTTACCCCGACATAACCTTTACTGCAGGCCTCTCGGTTCCGTCGGTAACCCTCTGGAGTTAGTGTTTACACTCCTTTTACATTACTGGTACCTTTAAGGTTAATCATCCGTATATACCTTTTAACAACATTAAACTTACCTTTTCTTTGTAAGTCCCTAAATTGTTCGTATACGCTGCGGTTGTAGCACAGACTCATAAAGTATGCTACATCTTTTGTCGGGTTCGTCATATAACCTGATGAACGAAACCCTGTTTTCTTGTCCAGCTTGTCCTAAAGTCTGCACTTTAAGAGAGGCGTGTTCTGCCACTAAAAACACAGTAGGAGTGGCTGTAAAAATGCTATTACACGACAGATGGATAATAATTCAAGTAATGTGATCGGTCAAATTTCAAAATTCATTACTACCCTTTGTTCCCGTGATAAAGAAACAACTGTATATCTCCCAATTAATTAATCTGGGAGTTATTGGACCTGGAAGGTTTGAAATTATTAGTCCTGTCTGCCCTGTCACCTATTCGCAGCAGAAAGTCCTGTCCAGTCATGGACGCCACAAATAGTGAAACCGAAGTGGCTAAGTTCCGGGCCAGAAAGATTTAATTTGCCATCGACACGTAAAGAAGAAAAACAACGATTTCGTGTGTAGTTTTTTCCTTCGCCGCGTGTCCATTGTGAACAAGCACTCACGTAAAGAAGAAAAAGAACGATTTCGTGCGTAATTAGTTTTTTCCTTCGCCGCGTGTCCATTGTGAACAAGCACTCACGTAAAGAAGAAAAAGAACGATTTCGTGCGTTATTAGTTTTTTCCTTCGCCGCGTGTCCATTGTGAACAAGCACTCACGTAAAGAAGAAAAAGAACGATTTCGTGTGTAATTAGTTTTTTCCTTCGCCGCGTGTCCATTGTGAACAAGCACTCACGTAAAGAAGAAAAAAAAACGATTTCGTGTGTAATTAGTTTTTTCCTTCGCCGCGTGTCTATTGTGAACAAGCACTCACGTAAAGAAGAAAAAGAATGATTTCGTGTGTAATTAGTTTTTTCCTTCGCCGCGTGTCCATTGTGAACAAGCACTCACGCAAAGAAGAAAAAGAACGATTTCGTGTGTAATTAGATTTTTCCTTCGCCGCGTGCCCATTGTGAACAAGCACTCACGTAAAGAAGAAAAAGAACGATTTCGTGTGTAATTAGTTTTTCCTTCGCCGCGTGCCCATTGTGAACAAGCACTCACGTAAAGAAGAAAAAGAACGATTTCGTGTGTAATTAGTTTTTTCCTTCGCCGCGTGTCCATTGTGAACAAGCACTCACGTAAAGAAGAAAAATAATGATTTCGTGTGTAATTATTAGCTTTTTCCTTCGCCGCATGTCCATTGTGAATAAGCACTCACGTTATCAAACAAAAAATATTAAGTAATAACAATAATACAAACATTTTTACTTTTAATCATTAGCATCAATTTACTTAAAGGTTACCAAAATGCCAAAATTAGAATATTTCGAATAGTACGAATCTCACTGCAAGTAATTGAACTGAGAAACGTGACCGACAGTGTGACTAGATCTAAAATGCCCTTAGAGAATAGAAGCAAAATCCAAATGATGATCAAAACAGTTGCACGATCTAGTGAAATATCTGACTAGCAGTTGCTTCCCAATCTATAATGTTCTCTAGGTATTTGATTTCATAGAAAGGGTACATTATTATGTCGTGGGTCGATCGTTGACATGGGCCAATCGAGATCTGCTTGGGTTGCAGTCATTTTCTGATTTGTCGGATTATTTCATGATATGCCGAGAGCAACCTATTTGTCAATATTCAAAGCTAATCAATTGGATATGCCTGGGCGCATCGCAAGTTAGTTCCGTTTCACGTCGTTGGTCTACAGAATCGATATACCCAAACATGCCTATGACCGGGCAAATCGTCAAACGTTAGGCATTGAACGATATAGCGGGTGTTAGATAGCCAAATCATGAAAAGGCGGCGTATTGTGACGTGTCCAGGCAGCTCTCGACACATATAAATAAACAAGAAACCCCTTACACAAAGACATTTCCACGTCAACACCTCTTGTATATCGAAAACGCAAGTGAAGACAGCCCCAACGGAATATTTAAAGCGCTCTAGCACCTGCTCTCTGTCATAGAATTTATTAAAAGGTGGAATATATTTTCACGGGTGGCGTCGCGCGCCGGTCCTTATTTCCTGGCTCGAACCGTTCACGCCAGATGTGACCTGAACCCTTGCGTTGGTGTAAGTTATTAACTTCCAGTGAGGTGTAAATTCAGGTCATGATCACGACAGTAATACAACTATTTTCAGCTCCTGTTAAATATCATTTCGGAATTCAAAACTGTCCCACATGATTTTCTGTATTAGTTTGCCGTGAATACATACAGAGACTGACCTCTTATGACATACCCAGACCCAGAACAAGTTAAAATCATTAGCTGTCGACGGCATGAAGGAAGAAAAAAATTTACCCTCATGGAGTCGGTATCAAATCGTACTATGGGTGCCGGCTGTGATACAATTTTGTAACTCACACACACATTCACACTTTTCTTTCAAATAGTAGTTCACGGCATGTGACATGGACATCATCTGTGGCATAAAATATTACAAATAAATTACTAGACTACAAAAAATGGTTAATTATGCGGTGAAATTGTGCCGAAACCATGCCGCAAGCAACACTACAAAGCTTTCTGGTATCACATTTTTCTGGTAAGTAATAAACCGCTTGGTTTTTACAATTTTCGTGGTCAAATTTTTGTAGAAAATTGTGTTGTTGATTTTTAGTGATGTGAAGTAGTCGATAAAAATTATATAGAATCGAGTCGTCAGCTTATTATTATTTTAATTCATTTATTTATCGCAGATATTTTGTTTTTAATTGGGCATGTCATAACATGAATGCCTCTATCTTTTTCTAACGTAAATTATTCGAAGATGTGTAATAGAGTTAAAAGACAAACCCCGTCTCCCGCTTCCACCTACCCTCCCACCCCTCTGAGCGGCCGCATAGGTTTCGATACAAAATAGGCATGATTACTACTTCAAGGGGCGCGTAAAACTTTTTCTTCCTTCAACACCATGAGGGCCATTGATTAAATTAATGTTAGTACTTGGGCGACCGAGCTTTGCTCGTGGAAGCAAGCAATAAATAATAATAAAAAATAAATAAATAAAAAAAAACAAAGAAATATTTTTATAAAAAAAAAATACTCAAGGATTCGAACTCGAGACACTAACTTCTAAACACGCGGTTTCCCGACTAAGCTAATTGCTTTGTTATTGATGATAGCAAAATTACTTGTCTATTCAATGATGTTATTGCGTAGCAATATTTTTATGCCTGAAAACACGGGGAAAACCCGTTTCACTAAGAATGAAACATAGCTACCGCCCCCCCTAAAGCTAAACCCCCTGTATACAAAATTACATTGAAATCGTTGAAGCTTTTTCTGAGATTCTTATTATACAACATGATTTTGTAATCCCTAGCAAAATTTTAATATGATGTTCAGACCATCATAAGCAACAACTTTTCTCAAGGAACATGGGTTGAAAGCCCCCAAAAAAATTTCGGCCTCCTATACAAATTAGTGAAGTTTATTGTGTATTTTGTATGAAAAGTCGTTTTTTTGCGGGTTTTCAACCCATGTTCCTTGGGAAAAGTTGTTGCTTGTTGGTCTGAACATCATATTTAAATTTTTCTAGGGATTACAAAATCATGCTGTTTAAGTATAATACAAGAATTGCTCGTTAAAAGTAGGTATGGATGAATGTCCTGTTACTTAAAAATAACTTTTGTTATGATAAATAAATAGATTCCATATTACTTAATGATAAGTGTTCTTTTTTTAGATCACTAAACTAATGTACGAATCCTTGCGAAAACACCTAATTGATATTGTCCAGTAGACTGATTAATACATTCCACGTATAGTGTTCTCAAGTTAGCGTACATTATAATGAAAATCCATTTACAAATATTATCATTACTTACTTACACGTCTTCTCGCTAATTATGTCAACGAAGCAAATGAAATTTCGTTCAAAAGGGTTCGTATAAATATGCAATTAATTATAACCGGTGAAGGTGACAGACGTGACTGACATGAAAGACATCAGTTCCTGCGAGACGCGGCGACGTGAAATTCTATTGACGCGTTCTCGCGATATGATTAAATGTTATTTATGCGAGTGTCAGCAAAAATGCTTTAGTTTCACTCGTTTTTTTGTTCGATAAAATATTTATTAATTTATGGGCGATTTGAAGACATGTCTTAGTAAAACATTTAGAATTTTGATAATGATTTGTCTGAATTGGTGATATGGGCTGACCACCGGGGTTTTTATCCGATCTATTTTTTCTCTTAAGAAAAACTGGTGATAAAATGAATTTGAGAGAATCTAGCTAAAACGAAATGCTGTGTAAGTGCTTATTTAAACAGGTTCCTTCATTAGAACATAATTATTACGCCATTAAATATGATATTCAACACTGCTCAAGAATTGTTTCGGAAATTAAACATAGCCTCATGTATTATGTATCATGGAGCTAAACAGAAATTGGCAAAGTTTCAGACTTATAGATAACGAGGGCAGGTTCTCAAACTTGTGTTAGAAGACGGTCGAATTCGGATTTGGCCTACTTCTTTCAGATTGCTATGATATTATGAACAAGTCTCGTTCTTACAGTAAAAGAAGAATATTGAAAGAAGTAATTTATCAAACAAACAAAACATCAACGACCCGTTATAATTAATTAAAAAAAAAATGTTCTGAATACGTATTCGTAATCGCATTTCCGAAAGTGTTATGGAAAGTTTCGAAGTGTTCTTGTGTTCGTCAGAATGGCGGGTGTAATGTGATGAAATGGGTTGAATTGTTTATAAGAAAATGTTACCTAATTGTTACTAATTATTATCTATCATCATCAAAACTAAAACTAACCTTTCTAATTTTACCACACCACGACTACTTTGCATCTGACCTATTTTGCCTTACAAACAATATGGTTCCAACATCCCAACGCGTACCTCGCCTCCGCACTCAAATGACAAAAGGATTTTTCTAAACAGCATTCAGCTTGGAAAATCCATTTATTTCCATACAGAACACAAAGCGAATGAGGATTAGGCAAAATCCTTTGGGAGGGAAGTAGGATAACAGTTATTTTGCGTTATATTTTTCCAATTAACGGCCTCCGCACGTGTACTGCTTTAATATTGTTTGCATACAATTTAAATTTTCGAATGAAAAACCCGGTTTCGCAGTGAGTACCGCTGTAATAATATCATTTTTCTGCCGTTACCCATTCAAATACCTTCACATTAAAAAAGTTAAATTGAATAAACACGTCATTTTACATAATGGATGCATTTTTAATGAGATGTTTTTGTGTAACTGTAGCAGGGCAATGTTTTTGGAAAACGAGTATATTTTAATTTTCTTTCTTTTACATGCTATGTAAAACGGCTTGATGTTTTTGTATAATTTGGTAGGTGCTGATATCTAATCGTGTAAGTCATAGACATAATCTAATAAACAAAGATGTAGTGAAGGTTTTTTTCAAAAAACACAGTCAATGTCGTTATGTTAGTATGAAGTAAATGTAACTAAAATGAATAAAGGAAGACCTATTGCAACAAGATGTAAAAAAATTAACATGGAATGTAAAAATTGGTAGCCTAAATTCGAAACTGACAAAATAAGTGCTGCTTTGTGAAAAGCTAAAAAACACACAATAACGATTTGTTGAGCCATCGTGCTTTGACCATGACTGTATACAATCCGACGAGAGAGGTTTACGAAAACTCATGTAGAACTATTGATGCTGCATCTGGACAAGGCAGACATTTGGGACAACTTATGAAGAGCAGCTTTCGATGGTGCATCTCATCATCTCAGCTCATATTATATCCCCTTCGAGGGGCTCGAGCCTAACTAGTTCTCATAATGACAACTTCGCGAAATGCCAACCGCTCGCAAAATGTCAACTTCTCAATATTATGTCAAATATTGTTTATTATAGGGAAAATATAGTAATTATCAATATTTCAAGTACAAATTAAAGTTGGCATATTGAGAAGTTAACATTTTGCGAGCGGTTGGCATTTCGCGAAGTTGTCATTATGAGATGAGACGACCTGGAGTCGACCACGCTGGCCCAGTGCAGGTTGGTCGACTTCACACACAACCTTTGAATTTCTTTGCAGGAGCACAGAAGATATAATAGTAGCAACAGAAGATGCCCTGCCTGATACAAAAAAATCGAGTTTAAACGCAATTACAATGGTGCTAACGTCCAAAATACTTTGCACGCCTCGAGCATGACCTTCGTTATAATAGCCTACCGAGTGTTGCGGCGCTTGTAATGAATCAAAATGCAACTTAAGTCCGCGCGCCGAGAGTCTGTATTACTTAGACCGTCACATGCCTTTGTTAATGCCGCTCCTCCTGTAGGGTCGGGTGTTGCGAGAAAACTGAATGAATGAATGAATGAATTTACTAAAAAACTAACTGAACTGAAACCATTATGAAAATAAGATAATTCCTTACAATATTAATTAGTAATGGAATGCACTGATGAAGATGTAATGTAATAATTACGCTCGTAAGTAATTACTTGTTACTTACTTCTTAATTATTACTTAACCCAAATTTTGTCTAAGTTCTGGGGAAACTTCTTCTTCTTCTTCTATTTTGTAAATATACATTATTCTTTTAGTATGAAGTTGGTAGGTAAGTCTTCATCACATAAAGTGTCAAATTAAAAACGAGAAAGACATAACAAATAAGTACAAAAAACGATGCTAATACTTTGCTATTTAATAGCAAGATTTAAATAGGTAAGTGAAAAATATAGATCATACCTACTATCCCAAGCTACTATCTAACATTCAGCTAATTTATCATTGTCTGTTATTATTTTTCCTACTGTCCATAACACTTGCAACATTAAATAAGAACGAAAACCGCCATTTTAATTCTCAATCCATTTCTCGTATTATTTTTATTATTTTCACACATTATAAAAACAAATAGAAGGCGCGCGTGTATTAAAGTATGCGCGAGAGTCCCTTCTGACTTAGCCACACCATTGAGGCAGCCCGGCGGCGTAGGTATATTCCGGCGCTCTGGCGCGTAGTATAAAGCGTCCACTACACTACTCGCGAAGTTGATCGAAGTAAGCCGAGGACGAGAGTATAGAGAGGCACTTCGTGCAACTTCGGGCTTCACTTTTGCACCAATTTGACACTTCGTGAGACTTCGTCGAAGAACTTCGGACGAGAGTGTAGTGGGCGCTTAACAGGCCTGGCAGGAGTGTACAGGTTTCATCACGATGTTTTCCTTCACCGTATGTAAGAGCGTCGAATAAACATACATATGAATTCGAAATTTGAAAACACATTGGTACATGGTGGGGATCGAACCCGCGTCTCCCGGACGGGAGGCAGCAGCCCTAACCACTAGACTACCGACGCTCTCCAACACAACACAATTACACAAAAACATTACCACTAAAATCTTATTCACAGAGATGTATGTACTTTTTCCAACAGCTACCGAAAAGGCTGCTTAAGTAATATTAAAATGATATAATATCCCAATTTGTATTCGTGAGAGAAATTAAGCAATTAATTGTCAATACGTCAACCAATCCATATAATGGAGGGATTTGACAGTTCAAATCGCTGGCAATTCACGGAATTGATGAGATGCGACCTCAAATAACTGCGCAGGTCAATTTAATCTGTTCTCGTTCGTGATTCATTTCGTTCAAAAATTAATTATTTGTAAAGAGGAGAAAATTGGAGGGATGACAAAGGGAAAAGACCAGTTTCCCGCTACTGTTTTATGTGGGCGTCCGCTTGAGATTTGTTTTTCTATCGGAAGTATATAATATTCTTTCAAGATTTGACAAGAACAGAAAACTTATATTGAAAAGATATTACACAGCTTCATATTATTATCTAGATAAGAAGAAACGTACTAGGATATGTTATAATGAAAGTTTTTACTATTGGTCGACGTCACTGTTTTTTTTAATAAAAGCAACTATTTGCATTTCCTGCACCTTATTTGAATCAATTGTATAGTAAAAAGACAAAACATATTCAATAAATCCGGATAATAAAATTCATTGAGTTATTTATTATACACGTACTAAATATTCGATTTCTATAATAGGTATTATTTACATACGGTAAAAAAAACTTGTATGAAAACTAAATAAATTATATCAATACAAGATTTTACATTGTTAAAATTTTAACTAAAATTATTCGGAACCACAGGTTTAATTATGAATTAATCCGGATTTAGAAAAAATCAAACATCAAATTCATTTTCCGATATACGGATCCTTGTGACAACACTGTCAAACATTGACGTTCATGCGAGTCTCTTAACGAAACCATGCTTCAAAAGGCGCATTAAGTTGTTGGCCCCGTTTATATTATGTACGAAAGTATTAGTCGTCACATGATCCATTCAAAAGCCTTTGACTGACATGATGGTTTGTTCATCGACCACAAAATACACTCAATTTGATGATATTTGTATCATACAGTTCAAGGAAAGTTAGGTATTAATAAATAATGTTACAGTCGTGCGAAATAATTTTCAAGAAAAATAAAATTATACCGATTTAACATAAAACACGTGTAAAAAAGCGTTGGCTTTACAAAAACTAGATTATCAGACCAATAAAAGCAGAAAATGAACACGTAAAATAAGAAAACCATTCAAAAGCGTTTGAAAAAAATTGCGTATGTAATTAAAACGTTCCAAAGCTATGTCGTTAGACATCAAAGGAAAGAAAAGCAACTGTGAAGTAAGTACTTAACGTAACGAAAACACACCAGTATCGTTACAAGAACATTTACTTTTTCATTAAAATAAATTTTGTTGAATAACCTTTACCTTTTAAGATACATCACGCCAGTTTAATTATCCATTTTATTTTCATGTTAACTGAAGCATGATGTCGTCACTTATCAATCTTATTTAGTTTACACCAATTTTATTACAAATTGTTCACTTTTGCACAGTTTGATTAGGTACTTTTATTTTTTATATCAGTCACAGATATTCATGTGATAAAATATTTAACGTTTATTTGATAACTTCAATTTGAAATAACGCGGTGTTCTCTGCACGATTCCAAGAGTCTATCAAGCAAGCGTCCGTACGCGTAGCAAGCCGCATGCCAACTAAAATTTTGTTGCAAAATTCGAACCTATTTTTCCCAAAGGCTCCCAGTTGGTGAGAAGGAGCTTTTGTATTAGTTCGTTTAGTTATTAAAAGATGGCGCTTCTTGTAGCCACGATATTGTTCACGCCCGGGTTTCAGTCGACTGATTAGGGATTTTACTACAAGAGTTACTACGTACTCGTAGCTGCCTCTACGTTTTGTTGCTACGCCGTAGTACGCATTTGCTCTGCTACGGAGATGAGGGACATTTTGTCTAGAAATATTTGAAATAGATGATTTAAAATAACAGTATTATTGACAGATAGTGCCAACGACCTACCGTTACTGACTCAGTAAAACCCAATGAAGACATAGGCTTGATTTAATTTAAAATCATTGCGTACTAACCGATTAATTACATAGGTATTTTAAAATACTCCCAACAAATAATTTTACATCACTGAAAAAAATCAAAAATGGTTTAAGGACATGATGGCTCTGTAAAAACATAATCTGGGATCATTTGACACGCGACCCGTGTAACAACCGGCTTCACCCACTAGCGGGTGCACGGGTAATTCTTATTTGACTCTGAAACCATCGCATGGGTTGCGTTATTTTCATTAATAATAAAACCGAGTCTGGTTGGCAAAACTTTAAACAAAACATAAAAATTAAATATATTAAAATAGCAAAAAAATATTTGATTTGATTTATAAACAAAGTATTTAAATCAAATCAAATATTTTTATTCTTCTCTCACATAGACAAAAATACAATGAGTATTAATCTAAGGCGTACAGTTAAATATTATCTATGTGAGAGACTGGCATCTGTACTAGGATAGCCTGTATGACAGGTAAGTACTACTTAAATTAGAGTAAATCACAATGAGAGATATTAAATTTACCTATAATTCGTCGTATTGTTCTTGTCTTATCGAGTTCCACAACAGGATTAAACCAAGAAAAGGATATTTTTTGCACCATGGTGGCTAAGATTTAGTATTAGCACCTTTATTTGTTTACACAAAATGTAGGTTTTGCGGTTATAAGCTTTCTCTTTTCCTGTTCCCTTACAGATTTATTAAAATAATCAGCCTATAGCTTTAGGATGTTTGTAAACTAAATTACTGTTTCTCTGTTTATCCGTAACGAGTTCAATGTTCAATTATTTTTTATAAGCTCGAATAAATAACAGGGACAAGGGTTAAGGGTCCATCCTCAACATGCCCGATCCAGAAAATGCTGAAATATTGACCGAGCGAGCGAAGCGTCTCCGTTTCAGCTTGGCCAAAATTGCTTTTGTATGTCTGTCTGTCTATCTGTCTGTTTGTTCCACTCTACAGGTCGCGTTTCTCAACCGATTCTTGTGAAATTTTGTAAGCAGGTTCGATTATAGAATTCTTTTGTCGAGTCAGTTTTTGGATTTTTTTTAAATGACGGAGTTGATGCCAGACAGCCAAAGTTTTTGTATAAATATTTTGGCGGTGATTATTGCCGGTGCTAACCAACCAATAGGGTCAAACAGCTTCGCGATATCGGAAATGACCTTTCGTTTAGTTATTGGGGAACTTGGCAGAGGATTCAGATTGACCTTAAAACGAAAATCGTGTTTTCCGGTTCCAAATCAAACCAAGAATATTCATGATTTCATCCGTCTTCAGATCTATATCTTGGTCTGTTTTTGAAGCTGTGTTACTGATGGCTTCAAGTAACTCTTTGCTGTAACTTGACCATTTTTGGAGAGGGAAACCACCTCGATTCAACAGCTGCGTCATTTGGTCTACTACTTGTATACCCTCCGCAACAGAATGACATCCAGTCATTAAGTCATCTACGTAAAAATAATTGATAATTCGGTCTGCAGCTAGTGGAAATTCAGAGCCTTCATCATGTGCGACCTGCTGAAGAGCACGAACTGCCAGATGGGGAGCCGCTGACGTTCCAAATGTTGTACGCAACAGCCTAAAATGCTGTAGTTCTTCACCTGGATTATCACGCCATAGAATACGCTGGAAATCGATGTCTTCGTCAGCCACCTTTATCTGACGGTACATTTTTACTATGTCCGCGACCAGCGATATGGGATAGCGACGCCATCTCATTACTAAATGTCGAAGTTCCGGTTGTATTCTAGGACCGATCATCAGGTCACTATTCAAGGAGGCTCCATTTTTGCCCTTGCAGGATGCGTCAAAGACTACCTTCACTTTTGTTGAAGTTCTATCCTCGCGCACAACAGCGTGATGAGGAAGGTAGACAGCGTCACTGTTGTTTTTATCCTCACAGATCTCCATGTGCCCCATGGCTAGGTACTCTTTTATCACCTTTGAGTATTCGACCTTGAGTGTAGGATTGTTTAACAGACACTTTTCAATGTACAGGAAGCGATGCCGTGTTATATCCTGCGATCCATCATACTTGGAAGAAGGATCTTCTTCCATAAACGGAAGTTTGACGACGTATCGTCCAAACTCGTCTCTTTTAGTCGTTTTAACAAACAACTCTTCGCAAAGATCTTCTTCTACTGTTAAGATCTTTTTACTCGTCACTGGTTCCGATTCCAACTATCACCAGTAACAGTGTGACACTTTACTTGACTGAGTTGATCAGTTGCAATGGGCTCTTTGACAACCCCTGACAAAACCCATCCAAGTCTGGTTTTTTGAGCTATGAAAGACCCGTTTGCACCTTGAATTAAACCACTCATCGTAATTTTGCTGTACACCTCAGCTCCCAACAGCAAGTCTATACAACCTGAACTGTTGAAAGTTGGATCAGCTAATTTCAATGTAGGCAATGCCTTTATTTGAGAAACATTGACGAGAACTTTATTACTAGGTAATAAAGATGTGATTTTGTCTAAAACATGTGCTTTGACGCAGACAGAGAATGAAGGATCACTACGCGAAGTGATGAGTAAATTCACTGATGATTTAGATTCTAGTGAGTCAGAGCC
Organism: Carpatolechia fugitivella; assembly: GCA_951230895.1. Classification (NCBI taxonomy): domain Eukaryota; kingdom Metazoa; phylum Arthropoda; class Insecta; order Lepidoptera; family Gelechiidae; genus Carpatolechia; species Carpatolechia fugitivella. The sequence continues at coordinate 1,777,267 of OX579649.1, forward strand.
TCCAACACCTGAGACCTTTACAGTTTCTTTAAACTGTTTGAGGCCAAGTAGTTGAGCTGCAGACTCTGTCAAGAAGGACGCTTGAGACCCTTGGTCTAACCGTGATCTTAAGACGCTAGCTGAACTGCCTTTGGTCTGTGCGCTGACATTAACCAAAGCAGTAGCCAATAATACCGTGCTTCGAGAAATAGAGAAGCAACATGTTACTATCTCTGAGCTTTCCACTTCCTCAGACACTTCTTCGGGTTTTCTCACTACCGCAACAATTTTGCTAGTCTCATGTGACTGTCCAGACTTGCTGACCTGTGGTGTTTTGGGATGGAGCAGTGTGTGATGTCGCTTTTTACATAAACGGCAAGACGTCGACACTGTACACCCGTATACTGCATGCTCTGAGCTCAAGCAGTTAAAGCATAATCGCCGATTTTGTACAAACTGCCGCCTAGCATCGACGGTTTCTTTAAGAAACTTTTTACAGTTGTTCAGTTTGTGCTTCTCTGAACAAAATATACACGACAAGTTCACAGTTGTGATGGTATGTGAGTGTTTTGTTTGATTAGAGGAATCCTTTTCCCTTTCGGTTATTTTATATTCTAGTGATCTAAACCGTGTTTCTAAAAATTCTTCAAATTCTTTATACTTTAGTAGATCTTGACCTGTTTCACTCATTTTAGCCTCCCATTTTGATCTTGATTCTGTATCAAGTTTCTGACTCATGGTGTAAATGAGCATTATATCCCAAGTGGAAGTATTAATTCCCAGATTTTGCAAAGCCTGAAGACATTCACTGGTCGTGTCAAGCAAGTGTCTAATGGAAATTGCCGATTCGTGAGACAAACTCTTTTGAGTCATCATCCGTCTCATGATTGAATTTGCCATTGACCTTTTATTCTCATAACGAGATAATAGTCAGTCCCAACAGATTTTGTAATTATCTGCGGTAATTGCAATATTCCTTGCCAGTGCTTCAGCTTCACCGGACAGAGAACCCTTCAAATAATGTAATTTTTGGAAATCGTCTAATGATTCGTTACGTTCTATTAAAGATTTGAATAAGTCCTTATAATTTGCCCATTCCGAATACTTACCTGTAAATGTTGGCAAAACAATGTCAGGTAATTTAACAAACACCTTTCTATTTTCATCATTACCTTTCTTGTTTTCATCTTTATTAGGTTTTAATTTAGACAAGCTTTCTTTTAACAATCCTTTATAACATAAATACTCTTCTTCAGTTACATCATACACATCATTAATAGCATATTCCGTGTTTGCAAAATCATCCCTTTCTAACTCAAAAATAATTTTACGATACGTATTTTGGAAAAGATTCCATTGTGCTTATAAATTTTCCAACCTACTTTCTATGTAAGAATAAGTAATACGCTCTTTAGGAGATTTTTTAAAATTAACTACACCTTTGGCAATTTTACAAGCAAGGTTTTCTTGCGTTTTAATATAGTTATCAAACATCTTGAATTAATATAGGTAAATATAGTAAACTTAAACAAATGTAGGACCTAAAAACAATATACTCGTAAACAAACTCTAAACAATATCACAGCTAAATGAAATCAAGCAAGACGCAAAGATATCCCCTTAAACATAAAAAACACAAGTCCAAATTTCTTCAAAATTTACTAAGTCCTGCCTTTACTAAGTATTTGAGAACTTTGCAATTCGGTCGAAAATCGGGCATAGGTTCCCCGTCGGTTCACTTTTTCCATGCACACCTTAATTTTTCTATGCCCACAAATTTACTGTTCATGCATCTTGAAAGTTACTCGAAATTCTTCAAAGTTAAATGTTCGCTAACAATAAGGTCGAAAATATACTCACGTTTTCACTTCTATTTCCGCACACCCACACATTTACAAGCGTAACTCTACGGCACGAAGCACTGACGATGACGACGATCGGATGGCGTAGCACGATGCACCGAAGCTGACCCTCACGTAGTAGGTGCCCGAGGAGGCGCTCCCCCCACTCAGAACTCCACCCGTGCTTTGGTCTGCGGTTGTTGCTCCGCCAGGCCACAGAGGGGGTGCTCCCCTCCTGCTGTTTGACGTTGCCTGTCACTTCTGCTTGACGTTTCCAAACGTCACTCCGTAAAGCCACTGAGGGGGTGCTCCCCTCTGCTGCTTGACGTCTTCTGTCACCTCTTCTTGACGTTTCCAAACGTCAGTTGGTAGGGCCACTGAGAGGGTGCTCCCCTCCCGCTGCTAAACGTCGCCTGTCACTGTCACTTCACTGGACCACGAAGGGGTGCTCCCTTCCTGCCGCTTGACAGCTTCTACTTGACGTTACCAAACGTTACTCCGTAGGGCCACTGAGGGGGTGCTCCCCTCCCTCTGCTTGATGTCTTCCACACGAAGAGCAGTCTGCGAAGGAACCCTAGGAGGTAGGCGCTAGGCAGCAATCCGCCGCCCTGGCTCAGCGCGCAGGGGTGAACTACTCGCCTGACTTTTGTACATGGTCCTTCGAGCCGGATCGAAGGACCATGTACAAAAGTCCCAAAAAAAACTCCCACAGGAACTCCAGGTTTCAGTAAAATAAAACTCAAAGAGTAGTGGTAGCAAGTAAACAAGTATATTTTCAAAGGCAAATTTTAAGCTTATAACTAAACGCTGCGACACATCGATAGCGAGTTTTAAAAACCTACTAACGCCATCTGTTAAAAAATTTATGAACTAAAATTTAGTAAGAACTTTAACAATTACACTTAATAAAATGTTTTTATTCGTAATTAACCATAGTACCTACCAAAAATATTAAAGGTGCTCTTTAATTAATTTAACATGATAGTAATGCGAATAACAATTCTTCCATGCCAACATTACTCTAATAACGTATTGTTTAGCCACAGATCAAAAAGCACAGCGTACCTAAACCATAAATGATTCGAGTGAAGTCCGCACATTTCATTTTATGCAAATTTTTATTTGCCTGCTTTTTTGTAATAGTCGTAACAGAAATGTACACGTGAAAAAAGGTTTGCGACAAGTGCTAGTATCTGTCAGAATTCTACGGAATTAAAAATCAAGGTTTACTTACAGTGTTTTTTTAGCATGATTTATAAACACAGAATAATCAGCATTAATACTGAAAAGTATTATACAGACTTCGCTCATTTATGAGTATTTCCGTAAACAATAGTCGGGATCAAAAATCTGCCGAGCGAGTTGGCCTTTAGTTCATTCATCTTCTTTTCAGACAATCAAGTGTGATTTAAGATACAAGTGCGAGCTGCCAACTGCAACTGCTGGTTGCACGTGCAGTGACTGCAGGACGAATATCTCAGATAGTGACGGCGTAGAAATTTCGAAAAACTAGTGGCCCTACTTTTGACAAATGACATTCAATCAACAGCTTATATACGTCCCCACCGAGGGGTTTGAGCCTACCCTGAATTAAGGCTACTTCACACACAAACTTTGAATTTCTTCGCAGGAGTGTGCAGGTTTCTACACGATGTTTTCCTTCACCGTGAGAGCGTCGATTAAACGTACATATTAGTAAAGTAAAATAAAACTGTCACTCCACCCACGGTGACGCAGTTACTAGACCGGGGTTGTTCTTAGAATACGACGTACGTAAGTGGAAAAATTTTTTTTTGTATATCGAAGAGGACCAGGTTATTAATCATATCGGCAAATATCTTGCTATTGAGAATGCAATCCATAAAAAATATGTAATCTTAAGACAACATTGGAAAGGCTATAGGAATAGAGTTGTGATAAGGCTTAGATAACGATTTAGATGACAAAAAGGCTTTGTGTTCGGATGCTCCAGCACGCCACAGGAGCCATTAATAATATACGTCTCTATCTCGTTTAATAACTCACAAATCTAAGGTTTTTTTCAGGTCTTAAGTTAGAAAACCTTCCCATATTTTCCATCACGAGCTTTCATCTGAATACCATCTTGAAAGCTTGCTAAGCCAAGATTATTGGGAGCTGGTATCATAATGGATGCTGAAGCTTGGCTTTCGTTACAATTCGGAAGCTTAGCCAATAAAGCATTACTCTACCTGGCTCATTATTTTTGTTAAGCCTGGGTGTGAAGTGCGTTTTTTTATATTTTTATAGACACACTATAATATTTTAAGCATGAATAAAAAAACACATGATTTTTAAGTCATCATCATTCGCATTTGGGGTCGGCGCAGTATGTTTTCTTCCTCCATTCATCCCTATCAGCCGTCATTTCAACACTCACATCCTTCCTGAACATATCATCTTTTACACAATCCATCCATCTTTTCTTTGGTCGTCCTCTCCCAACATATCCATCCACGTTCAAATTCAATACCTTTTCCCTACGTAACATTCATTTTTCCGCATTACGTGCCCATACCAGGTAAGACGATTTCCTCTCATTTTATCTATCACTGGCGCAACTTTCAAACTTCCTCTTATAAATTATATTCATTCCTAATCTTGTCCATTCTTGATTTTCAAGTGTTTTTTTAAATAAATTACCAGCTTTAAGAAAATTTCACTTGGTGTCTCAATGGGAGAAATTTTTAGACGATCGTTTCTACAAGTGCTTTGACAAAATGTCTCGTCCTTGGTATTGGGTATGTCCAGATCGCGCGGGATCCACCGTACCCCCAGGGGTATAGTCAGTATTTTAAAATAAAACGCTACCACCAGCTAATAGTGATGTACATATCATAAAATAAAACCAATAATTGTTGTAATGTATTAAAATACTCCATTTTATATAACATTGGAAAAAAGAAACAGTGACAGTAAACATTTTACCACAAATACAAAACAAGAGTAGGTAGGCTCAGGTAGGTCTTATTCGCGCGGGACCCACCGTTCCCCTGGCTATACCCCTGGGGGTACGGTGGGTCCAGATCTGGCAAACGCGCCACGAATGCGCCGCTTACGAGCTGCTTGCTAGCCGCTCGTGAATTGCACGCGAGCAAGTACTGCAATTGTTTGGTGCGCCTCTTTAGCGCAACTCATGCAATAATTGCATAGTGAAAGTGCGCGGCGCGCGTGCTGTTCCGTACGTTTTCGTACTGTATGCCTCAGTTGTAAATTTGTTTTCGAAGTGTAGACGCACCCTTAGCTTTAAATTACCTAGATAAATGATTTTGACACATCAAACCTCCAACCATGAATTTTCTATTTTTGTGGGGTTACGCTGCAAATTCAAATGGTATTTTTACACTCCAGGAACGGGCTGTTTGTGCAATTCATAAATTAAGAGTTTTACTGAGGAAAAAATTTAAAGAAATCAATGTTCTGACATTTGTGTCACTATATCTATGACAATCTTGTGTATGTAAAAAGAAATATCAATAATTCTAAAAAGAACGGTGATGAACACAATCTTAATACTAGAAATAAGGATAAGTTGGCTGTGCTGCTCATTATAGACGATTGTGTAGAATAAAACATTACATTTTGTAAAGGCAATTGTATACGCATTTACAATAAGGTCCCTACCGATTAAAAAAAATACCTATAGATAAGTTCAAAGGTATTGTTAGGCACAAATTTTATAATTAAGATTATTATAAAATATATGACTGCTTAGCATGGTAATAGATTTTTTGAATGACAGACAACATGCATGATTTTTGTAATGACTATATTATCATTTGACAAAAAAGAAACGCTAAATATGCGATGCACGACGCGTTTCTTTTCCACAGAGTCCGCCCGCACATTGTGTAGTGAACTCACCCAAAAAATTTGATGACGAAACTAAGAGATGTAACATCCAAAAGTTAATTTTCTTTATGATTCACGCGTCAGAAACTACGTAGCCATCTTAACACGTACATAGCAGCATAGTTAAGCTGCGCTGTGCTAGGATTAGTGCCAAGCCACCAACGTTATCTACGGCCGTTGTGTGTGTAAATAGGCGTGTTTGCCTCTCATATTTCCGTCTGTGTATTAACATAAGTATGTTTGGCAAACGCAGGTTTGTAGTTAAGAGTGTGTGTTCAGTTTAAGTATAGTGCAGTTGTGTAATAATAAATTAGCTTGTTTTTGATATGACGTGAAATCCGTCTTTAACAGAATCTGTTGTATGTAAACCGAATCTGTCTTTAACCGAACAAAGGTTACCGTGGAACAGAAAATTAACCAATAAATATAAGCAATTTGTGCTTTATACCTATACTTTAATATTCTTCACTAGTTGTTGTCGTTGTGTAAAAATATTCCCGTGGGAACAAGACTTTCCCCATAAAAAGTATCCTTGGTGTTAATCCTGGGTACAAACTATCTCCATCGCAAATTTTATTAAATTCCGTTTAGTATTTTAGGCGTGAAAGTGGAACGAACATCCAAACATCTAAACGTCTAAATATCCAAATGTTCTTTCACATTCATAATATTATGAGTAGTGTGTTTATTTGACGTGACGTATAGCATTACGTAAAAAACAACATTGTCTAACTACGATCTCCGAATATAAATTTAGCGGATATCGATAACATTGCATCGAAATGGTATGCTCGAAGCATCAGGTGCAAACAGCGTTTCTAAATTCAGCCCGTGTGTAGACGCCTTTACGCCCGCTTTCCTAATGTATATCCTGCTTACTTCACACCAACTAAAAACCACCCTTAACCCTACAACCATACGTTTCAATTTTCCTCCAACATGACATAAATGCACATTAATCCTGTCGCGTTAGCTACTCGAATTTAAGACCTGTGGGATAAATTTTAAGGTGTATTTTATTGCAATTTTATCCAAGTAGCGTGCATTATGCGACACTAATTGATGCTAGATGTGATCCGTAGGCCATTAACCTCCATTTTGAATTTGCATTTTCAGTAGAAGCCTTAGACAGCTTGTGGAAAGGCTTTTGCTTTGAAATGAGGCTAAGAGCTCATATTAGGCTTTGAGGAATTATGGGCAAAGCATGACTGAGTAAGTAAATATTAATAACAATTAATATATGGGGACATCTTCACACACGGCCATCTGATCCCAAACTAAGCAGAGCTTGTACTATGGGTACCAGACAGCTGATATACATTACATAAATAGATAAATGCATACTATATCGATAAACAACAACCAGACACAAGGCAAACACAAAAGTTCATCACACGAATGTTTGCCCAAGAAATAATAATAATAAATAAATATTGAAGAATTAATATTGCATTTAGAATTTATAGACAATATTAATTAACTATGCGATACAGATAAGAAAATAAAACGTAAGAGGCAGAATTTTCTCTTAAGCAATTTAGTTCTTTAATTTGGCAAATCAACTAAAATATAAAGCTGAATATTTTTGTGACCTAAATATTTCAGATCGTTAAAGAAACTTTTAGTAGTTAAGCCAAAGGTGGTGCCAAAAATGCAATGAAAGTGATGTGACCAATTTATGAAACTACTAAAAGTTTAGCCTACTTAGTTTTTTTAAATGAAACATCAGAGCACATTATAGATTTTATTTCTAAACAAGAGTATTCAGTCTCACAGGCACGACTGGATTTTAAAACAAAAAATATCTCATATTTAATATACACCGTGAAATTTACATCGTTTTGTTCCCGCCGTGTAGTGATAGTACCCGTCAAACTGAACAACTTTCCACGAAAAAAAAATTTCGTGCGACAAAAAAATTTTTGGCCTCTCCATACAAAGTGAGACTCCCGACCGACCCATTTTGCATGGAGAGACCAAAAATTTTTTTGTCACGGGAATTTTTTTTTTTGTAAAAAGTTGTTCAGTTTGACGGGTACTATCACTACACGGCGGTAACAAAACGATGTAAATTTCATGCTGTATGATTAAAATTTCATCTAGAGCTAATTAATGAATTAGTTTAAAAATGCAATATCAATATTACTGGTTATTTTGAATAAAAGTGTTTCTAGTGACAGGAAAGTTAATTTAATTACGCGAAACGAGTTTTTCAAGTTTTTCAAAACCCATTAACAAAGTAAAGCACACTTGCAAGCCGTAACAAAAACAGAACTGCAAAGGGAAAATGCAGGCGCGAAAAATCACTGGAAGGTACAGAAGTAATTACCCATTGGATGCACGCTCAGCAGTCGTATATCTCGGCCCAGATGCGAGTTTTACGAGTTCGGTAAAAAAATCGCTCCAATTTGCTAGTGGGCGATAAATCTCGCATTGTAGTGGATAGTCCTCATTAGTACCGATTTTAAACTGTTATTCGTGTAGTCAGAATTGAATTTCAATTGGTAATATTGGGACTACTCTTTTTGATCTGAAAAGAATATTAGTAGATACACGTATCTACTACGTACGGTTTGTTGATTGATAGGGGCTCCAATTAAACAAGAGAAACAAGTAAACGTGCCGACGTTATAGCTATCTGATTTTAAAAACATCCACCTGAATTTTTACTTCTACGAGTATAATAAATAGTTTTCCGATCAAAACGGGCAAAATGCTACTTCTTGTATTTCTAAGATTATTTTCAAATTTTAGGCAAAGATATCTTATTCAAACGAAACATTTACCAAAGAACGATTTCTAAGAAAACTGAAATAAGACAATTACATAAGAGGTCACTTACAAATTCACAAAGCTAATTCTATTTCTCATACAAGATCGTCAAAATAAAGAGAAACGGGAAGAACAAAATGGCGAATTCCGCGAATTTCCTCGACCTCGTCAGGATCATAAATACGGAACGTCCGCCCGGAGACCACTCTCCTCCTCAGCCAAGATTGTAGGCTCCGCAGCGAATTAAACTTGTAATTACTGTGATTGCCTTGCCGTACATTCAATAGCAACGAATACGGAATTGTTAACGGAAATAGATGTGGTATTTAATTCACAAACGGCATAAGAATATCAATAATTAACGATAATATAGTTATATTTTTCAAATTTGGTTTTTTGATATCTGGAAATGGTATTTTAAATATTATAAAGGTATTATTGAATTCAGATAAAAAATATATTAATAACAGGCGTTACAAGTTCTGTTTGCGTTGTCAAATCTGATAAAGCAAAGAATCATTTGTCTGACATAAAGATTTCACCATCAAGAGAATCAAGACAAAAAAAAAATCGCATAAACAGTCCTCATGAGGGTCACCACCAAGAGCAAAGCAGAGCATTTTCTAAGATTACTGAAAAATTTATCTTATTACAATTATAGTGTCAGCGCACACTAAACTGCAAAATGTTCGCGCATGGTCGAGCAGTATTTGGACGTGTGTTGCAATGTATGGAATTGTAATAAGATATGTTTTTCAGTATTCTCAGAAAATGCTCCGCTCTTGGTGTGTGCTGACCCTGATTGTGCTAGTTCTTTTAAATGAAATTGGTTTCTTTAAAAATAAATGTGTAAATAACCTTATCCAAGATTATCTGCTTCTCGGCACAAAACAGCTTGAGGCCAAGCTCAGTGAAGAAGTATAAAACGGCGCGTCAAAGATAAATTGGATTTTGGATTTACTGAGCCTGACCAGTTTAGATTAGCTTGCGGACTGAGATAGGAACGCGAAATTATTGGCTTCAAAGAACTTCGTAATGGACTTCGCTGGAGTGAAATATAGATTTCCGTTTGAATGCTTAAACTATTTCTGATTTATTATTGTCGAATATACAGAGCAAGCATCCGCAAATACTAGATTTAGCATATTAGAATTATGGGTAATAATTTGACTGTGAAAGGTATACTTCAATTCAATGTCAAATAACGTAACCATTTGAGTAAAAGAGATCTCTGCAGCATCTAGTGTAGGTATCCAGGTAGAGGTATTGTAATAAATATTATGGTGATGAAATAAAAAAATAAGCTGTAGATATAAAAAAACAGAAAACCAACCAGTCAATGAAGCAATGGAATGATGTGTATAAAGCGACTTCTCAGATACAAGACAAATCAGATATAAACAAAAAAAAACATCCAAAACGTCAATATTCCTAAGTCTGAATCAAAGAGTTACTCAAGAGGCTTCATTAAGCAGAGCGTCTCAATCCTACGCCGATTGCCAACGGAAACATTAGGGGGTATAAATGTTTCCCCTAAATCCCTGTAACGTTTGTCCCGTGGCCGCTTCGAGTGGCCTACAAATGACCTATATTTGTTTTGGAGGACTCTTGTCCATGTGATATGTTGGTCGCTGCCATTGTCGTAATAGCACTCCATTCGAGGTCGCTCGATTTTGCTTCCCGATAATATTTTTTGCTGCTGATCTCTCGGGAAATTGTTTGCATTCAAAGCGGTAAGCTTAAATCATCGGTTTACCTTTGATTTTGCCCGTTTCATGTTCGGAGCTCGGATTTTACAATGGAATATTTGAAATATTCTATTTGAATGATTTAATTTTGTTTTTAACATGATCCCTTTTCTAAAATTTAGATTGAACTTTCTTTGGATTGAACTTTCTTTGGATTGAACTTCATATAAAAAAACAGTATGACCCTTTTGCGATGCTTTGAATAAATTACTACTAAGTGAGTCATTTCAAGCTTTATATTTGTGACAAACTAAATTATGCTTCATTAAATGAAAATGGTTAAATTTATTCTTGTGCAAGACAAAACGCAAGACTTTTGCAGCGAAAAAGTTCCAAATTGAATTAACTCTGGCGCAATTGAAAATGTCGACGGCGAAATTAGCCCAGACGAGGGAGGAAACGTTATATTATCATGTTTTTTGAGCTTGGTAATTGAAGTAATTTATTACATTATGCCGAACTCACTGACAATGTTATTAAAACTTCATTACATCAATTTTTGTTTGAGAGTTTTGCTTTGTTGTTGATGACTGTAATTGAAATTAAGTGTGTGGCAGTATGTGTTTCGTGGGCCATCGTTCTTCTGAACTTGGCAACATTAGACCTCATACTGGCAACATCACTTTCTCTCGTTCGATCGAACTGATCAGCCATTGATTTTACATTGCATTATAAATTTTCTGTATTGTGCTGAAGTAATTACACGTCGTTGGAATCTCTAAGCTTGTTTGAATGACTCAACACGCAACCAGTCTATATAGGAGATCTACAAAACGGCCCGCCAACTAGGCGGCCAAAAGTGAATTTTGTTTTTGTAAATGGTAACAAGATAAATTCAACCAGTATTATATTGTACGGTAACTCATTAGTTTTGTTTATTATAAATCGTCACAAAAGATTTTCACAAATAAAAATTTGTAAAACGCCAACAAAAACTGTTCCAAACTATATTCCTTACATTATTCAACACATACGTATTTTATTACAACATTTCTTTAAACTGTCTTCAACTTTCCAATTTCCCTAGAATTGGTAAAATTCCAACACTCAGTGACAAACAACCAGCAAGTGTTGCAACACATCACTGTCTAAGTTTCCACTTAAAATAGTTTTAAAAACTTCCAAGAGTTTAGCCCCAACAGATAAAATCAACTAAAATATAAAGCTGAATATTTTTGTGACCTAAATATTTCAGATCGTTAAAGAAACTTTTAGTAGTTAGGCCAAAAGTGGTGCCAAAAATGCAATGAAAGTGATGTGACCAATTTATGAAACTACTTTTTAGTAGTTTAGCCTACTTAGTTTTTTTAAATGAAACATCAGAGCACATTATAGATTTTATTTCTAAACAAGAGTATTCAGTCTCACAGGCACGACTGGATTTAAAACAAAAAATATCTCATATCTAATATATCATTAAAATATCATCTAGAGCTAATTATGGAATTAGTTTAAAAATGCAATATCAATATTATACCTACTGGTTATTTTGAGTAAAAGTGTTTCTAGTGACAGGAAAGTTAATTTAATTACGCGAAACGAGTTTTTCAAGTTTTTCAAAACCCATTAACAAAGTAAAGCACACTTGCAAGCCGTAACAAAAACAGAACTGCAAAGGGAAAATGCAGGCGCGAAAAATCACTGGAAGGTACAGAAGTAATTACCCATTGGATGCACGCTCAGCAGTCGTATATCTCGGCCCAGATGCGAGTTTTACGAGTTCGGTAAAAAAATCGCTCCAATTTGCTAGTGGGTGATAAATCTCGCATTGAAGTGGATAGTCCTCATTAGTACCGATTTTAAACTGTTATTCGTGTAGTCAGAATTGAATTTCAATTGGTAATATTGGGACTACTCTTTTTGATCTGAAAAGAATATTAGTAGATACACGTATCTACTACGTACGGTTTGTTGATTGATAGGGGCTCCAATTAAACAAGAGAAACAAGTAAACGTGCCGACGTTATAGCTATCTGATTTTAAAAACATCCACCTGAATTTTTACTTCTACGAGTATAATAAATAGTTTTCAGATCAAAACGGGCAAAATGCTACTTCTTGTATTTCTAAGATTATTTTCAAATTTTAGGCAAAGATATCTTATTCAAACGAAACATTTACCAAAGAACGATTTCTAAGAAAACTGAAATAAGACAATTACATAAGAGGTCACTTACAAATTCACAAAGCTAATTCTATTTCTCATACAAGATCGTCAAAATAAAGAGAAACGGGAAGAACAAAATGGCGAATTCCGCGAATTTCCTCGACCTCGTCAGGATCATAAATACGGAACGTCCGCCCGGAGACCACTCTCCTCCTCAGCCAAGATTGTAGGCTCCGCAGCGAATTAAACTTGTAATTACTGTGATTGCCTTGCCGTACATTCAATAGCAACGAATACGGAATTGTTAACGGAAATAGATGTGGTATTTAATTCACAAACGGCATAAGAATATCAATAATTAACGATAATATAGTTATATTTTTCAAATTTGGTTTTTTGATATCTGGAAATGGTATTTTAAATATTATAAAGGTATTATTGAATTCAGATAAAAAAAATATTAATAACAGGCGTTACAAGTTTTAATAGCAAGTTTCAAATCTGTCAAATCTGATAAAGCAAAGAATCATTTGTCTGACATAAAGATTTCACCATCAAGAGAATCAAGACAAAAAAAAAATTACGCATAAACAGTCCTCATGAGGGTCACCACCAAGAGCAAAGCAGAGCATTTTCTAAGATTACTGAAAAATTTATCTTATTACAATTGTAATAAAAAAAAATTCATAGTGTCAGCGCACACTAAACTGCAAAATGTTCGTGCATGGTCGAGCAGTATTTGGACGTGTGTTGCAATGTATGGAATTGTAATAAGATATGTTTTTCAGTATTCTCAGAAAATGCTCTGCTATTGGTGTGTGCTGACCCTGATTGTGCTAGTTCTTTTACATGAAATTGGTTTCTTTAAAAATAAATGTGTAAATTACCTTATCCAAGATTATCTGCTTCTTGGCACAAAACAGCTTGAGGCCAAGCTCTGTGAAGAAGTATAAAACGGCGCGTCAAAGATAAATTGGATTTTGGATTTACTGAGCCTGACCGTAGAGCAGTTTAGATTAGCTTGCGGACTGAGATAGGAACGCGAAATTATTGGCTTCAAAGAACTTCGTAATGGACTTCGCTGGAGTGAAATATAGATTTCCGTTTGAATGCTTAAACTATTTTTGATTTATTATTGTCGAATATACAGAGCAAGCATCCGCAAATACTAGATTTAGCATATTAGAATTATGGGTAATAATTTGACTGTGAAAGGTAGATACTTCAATTCAATGGCAAATAACGTAACCATTTGAGTAAAAGAGATCTCTGCAGCATCTAGTGTAGGTTTTTTTTTTTTTTTTTTTTTTTATTATCCAATAACAAGCATATACATCTTCACTTAGTCTATGTAGCCGCCACTTAAGATAGTCCACTTATGTGTGGTGGCGAGTCGCATATAAAGTAATAACAATTTTGATAGGCAAAAGAGTAAAAATGAAATGAAATGCATTTCCAGAAATGTTCTTAAGCAGAATAACCCTCTTGTTGTGAATAGATAGAATAAAATAAATAAATGTATAAAAGGACGTACAGTACACACAAGGCCTGATCTCAACCCTGATCCTGATCTGATCCCAAACTAAGCCAAGCTTGTACTATGGGTACCAGGCAGCTGGTATGTAATACATAAATATATAAATACACCCTTATATAGCAAAACAACAACCAGACACAAGGCAAACACAAGTGCTCCTCACACGAATGTTTGCCCCGGGCGGGATTCGAACCCGCGACCCTGTGCGTCGGGTGAAGATACACTACCACCTGGGCTACAGAGTCGTCATTTTTTTTTTTTTTTTGCCAATTGCGAGTAAATTTACCTATTTAGATTCCGTTTTTATTGAGTCATAAAAGTATTCCTTAATTTTATGTGAAGCCTTTTTCTGTGACAGGTATGTATCAAGAATGTTGTCTGGAAGTTCATTTAGAATATTTGGAAACATGTATTCTAGTATTCTTTGTCCATAAAGGTTATTTGATTTAGGTACGTGATATTTTGTTTTATTAGACAATGTTCTCAAATTTTCTGGTCTTTTTAAAATACATAGTTCAGTTATCATATTTGTATTTTCTTTTATGATTAAAAATTTTGTTTTGTTAAATACATCTATAACTTTACAATATTTAAATAATGTTATGTAATCATTTGTTTTATGAATAGTTTTGATTTTTTTAGTTACTATTGTTTAGGTATCCAGGTAGAGGTATTGTAATAAATATTATGGTAATGAAATAAAAAATTAAGCTGTAGATATAAAAAAACAGAAAACCAACCAGTCAATGAAGCAATTATTATAAGATTAAAAATATCAATAGCAAAATGTCAATAGCAAAATGAAATGATGTGTATAAAGCGACTTCTCAGATACAAGACAAATCAGATATAAACAAAAAAAAAACATCCAAAACGTCAATATTCCTAAGTCTGAATCAAAGAGTTACTCAAGAGGCTTCATTAAGCAGAGCATCTCAATCCTACGCCGATTGCCAACGGAAACATTAGGGGGTATAAATGTTTCCCCTAAATCCCTGTAACGTTTGTCCCGTGGCCGCTTCGAGTGGCCTACAAATGACCTATATTTGTTTTGGAGGACTCTTGTCCATGTGATATGTTGGTCGCTGCCATTGTCGTAATAGCACTCCATTCGAGGTCGCTCGATTTTGCTTCCCGATAATATTTTTTGCTGCCGATCTCTCGGGAAATTGTTTGCATTTGAAAAGGTCAAAGCGGTAAGCTTAAATCATCGGTTTACCTTTGATTTTGCCCGTTTCATGTTCGGAGCTCGGATTTTACAATGGAGTATTTGAAATATTCTATTTGAATGATTTAATTTTGTTTTTAACAGGATCCCTTTTCTAAAATTTAGATTGAACTTTCTTTGGATTGAACTTCATATAAAAAAACAGTATGACCCTTTTGCGATGCTTTAAATAAATTACTATTAAGTGAGTCATTTCAAGCTTTATATTTGTGACAAACCAAATTATGCTTCATTAAATGAAAATGGTTAAATTTATTCTTGTGCAAGACAAAACGCAAGACTTTTGCAGCGAAAAAGTTCCAAATTGAATTAACTCTGGCACAATTGAAAATGTCGACGGCGAAATTAGCCCAGACGAGGGAGGAAACGTTATATTATCATGTTTTTTGAGCTTGGTAATTGAAGTAATTTATTACATTATGCCGAACTCATTGACAATGTTATTAAAACTTCATTACATCAATTTTTGTTTGAGAGTTTTGCTTTGTTGTTGATGAATGTAATTGAAATTAAGTGTGTGGCAGTATGTGTTTCGTGGGCCATCGTTCTTCTGAACTTGGCAACACTAGACCTCATACTGGCAACATCACTTTCTCTCGTTCGATCGAACTGATTATAAATTTTCTGTATCGTGCTGAAGAATTACACGTCGTTGGAATCTCTAAGCTTGTTTGACTGACTCAACACGCAACCAATCTATATAGGAGATTTACAAAACGGCCCGCCAACTAGGCGGCCAAAAGTGCATTTTGTTTTTGTAAATGGTAACAAGATAAATTCAACCAGTATTATATTGTACGGTAACTCATTAGTTTTGTTTATTATAAATCTTCACAAAAGATTTTCACAAATAAAAATTTGTAAAACGCCAACAAAGTCTGTTCCAAACTATATTCCTTACATTATTCAACACATACGTATTTTATTACAACATTTCTTTAAACTGTCTTCAACTTTCCAATTTCCCTAGAATTGGTAAAATTCCAACACTCAGTGACAAACAACCAGCAAGTGTTGCAACACATCACTGTCTAAGTTTCCACTTAAAATAGTTTTAAAAACTTCCAAAAGTTTAGCCCAAACAGATAACGTCGATTTACGGGGAGGAGCAAAATTAATGGGCACTGTTTGCAGTTGGTTACAATTTTAATTGCATTTCTTTAGAAACTAGTAAGACGAAATATACAAGTTCTAAGAAAAACACTATCGAATTAAAGACCAAAGTTCTCTTTTTAAGTTGTTGTTAATTAAAGGCGTATTGAAAAAGTTTCTTGCTGTATTTGTCGAATTGCCACACAATATTTTAATTTCTTCGCAGGAATGTGCTGGTTTCTTCACGATGTTTTCCTTCAACATAATAGCGTTGAATAAATATACATAATAAAATTCATATATTCGAAAAAACAACTAAATAATAAATAAAATTCCCATAATATATTCTGTTCACACCGCCTAAAGTAGATAGTTGCACCTGCAGTCCCATAACTCAGCACGGACTATTTAAGCAAGGATTCCAACTAAAAAAAACTCGGGAGACGCTATTCTGCTACATGAAATATTGTCGCACAAACTTCCTGTAAAAAAAAAGACTTGGTGGCAGAAAACCACAGAAAGTAACGTAAATAAACTGACACAAAAGGAGCGCTTCCCTGCCCTAACAATGACCAACCCCTTTACTGAAGGCACGAGAGCAATTTATTATAACTCTTTGAGCTTATTTTTGTTTAGCGGTTTCTATTTATGGCGCAACGCTAAGAGGATAAAATAGATTTTTGTTCTTGTATCTTAGAGCCACCGTAAATTTTAATATCCTTGAGTTAAAACAAAATCAGTAAAATAATAATAATTTATACATAATTTTTTTTTTTTACCGTCAAAAAAGCATAAAATAATTTTATTTTGATAGTGGTTTTTTGTATGAAATTAATTTTATATTTTTTTCTCAAACCTCAATAAACATATTATCATTATCACCAAGCAATTTCCGACCATAAATTCGACAATTATACAGCTTCCGTCTACTGCAAACCAAATGAGCTCCACCAACTATTTCTCTCTAAATACACAATCCATAAACAGAGGGACAAAAGGTTAATCCCCGTGTCCACATCGGATAACGCAACCGCACAGCAACCGCTAAATAATTAATGGCTCATTTATATTTCAATTTACTAGATACGGATTCTCATTTCGCTAAGTAAATAGTTTTTGCTTTGTTTGCACAGTTGAGCTTGGAATAGTTTATAAATGGGAAAATCAGAAGCTGCCGCAAAATGTATTAGTGAAATTACTCTTAAATTGTATACTGGAGACCAAGAAACACTGAATGGACATGTAACGTATGATCTTCAAGAAATATTTTAAGTATAATATTAATTTTTATAACCTCTAATTAAAAAAAAGAATAGGATCTAAGGAAGATTTTATAATATACAGTTTCATTAAAAATTACTTACTGAATAAGCACAAACAAGAATAAAACAAACAAATAACACCCATGAATTCTGGTTTAAGTACCTTGCGATTAAGATAATTTACAAAAGCAGACAAATATGAGTTATCAGAGATTGCATAGATTAAACCTGAAAACATAAAAATTTCCATGTTTACATTTTCATCCGGTTAACAAAAAAACACAGACAACAGAAAAGCAAGACAACAGAAAAGTAGAATGACAAACATTTAACTAAAATGTTTGATTTTAACGTTTAAATAAATTATTATGTATTTTAAAATTCCTTTAAAAATATAAAACAAAATAATATTTTAATACTTGAGACTTACAACGTTTTTACTTTCCTACACATAACATTTGTTACAACATCAAGTGTTTAGCTGGAATAGGGAACGGTTCTACCTGGCTTTCCAAAACAATTTTCCCTAAGTCATTACTGCAGTGAAAGGGTCACAGGATTACATAGGTACTTACACTGCTGTCCCTTACACGTTGGCTTTGTTTTATTAGAACCCCGTGCCCATAAAGTCTACCAAAAGTTTTGGTACGAGAGTGAGTGGTACAGTTGACATTTTTAATACAAAACGAAATTGTTGGCACTGTTTTGTGAAATGTAATTTTTCAATACACCTTGCTTTCAATACACATTAAACTTACGAAGGCAGTAAACTGTGCGGTAAATGCGTACTAGTGCGATTTTATTACAATTTTTTTTTAATTCCTACGGTATTCGAAATTATTAGTCAGCCAAGCTCATTTTGACGATAAAAAATATTTAAATCGATTCATACAAAGAGAAAAGTATTTTATATTTTTTATTTCAACTAACTGTATCAAAAATATCATCAGCCAGTAATATTTTAATCACCAAAATAATATTATCTCGATTTAACAAAGATTCAATTCGTAGAGGCTGAATGTCCGCCAGAGCCTTTTCTCCACAATTATGCTTATAAATAAAAAAGAAACATACTATCTTAGTTGCCGCCAAGTTTGTAAAAATTTCATTTAATTGTTTTACATTGAATGTTGTTTTATGAGTGATTAAGTGTAGATATTTAATAATAAATGTGAATAGTAAGGATACTCAAACTGCGTGCGATATAATAAAGGTTAGATTTTACAACTTCAACATGATCAATTTTACCTGTAGTATCATAGCTTTTGTAGGGTACTATGTACTTTCTTAACCATTTCAGTTTAATTATTTACTATCAGTTTTCTCACAAGTGTATTGAAAAACGTCGCACAACACACGGATCTTAGGTTTTATAACAAACTCGTGACATTATAAACCCTCACCTGCGGCTCGGGCTTACAATAGTCACCTCGTTTGTAATATGCCACCTACGATCCTTGTATCATAATGTACTGTTCTCGTTACAGATTTTTTTTTACTAACTAACCCTACCGTAAACGAAACTATTCACAATATTAATAGGCTAAAGAAAAAACTAATGATGTTGATTCTGAAGATTGGGTGGGTCCTGCCAATGTTTTGGTCTACACACTACACAAATCAGTCTACACATACACATAATCAAATGTTTCAAACGACGTCTCCTGCTCTCTCGACGTCTTCTGTCTCATTTTAATGTTTCGGACAAAATGTTTTGGTTTCTACAAAGAGGTTTGATAGTTTTGGTCAATAAGGCTCACCCGCACGGGGGATGTATTCAGGGTTATATTTCGTACGATAAATGAATATCGTGTTTGTACTATATTTTCGTAGTTCGTACAATGTACTATAATAATGGCAGGATCGTTCGTAAAAAAATGCGATCATTTTTCCCGGATTATATTATACTAGAATGTATTTTGTGTAATAAATATGACAAATATAAAAATGATTACCATCAGTTCTATAATTCAGCTCAGCGCAGGGTTTGATGTTGTGCTACAAATTATAATATTCGAACCCTACTTTGAGACTTCTATAACTTTACATTATTTAGGAAAGCACTGTATACAGTTTACTATAAATGATGTTAAATCAAAAGTGGATTTGATGTATGTACTATATTTTGTTAAAAAAATAACCTTTTTGATTGTCCAAAACATTGTTTCGGGAATGAAAAACATTTCATAGACAATTTGTGTAAAGGAACCATGGACAAATATGTATTTGTTTTTGTTTTGTTGAGATGTTTTATGTGTATTGTGTAGACCAAAACATGGCAGGAGACACGCCTTAACAATGTTATTGACGTTACGGTACGCGCGCCACCTTCCGTAAGATCAAAGGACTAATAACTTTACTGAGCTCCATCTAGCTTTACCTCCTAAAAAAACACCCAACGTTACTCAAGCAAAACCTCATCTGCCAGGGAAGGGATAGCTGCCAAGCCGAACTCTGAAAACTGTAAGTTTCATGAACATACTACAGATGGCGTTGAAACTAAATTTATAAATGGCGCCCGTCAAAAATAATTGTATGTATATTTTTGATTATAATATTATATTCCATAAATAAAAGTCGACAGGATAGTACATTGTTATACGAGGGGTGAAAGTAACTTATTTAGCGCCGAGACGGGGTTTGGGGCCTACGCGTAGCGAGGGCCCTAATAGTTCGAGACACTAAATAAGTCTTTAACCAGAGGTAAACACTGTGCTTTTCATTACAAATACAAGGAAAGTAAAAATAAAAACACGAATTAGCTAAAGAAAAAATATGTGACTTCCATATCTGAATCAGATGAACTCATTGTAAACAAAACCCTACAACTCGAGAAACAATTGATAATCGGATTGTTGCTTTCCCGCCTATTTTTTATTTTTTGCTGTGGCCGTGCCGGCCAGCTTTTGAGTCATTATTTTTAACTTCCATCATAGAAAAATGTTAAATATTTTGCCCAAATGTATTTTATTTTAAAGAAATAGTTGAAAGTTAATTATAATAATAATATAGTCATTTAAAAATATATATTCTTTAATGTTGTTTCGCTGAGGATTAGCAGGCACGGAGCCAGTAACAAGGTCAGTATTTTCTCGGAGAAAATTCTTTAATTAAAACTTAACTTTATGTTATTTCAATTTAACCTTGCGCTGTAATTGAGTGGCTATGTAGAAAGATGGAACATAGTTCAATAGAAATGTGAAATAAGAACCAGTGTTTTTTTTAATAATTTGCCAGAATGAATGAAAATGAATGAATTAATGACAGCTGTCAGTTGAAAGTGATTCTCCCTCCGGGCTGAAAAGTATTACCTTCAATCCGCTCCTCAGGCAACTTGAACTACTTTCAGAGCATTAGTAATGAAAAATAAATACTCAACGTTATCAACAAATCGGCAAAATTTTATAAAATATAATATTACTTATACTCAACGTTATCAACAAATCGGCAAAATTTTATAAAATATAATATTACAATATTTTTTATAAAATTAGATGCAGTTATACTCACTTTTATTTAACTATTGTTGAGATAGTAACATTGTTTACTATGTAAAAGTACTTGAACTAAATTGAACAGGACTCCCTTGGGAAACGTTTTCAACAAAACGCCGAATAAAAGAATAATTACAAAATATAACCCTCTCATTTCCCTGTAGATATGTAAATGTATGAGAAGTAATTTCGCGTGTATTTTCATGTAAAGCCTCGTTAAGCACCTCCCGGGAATCCTATGTTAATTCAGAACCCATTATCCATACAAACAAAACTTCATCAAAACGGCACAAAAGCTTGGTTTATCAAAAAGAGGAACATGGCAATTTGAACGCAGCTTCATTATTTTCAGGTACAAGTGACAACAAAAGGTAAAACTGTTAAAAACATTATACTGCAATGAATTCATGATACTTTTGGTTAAACAGTTCTATCTTGTAAAGACTTTGCTCTACATGACTTTATGGATACCTGTTAAGGACGTTTAAAGTAGGTAAATGATGAATGGTCAGAATACACTTTTAATAGTATTTAATAGTTACATTTTTTTTCAGTAAATTGTTTTGATTTCAGGTTTGATAACTATTGTCAGTATTCTTTCCTGTCCCCAGTAACATTTTTAAACGACTGTCCAAAAAAAAGGATGACATGACAAACATGAACCCTGAACACTATACACTCCTATACACTATACATACATATGTATGTAATATATATTACTTGTGGCATAAAAAGATAAGACCTTACTCATAAAGAATGCTGGCAATAAAAGAAAGAAAAAAACATCTTGATAGTTTTATTTTATTCATCGACATGATCAATGCTTGCTAAGGCCAGTATGTATTGGATACGTGTTGAGTGCACTTGTGTCGCAATGAAGTTATTTTTTATCGTCACTTGCCTTATATGTTTGTGCCACAGCGGTACCGAAGATGATTGTAAGTATTTTTAACTTCAATATTATATTGCACAGTTTCATTTTGTAATTTTTTCTGCAGATATGTTTCGTTTTAAAATTGAATTAAAAAGACAATTATCAGACATTCATCAATTTATTGTTTACTGACTATAGTATTAAAAATTTAAAATTAAAGAACTACATCACACTTTTGTTACCTTGTTTCCAACTTAATAAAAAAAAAACAAAGACTCACCTCACCACGACTTATAAAAACCAATACCACATAGTTTTCTGAATTTAATACAAAGTGAAATCTGATCTTAGTTAAATGTTTAATAATAAACAAACAAATTTAATAATACCATAAAATCCAAACAAACAAAATATTTATTGCGGTACCCTAAATTGGTATCTAAAACCCGTGTAAAGTACGTTATTCTATGTAAAATCTGGGTCAAAACTGTGAATAACTTGCAAAACGATAATCAACAATATTTTTTTCATGGACTCATATAAAAATCAATGGACTTAGTCCCTTCTAACAGGTTAAAACCTTGGACAAATTATTAGTCCAAGGTTAAAACATATTTTTTAAAGTATTTGTCTAATACCAGATCAATACTAACTTATTGAAAAGAAAACTAAATGTATTAAATTCGTATTACCCAATGTGAAACCGGTAACTACAGATATATTTATAAAAGGACAGAAATTGGACTTTGTAGATTCGACTGTCTTTTTGGGCATTACTTTAGATGCCAAACTACAATGGGATTCTCATATAAATAAATTGTCGAACCGACTGACTGTTCAGCAGCGTTCGCAGTTAAAAAAATTAGAGCCCTTACCGACGTAGACACCGCTAGACTAGTCTACTTCAGTTACTTTCATAGTCTAATGACCTATGGTATTTTATTGTGGGGTCACGCTGCGAATGCTAATAGTATATTTATTTTGCAGAAATGGGCTGTTCGTGCAATTTATAGATTAAGGCCTAGAGTGTCACTGAGGAAAAAATTTAAAGAAATCAATATTCTGACATTTGTGTCTCAATATATCTATGACAATCTTGTGTATATAAAACGAAATATAAGTAATTTTCAGAAGCACAGTCATATACACAATTTTAATACTAGAAATAAAGACAAGTTGGTTACTTATGTCAGCCGACTACATAAAATTAGTAATTCTTTTAAAGGCAATTGTATACGCTATTACAATAAGGTCCCTACTGATATTAAAAACTTGCCTTTAGACAAGTTTAAAATAATTATAAAACAGAAATTGTATAAAAAGGTTACTATAGGATATCTGATTACTTAGAAGACAGGTGTCCATGGGAATAGATTGTTTGAGTAGCAGGCTTTTTCGATATGTAATAAGCATTAATTTTGTAATTGACAATATTTTATTTAAAAAAGGAAACGCAAAAGATGCGACGACTGTGGAGTTTCTTCGGTGAGCTCTTCTCCACAGATTCCGCCATTGTGTTAGTGAACTCACCCAAAAAAATGTAATGACGGATCTAAGTGATGTAATAACATCCTATGGAAATAAATTATTTTGACTTTGACTTACATTTTTTCAAAACTATGAATATCTTTGCAAAGTTTAAAACCGTGGACAGGTTACAACAACATAATTTTTAATTTTGTAACCTTGTATCCAACTTAATTAAAAAAAAAACAAAGACTCACCACAACTTATAAAAACAAATACCACACAGTTTTCTGAATTTAATACAAAGTGATATCTGGTCTTACTTAAAATGTTTGATAATTAACAAACAAATTTAATAATTACCATAAAAGCCAAACAAACAAAATACTTATTGCGGTACCCTAAATTGGTATCTAAAACCCGAGTAAAGTACGTAAACTATGAAAAAAACCTACCTATCTGAGTCAAAACTGTGAATAACTTTGCAAAGTTTAAAACCTTGGACAAATTATTAGGCCAAGGTTAAACATATTTTTTAAAGTATTTGTCTAATACCAGATAAAATACTTACTTTTTTTTCAAAACTGTGAATAACTTTGCAAAGCGATAATCAACAATATTTTTCATGGACTTATATAAAAATCAATGGACTTAGTCCCTTCTAACAGGTTAAAACCTTGGACAAATTATTAGTCCAAGGTTAAAACATATTTTTTAAAGTATTTGTCTAATACCAGATAAATACTTTTTCTCAAAACTGTGAATATCTTTGCAAAGTCTAAACTTGGACAAAAATAGTCCAAGGTTTAAACATTTTTTTAAAGTATTTGTCTGATACTAGATAAATACTTATTTTTTTAAGCCGAGAGTAAGAAACCGTAAAGGTTTTTTAATACGATTCTCATAAAAAAAAGTTATTTTGACAAAAAATGTCAGTTAGGAGGTCTTGGTGGTTAAGCGTCGTAATACCAGACAAATACTTACTTTTTTTAAGCCGAGAGTAAGAAACCGAAATGTCAAAGACGGTGGCGATAACTGCCTTTCTGAATTTAGATGGGTCATACTTAACTTGCGTCGTGTACCAATTTAAGGGTAACCGTTGTCGGATCAAAGTTTGGGAAAATGGTTGAAAAAAAAAATAGATTGTTGAAAACATATTATTACAAACTACGTAACAAAAATAATTTCTGTTATGTAGTGTTGCAGCCTTCATGTAATGTTGCTAAAGATTCTGATCTTGAACTTTTGGAGTTCCACAGTAAAAATGAATAGAAGAATAAAAGGAAGATAGTATCATGGATATACCCTTATTCCATCTGTCTCTAAACTAATTCTTCAACTGGGCTTCGAGGTACAATTACACTCTCGCAGAACTTCTGCGGTATTTAAAACCTCGTAAACTTTAGGGGCAAAAACTTTGTTTTTATTACACTATTTTACTAGTTTTTAGATAGACTATAATCTTCACTTTTCGAATGGTAGCCTCAAAAAAAATCTCACTCATTTCAAAATTTAAATAGCAAGAAAAAAACCAGCTGCCAGTGAAGAAGGAAACAAACAAAAAAAAGGTTAAAACCCAGTAGCGGTTTGCAACGCTACATTACGTTATAAAATAACATTAACATGGTGTGTCACTTCACGATTCACAAATCTGTTTATATTGCCATTTCGCTATTTCATAATAAGAGCGTACCTATTAGCTTTCAGCCTAGGCGTAGGCTTAGGAACTTAACTATCTGTGAAAAGTTACTAAATTATTTTAGTTATATTTTCGTATTTCATAGTAAGTAAGCCGTCAAAACGTAACATATAGGTAGACTGACAAACACACGCTTAATAATTTTGTTGTTCTATAGTATGTAAGCCAATGAATTATCTATAGTCTAGAAGAGTAACCGTCTAACAAAGCCCGCTAAAACATGGCACCTACTTAATTTTGACAGACGACAACGACGAGAGACAGGCAGATAATGTCGCTGATGTACATTGAAGTTACTTTCGACGTTCTTACAAACCGATTCCGCGTATTTGAATGTCGTATGGTATAGTTTTACTTTTTTTGGTATTGATTTGGTGGGGTCAAATTTGAAGCGTAGTTACTCTTCTAGACTATAGATTATTCGTTGATGTAAGCCGTCAAAACGTAACAGACTGACAAACAAACAGTTAATCATTATATAATCATTAATCATTAATTATTATTATATAAGTTGGATTAGGATGTATATAGTATCAATAAACATCATTGTTTAAAAGGTGGACAATAGTGTTTGCAACAAACGTTAGATCGCAATTTATTAAAGGAATGAGTGATTTTAATCGTCCTTAGTGTATAAACAATACGTATGGTTATTGACAAGTATGTTGTTTGAGCAACTCTATTAATGATGAATGTTGTATATATAAAGAGTTCCTATTGTCACCTTCCGGCTCCATCATCAGACCAGCTCCATGATTCTATAATATTGCATTGTCATCGATGTTACATAAGTGTACCAAATTTCAGCACAATCGAATGACAGCAAGTGCTCCAAAAATGGGTTGCAAGATTCGGACCGAACAAACAAACAGACAGACAAGAAAGCCGTTAATAATAAAATTATATGATTTTGTAATTTTATCGAAGTTTTTTTCCTCAAAACGATTGCCTTATGAAACTTACGCTAGCAAATAATAGGGTTCGTCCATCTAGTTATACTATTTAGTTATACGATATAACTAGATGGACAAAAAAATCCAAGTAGTTATACTCTGCAATATAACAGAATGGACAAAAATTATCCAGGGCAAAAGCCTCGCTCTTTTTCGTGCCAACCTTTGCAAACCTGTGCAAACAGCCAAGTTATTCCAGTGACCTGCCGCCCCGCAGTAGGTAGTAAAATGCTGATGACGATGATGATAAAAATTGCAGGACATAATTTTTATATAATTTCGATTATTTGAATTTTATAGTTATTATTTGTTTTCAGTCCGGCGAATAGACTTTCTCAAACCAGAAGAGCCATGTTCCTACTCCGGAGGAAATTGCATCTTTGCTGCTGACTGTCCCGAAGGCATGCTAACAAAGTCCTTTGGATTGTGTCCTGCTCAACAACGATTAGGAGTTGAATGCTGCTATGCGTGTAAGTTAACATTTTAGCATACTTTCGAAAATATTTTATCAGAGTATCTCAGGACCGTACTCTAGAAACAAGGTAACTTCATAGTGCATGCAAACATTAAACGTTGTCAATAAAATTTAGAGCTTATTATTATCATCTTTAGTTACTAAAGTAACTACTTAGAAAATGATGAACATGTTATAAATAACAACCATTAATGACCAAGTCCAAGTGGTTATAATCATAGAAAAGAGCTAAGATCTTCAATCCAATAAAATTCACCTAAAATTAACATAATTTATCAAGATAGCACAAGCAGGCTAGTATTATGGAGAAGTACAGAGAAGTATATTTAAGTATTCAGATGTTTGTCATACCTTTTGAGAGAGCGCAATGTTTGAAGTCATTATTATAATGAACCCAATCCTATCCAATTGAAGAAACATGATGGAACATAAAATATTATTATTATAACATACTTATATTATAACCGGTTTCTTTTTATTTTTATTAAATAAGTGTTTTTTTCTCATTCCAGTCCGATCGGACGACGAAGTTTTTTTATTTTCTGCTGGTTCAATTACTTTGACAACGTGGATTTTTTTATCTTAAAGTCCGACTAGGTTTTGAAAGTTTATTTTTTGGTCGACCAATTGAACCGCGACGCGTTTATAATCTTTTTGATCCGATCACGCAACTTTTATTATTTGCGATATGGTCCGATCGATACGATGCTTAGATACGATGTTATATTTTTTTGTGATCATAAAGAATTTGTTACAGTATTCTTGCAGTATTTTGTATTATTTTACTACAATGGCAACATGCGACAAAGCGAATTATGCTCCTTATGTCGACTGGGTCGTTACGTCAAGCCTCGTGACGGTGCACATCGATAAGTCGAGTACGGTCTGTAAATGCGTCAATTTTATAATTTTATTGATAAAATTTATGTATAAGTGGGAAAAGTATGAGGTATACTAAAATAATTGAAAAAAGGCCTAATCAAAGATGAAACACGCAAAAACTGACAGCAAATCCCGCCTATCGGTGACAGCTAGTGACGTCATTTCATTTTTTAAATCTATAAAACGCTAGTGTTGGGACTTAATCTATTTACTTTATTAGTCTATAACACTCTTCCCCACTTTATTTTTATTACATATTAACAACAAATACTTTTCTTATATCTAAATTAACAACATCTTATTCTAAACTTTGCCCACACTCTAAAATTTTATTGACATGTCGTTTCCATTTTAAACCATCAACCTCAACAGTATAAGTAACACCTGGGACCAAAACTTCAACATTTTTACCTAAATACCATGTGTTCTTGTTTTTTCTCTGATCTCTCACCATTACCTTTTCTCCAATTTGAAATGTTTTTACCACATTCTTACTACTCTTACTTCTTCTGTTCTAGTATCTATTTTATCATGAACTGGATTTGGTCTCAATAATGAGAAACGACATCTCAACTCTCTTCCTAACATTAATTTTGCTGGACTCTGTCCTGTTGTTTTATGTACTGTATTTCTATAATAAAAAAGGAACAAGTTACAAGCATATTAAGTTGTGTGACCGCTCTCTACAATTTTTATTATACGTTATTTAAATGACTCTACAAAACGTTCTGCTTGTCCGTTTGTTGGTGGAAAGTAAGGTGGGGTAAAACTTTGCTTGACACCTGTCATTTTACAAAAAATTCTAAATTCTTCACTCGTCCATGTAGGACCATTATCAGTTACCAGATGCAAAGGATATCCATACCGTACAAATATACGGTTTGAGCTGTAATATTATTTATAACAAATGCCTCTGGCCACTTTGAATATGCGTCAATAATGACTAAATACATTTAAGAATACAAGGGCCCTAAAAAATCCGCATGCAACCTATGCCAAACTGTAGTTTAGTTTTTTCTGGATTTTTATGATTCTGCAAGCATATGATACAATTTTTAGTTATAGTTTTTATCTCTTTATCTATGTCTGGCCACCAAAAATATGACCTACAAATTTCTTTCATCCGCGTGATACCTAAATGACTTTTATGAACATCAAACAAAATTTAATTTCTTAGATTTTTCGCTATTATTACCCTATATCCCCATATTAAACAATCCTTCTCTGTAGTGATTTCATTTTTTCGCGTAAAATATGGTACATATTCTTCCCCTTGTTCATTTTTTGTTGGCCAGCTATCTCTACAATACCTTAGGATATCACATAAAAATTTATCTTTTTTTGTCTCGTTTTGTACAGTTTGCCAATTTAATGTTATAGTATTTACTTCAAAAGTCTTTTCAATAATTTCCAAGTTTTTAATATTTTCCTCTTTACAATTACTCGTATCTTTCACTACATACTCTTGACAAATATTCTGCAGGGTTTTTTTTGGACTTTATGTGTTGAATTTCATAATCAAATGCACTTAAGAAAATTGACCAATATTGTAAACGTTTTGCTGCCATTTTTGGAATACCATATTTTGGTCCTAATATTTTTGCTAAAGCCTCATTGTCAGTTTGTAATATAAATCTTTTTCCATATAAATACTCGTAAAATTTGCTTACACCAAAAATTATTGCATATGCTTCTTTTTCTAAAATAGGATATTTTATTTGGGTATCATTCAGTTTTTTACTTGCAAAAGCTACTGGTTTTATAATGTTATAATTATCTTTTACTGACAATATGGCTGCAACACCACATTCTGCAGAATCACAAGTTAAAATAATTGAGTTTTTATCAAAATGTGACAAAGATGATGCATTTACTAAAGTTTTCTTTATTTCCTGAAATGAATTGTCACATTCTATTGTCCACTCAAATTTATCCTTTTTTAAACAATCATACAATGGTTTTAGTATCATTCGCCATATTTTGTAAAAATCTGTTGTAATAATTTACTTTACCTAGAAAAGATCTGAGCATTTTTATATTTTCTGGGGGTGGTAATGACAGCAACACCGGTTCAATTTTACTTTTAATTATGTTTATGCCTTAATTTTTGTAATACGGTTTTTTATTTTTCTTCTGTTTCTGTTATTGTTTTTCCATATACATATATATTATCTATGTACACAATAATGTCTAATCCACTTTTCTTGTAATTAATCTTTGGAATGAACCAGGCCCAGTGCTGACACCAAATGGTAAATACAAGTACTTGAAAATGCCTTCCTCAGTAACAATTGTAACTATATCTGTGAATCTTTATCTAGAGGTGCTTGTAGATAAGCTCCTTGCAAGTCTAGCTCACAAAAATAATTATTTCCTTGCAACTTCATTATTATATTGTCAATTGTCGGAAGTGGATAATGATCCATTTTCAAATACTTGTTAATTGTTATACGATAGTCACCACATAAACGTACTGTTCCATCCGGCTTTAGCACCGGTACTACTGGAGTACCCCATTCTGAGTACTCAACTGGCTCAATACGCTTGTTTTCAATTAATCTTTGAATCTCCTGTTTAACTTTGATGGCGCTCCTCGTCATTATGGAGCACAAGTACGTGAATATTTAAATATGACATATCCTGGACGTTGGATTGGGCGGGGTAGTACAACTATCGCATGGCCAGCAAGATCCCCGTATCTGACTCCTCTGGATTTTTACGTCTGGAGGACTTTAAAAGACAAGGTCTACTCAGAGCAGATTCAGAGCCGTGAGGAACTGCTCCAAAAAATCAATACAGCTGCAGAAGATATGCGGCAAATGCGCGTCAATTTGAATGGGCAAGTTAGAACCCGTTTGACCGTTTGCATTGAAAACTATTTACATTAAATTTTATACGTTCTTTTCTTGTGATGGTTTTTCTTTTAGGCAATTGCGATTTATTATTCATGCATGACCGCTTTAGTATTCACTGGCAATAGTCTAACTAGCGCAAAAGGATCCTAAGATCCTAGGATATTACTAGGGATATCGATCCTACAAAATTTCCTTTGGGAACTGCCTCTATTGCAGTTTTGTTACCATTGTAGGCCTAATTACCCGATTGTCTAACAAGTAAGATGATTTCGTCACCGCATATCAAACCCATTACCTGATAAGATAAATACTCTTTTGATTAAAAAAAGTCATAAACATGATTTTCTTTCTTTATTTTTGTTTATTATTAAAGTGACTGATAAACATTCTTTTTTATTACAAAAAAAGGCCAAAGACAAATTTGAGGACCGAGTTGAGGACTAACATCTAGAGGTAGTGTCAATAAGTTTATGCGTGCCAAAACTTGTAAATCAAATTGCGACGTTGCCAACTCGTACAAAGAGTTATGCATAATGGATAGTTAACTTGAAGGCATTAAGTTTGTATGAAAATGACAAAAAAGGTAAAAATAAAAATTCATAATTGTGTCCATAATGAGAAATTACTATTTCAATGGTCTGAATAGCGTGCTAAAGTTAATGTATATCACTGGGAACACGGTGTATATTCAAAAGTTTTCAAAATGCCAGTTTCAATAATGAGGTAAGATATACTCTGAGTCCGATCGGACTCTAGAGTTTTGCCGGACTAACAAAACAAAAAAATTCTTCATGGTACGATTCCACACGGTGCGATCAATCGATCCAACTGGATTAAACCGTCCACATCGTCCGATCGATCGAACTACAAAGAAATGAAATATGGTAGTAGTTCGACGTCGAACCAGCAGAAAACATAATAACTTCGTCGTCCGATCGATCGGACAAACCAGTCGGACCACGTGGCCTAAGGGGATGTTTCACGCATTTTTTTTAAATCCAGCGAATCGTGCATAGGACGAAAAATTAAAAAATAATAAAATCTTTATTTAGTTTTGGTATGACACAAAGAAAGAAGGTACGTGTGCAGACTGGTGCCTGAAATAGACGGAGGTCTGTGCTTCAGGGTCACCAGGACCCCAAACTTTACTTCAAATGATTAGATATTTCCTTATTTGTGGTATCTTGTTTGTATTCGTTGAGGGTCGGTGGTCTAGTGGCCAAGGCCGCTGTCTTTCGTCCAGGAGATGCGGGTTCAATCCCCGCCACGTATCAATGTGTTTTCCAATTTGGAATTCATATGTACGTTTATTCGACACTCGGTGAAGGAATACATCATGACGAAACCTGCACACTCCTGCGAAAAAAATCAAAGGTTGTGGTGTGTGCAGTCGACCAACCCGCACTAGGGCAGCGTGGTCGACTAAGGCCTAATTGCCCTAATTCAGGATAGGCTTGAGTCCCTTGGTGGGGACCAAGGGACTCAAGCCTATCGTATCTACGTATGATGCCGATGATGATGATATTTGTATTCATGGTTTATTATGTCTAGTTTCAGTAAAGGAGACAAGATGCCAAAAGCATGGCGGGCAATGTATTGCACAGAACGTGTTTTGCACCAAACACCTCATTTACTCGGAAGCTACCGACTGCGCAACGGGAACCAAATGCTGTATTCTAGTTTAATAAATCTTAAAAAACAATTTTTATTTGTATATTATTACAACTAAACTAGTGGGAACAAATGATATTTTATCAGAAATGCTTACCTTGATGTTGGACATTACTGAAAAAGTTATAAAAAATTTAGAAATTCTGTTAAACAATATATAAATGAATTTAACAGAAATATTTTTTTTACCGATCCGAAATCTCAAAAACGCACTTTATTCCGAATTTTCAATTTTGGATTTATTTTTCAATTGAAAATTCGGGATAAAGTGCGTTTTTGAGATTTCGGATCGAAAAAAAAATATTTCTGTTCAATTCATGAAGTAATAAATCTAATTTATAGTAAATTTTGAATAAAAACGTTCTTTTTGCATAAAACCAGCAAAAAAATTAGGTATACTCAACTAAAAGACAGATTTCGAATTTTCAATTTTGGATTTATTTTTCAATTGAAAATTTGGGATAAAGTGCGTTTGAGATTTCGGATCGAAAAAAAAAATATTTCTGTTCAATTCATGAAGTAATAAATCTAATTTATAGTAAATTTTGAAGAAAAACGTTCTTTTTGCATAAAACCAGCAAAAAAAATAGGTATACTCAACTAAAAGACAGATTTTTATCCATCCAAACATATTGTTCCAAATTTGGGACACCATGCACTTATGGTAATTTTTCCTTGGCAAATTTGGAACAGTATGCAGTAAAGTAGTTTTTTGTGTTTGGTCAATTTGAACAATATGCAGTAAGATAAAGTACACATTTGGGGTGTTCAATCACTCGTGTGAAGTGTAGCAAATGCCGAGTTCATTTGTGTTTTATTATTAAAACACTAATATATCAAAAAAAAAAAACAAACAATTATGAAACCGTTTCTATCTTTATAGTAGATAGAAACTGTTTTCTAAGTTTTCATACACAATGATGCATAAATTTTCAGGAATTTTTTAAATTTCGTTTACCCATGATATACTCATCAACAGGTCATATACGTCCCCATCGAGGGGCTCGAGCTTATCCTGAATTAGGGCGATTAGGCCTTAGTCAACCACGCTGGCCCAGTGCGGGTTGGTCGACTTCACACACAACCTTTAGAGTGTACAGTACAGCGTTTCATCACGATGTTTTCCTTCACCGTAAGAGCGAGATATACTCATTATTAGGTAAAATACGGCATTATTTAATATTTTAGGAATTTCTGTAAAAAAGATGTTTTCCTCCACCGTAAGAGCGAGATATACTCATTATTAGGTAAAATAAGGCATTTTTTAATATTTAAGAAATGTCTGTAAAAAAATAATGTATTTCTATTATTTCAAACAAATACTTTGCAAAAAAGTGGGAAGTTAGACATACATAGGTACATTTTTATTACGAAATATATACATAAATATATACTGCCTTATAATAACCCTTAATGCATATTGTACTATATTCCCCCAGTCAGCTAAAAGCTACGTTACTGCATGTTGTACCAAATATGATACATTGATGTTATTTGGATTTTTCTCGGTTTTCCAAGTGTTTTCATTTTTTTTCTTATTTATTAATTTGAGCTAAATCAAAAAATCCATGCGGTTAATAGTTTGTTTGTAATAAAAGGAAGCTTGATCCAAATAATAGAACACATAACTGAGCGGATAGCTGCCAGGGGCGCAGCCAAAGCTACAATAACAAAGATTTCCAATTTTGGTGTTGGTTCGGAATTTAAAAGTGCTACACTTGTACTATTGTAGGTACAATAATAGACCACTTAAAGAATACTTTTATTGAATTCAAAGACCTAAACATTAAACTTAGTGCATTAAGCGATGAAAATAGAAGTAGTAGACGTGATTCCATTGCGGTTTTTCAGGACTACGAAGAAAAATATCACGTAGCCATGGCCTTGTTGCAAGAAGCTATAAACGCAAGAGCCACCGATTCAATCCCCTGAGCGTCCAAGTTCTGTTTGTGCCAGGCTTCCTAAAACAAAAATTAAGAAATTCGAAGGGAAAGACGGTGAGTTTTATCTTTTCATTAATTTGTTTCGCAGCTTGATACATGTTGATAAATCTTTGTCCAATTTACAAAAACTATATTATTTACGAATGTATCTAGGTGGGGAACAACATGATTTAATAAAAAAATTCACTCTCGAAGACAACAACTAGACAGGTTCCTGCAATTAAAAAAGTGTCATTATCTTGTGTAGATTCAGAGCAGGATTTTCTATATAAATTCAGCTCACTTACAATAATTGTAAAAAGTCGCAAGGTCACAGAAGGCATGAAATTTCAGTTCCTAGTCTTTCTATAAAAGAGTTGGATAATGCAATGAAAGTAATTTTAAAATGTGACCAAAAACGATGTTGTAAAGAAGAATTCCAATTTATTTCCAATAATAAGCCAGTTAAAGGTTCACTTTTACCTCTTAATCCGTTTATTGATGGGGACCTGGGGACAGCCTACTGCGTTTAAGCGGAAGGTTGCAAAATGCTAGCATTCCTTACGCTAAAAAATACCCTATTATTTTGAGCCAGCGTTCACATATTACGCGATTGGTTATACGTGATGCTCCTATTAAATTATTATATGCAACATTAGTAAACTTATTTTGAGTTGTTTAAGTCAAACATGTAACACATAAGTGTATTATTTGTTTTAGATTAAAGGTGAATCAAGGGTCCACTTTTTTATCTGAGAACAGTCTAATGCTCCTCTGCCACTCAATGGGGACGTCCCCATCGAGTGTTCTTAGCGTCCTGAAGAAAATTGGTCATCATCATCAACAGCCCATATACGTACATGGGCTGTTGATGATGATGACCAATTTTCTTCAGGACGCTAAGAACAAATCTGCATAAGTTTCAAAAACTGTAACGAGTCAGGCAAACAAAGCCGTATCATAGTTATTTTTTGCTCAGAAAAATCACGACAGCTGCTTTGGAATAGCAAAAATTGCCGAATATTTTATTAACGGAGCTTTTTATAGCTGCCCAGAACCATTTTGTCAAGTATATATAATAGGTATTCACTGTGAAATAGGAATTGGTGTAGAAACTTCCAAGGTAAAGCCATGTCAGACAGAAAAGAAGTTACGTTATACGTTATACTATTCAACATGATAATATCTCGAATACCCGAGTGGAACCCACGTAAAGTTCACTCAGACTACGAAAGAGCAGCGATGAACGCTATTTTGAAAGTATTCCCAAATATTTCATTGCGAGGGTGTTCTTACCATTGGACTCGCAACATTTGGAAGAAAGGAAAGTCTTGTGTATGTATGAAAAATAAACCTGGACGAAAAATAGTAGCACTGGCGAGTGCATTGCCCTTCTCCCTGAATATGAAATTTAACACGGCTTTGAATACGTGAAATCTGAATCTCATGACATTGAACATATGAAAATATTTATACAATATTTAGAAACATATCGGTTCAAAACTATCTTCTGTAATAAGCGTGTTTAGTGAACGACACAGAACCACCAACATTTTAGAGTCTTTTAACTCCAAAATCAACAAACACGTCAACAAGAATACGGTAAAACTGATGAGATTACTCAAAGTAAACTCTATTATTATACATGCAGTTTTGGTATAAAAAGAAGAAGGCAATGTTTTAAATGTCAAAAATCCAATATGGCGGCCATCTTTTTTGTTTATGGACCAAATTTGGTGGTAATTGGTTAGACACACTATTTTGGCATAAAAACAACAATGCTATTGTAAAATGTTGTTTTTATGCCAAAACAGTATGTATCGGTCCATAAACAAAAAGTTAGCCACTATCTTTGAATTTTCTCATTTTTAATAATGCGTTGTTATTTTCATGCCAAAACAGTG
Organism: Carpatolechia fugitivella; assembly: GCA_951230895.1. NCBI lineage: Eukaryota > Metazoa > Arthropoda > Insecta > Lepidoptera > Gelechiidae > Carpatolechia > Carpatolechia fugitivella. Next base: position 1,812,899 of record OX579649.1, read on the forward strand.
TGTCAAACCAAGTTTCAATGAAATCGGCCCATAAACAAAAAACTTGGCGCCTTCTTGAATTTTTCTCGTTTTTAACAATGCGTTATTTTTATGTCAAAACAGTGTGTCAAACCAAGTTTCACCGAAATTGGTCCATAAACAAAAACTTGGCCGCCATCTTGGATTTTTGACAATTCTACATTATTGCATTATTGTTGTTTTTAAACTAAAACAGTATGTAAAACCAAGTTTTACCGAAATCGGTCTATAAACAAATAATTTGGCCGCCGTCTTTAATTTTTAATTAAAAACGGTTTAAAACAAACGCCGGCTAAAAGTAACGAATTTCAAAAAGACCAAAAGGCTGAAAAAGACCATAGTCCTCAATAGGCTCTTTCTCATGACGGACCCAATGGCCATAGCTCTCTAAAGAGCTAATGGTCCTTCCCGTCGAGCCAAAAAAGGCTATAGTCCTTTGGAACACTAACTGTCACTGTCAGTGATTGAAAAATTTCGTCAATTCACTTTCCTCTGGCTTTTGTGGTGTTTATTTTGCTGAAGTTTTTTCTGCTATGAGCTACTCGTGTTATTTCTTGTTAAATTGTTATAATGCCGGTTTGACCCGGCTGGTTTATAATTTCAAATATTTTTGAAAGTACCCGCGCGATGTTGCCGTTCTGTGCAATAGCTGGAGCCAATACTGTATTCTAAACGATTTCGATGAGAAATCAGTTCGGCGGTGACCTCGCTACACGCGTGTAATTTTCAAAAAGGTGATTTTGACCCAACCCCACAAACGTTACAATTTTGCGCCGTTTTTAACTAATGTCTTTTTGTTGTTATTTATGGTTTTTTAGTGTTTATGAAAACATTGTTTTGCTAATATTCTTTGAATTTTCTTGTGAGTATTTTTTTGTCATTAGGTACTTGTAATTTATTACAATGGATCGAGAGGAGAGAGAAAACCAACGTATTTTATCGATTTTAGAGGAGTCTGATTCGGAGAAAGCCTTGTCTGATAATGAAGAAGGTGAAGAAGAGGACCATGTTAGTATGCGTAGTGAACAAAGTTGTACAGAGCAAGAATGTTCGGATCATAGTTCGGATGACAATTGGAATAGTAGTGACGACAATATCCCACTGTATGAAATGAGTAGTGAAGTGCAATCCGACCTAAACAGTGCGCCGCCGCCGTCGACGCAGAATGACCGTACAGTATCACGGTCACGTTATCTTGGTAAAAATGGTACAATGTGGGAAAAGACACCTTTTCGACAGAATGTAAGAACTAGAGCAGAAAATATTATCACTCAATTGCCAGGGGTAACACAAGAAGCAAAGTCTGCTACTTCCGAGTTAGAATGAGCATTCTGACATGTTGCAAAAAATTTTGAGTTACACTTATGTACGTATCCAACGAAAAATTGCATCTTGTAAAGATTTGTCGAAGCACACTTACATAAAAGAATGTAGTATGGAGGAATTCAAAGCATTTATTGGTCTACTATATATTGCTGGCCTAAACCGCTCGGGAAGACAGAATTTGAGTGACTTGTGGGCTTCTGATGGCACAGGAATAGAAATATTTAGATTAGTCATGTCTGAACAACGTTTTCATTTCATACAGAGCTGTCTGTGCTTTGATGATGACACTACCCGCGAGCAAAGGAAGCAGTTAGATAACCTAGCACCAATCAGAGAACTATTTGATGCTTTTGTGGAAAATTGTAAAACAACGTATTCTCCAGGTGAGTGTCTAACTATTGATGAAATGCTGGTAGCTTTTTGAGGCCGATGCAAATTTCGCCAATACATTCCATCGAAACCGGCTAAATATGGCATCAAGATCATTGCTTTAGTAGATGCTACGAATTACTACATTTTGAATCTTGAAATATATCCCGGAAAACAGCCTACTGGTCCATTTGTTGTAAGCAATAAACCATTTGATGTTGTGAATCGCATTGTTGGACCTATTTCAAAATCACACCGTAATCTAACATTTGACAACTGGTTCACTAGCTATGAACTTGTTCAGCATCTGCTCAATGAACACAAGTTGACGTCAGTTGGCACCCTCCGTAAAAACAAAAAACAAATCCCACCTGCATTCACTAAAACTCGTGGCGTTGATGTATTTTCATCTCGTTTTGGTTTCCAAAAAGATATAACTCTTGTATCACATGTACCAAAAAATAATAAGGTAGTTTTGTTGATGTCAAGCCTTCACCACGATGATAAAATTGATAATTCAACTGGAGAAAAACTGAAACCAGAAATCAACACCTATTTTACAATAAAACGAAATGTGGGGTTGATGTCGCTGACGAACTTTGTGCTACATATAACGTGAGCCGTAACTCCAAAAGGTGGCCCCTGACGATTTTTTATGCCGTGTTGAACATGTCAGGAATTAATGCGCTTATAATACATCGCATAAATAATAATAAACAAACCAAAAACGACGCCATTTTTTGAAAAACCTAGGACTTGCGCTAGTCAGTGAGAATTTGAAGGTCCGTCAGAATTTGAATCGATTGCCACGAGAAATGCGCAAAAGAATCAGGAAGCTGGGTGGTGAACCTTCAGAAGAGCCACCTGCGAAGATACCCAATGTCCGCAAAAGATGTCAAGTGTGTCCTGCAAAAAGAGACCGTAAAACAAAACACACATGTCAAGCTTGTCTGAAGTATATTTGTCCTGAACACATCATATCTTTCTGTAGTGATTGTATATATAATGAAGATTCTGATTAGCTTTGTTGTATTTTTTCCTAAAGATATTAGACATAAGTTTGCAAAAGTGCCAAAAGTAACCGAAAAGACTAGTTATTAGTGTAGGTATTTCATAAAAACATAAGTGATCTCTATTTTGTTCCTTTTTTTGAGAGTTATTTTAAAAGTTGATTAAACTCAATTAAAAGTTTTTTAATTATTATTTTTCTATTTTATTATCAAAACCAGAATACCTTTATACTGTAATAATGTAAAAGTTTACAAATTAACTTAATAGTTATGGAAATACCATATATTAAATATATGGGTAATATTGACCCACCTCAACGTCCGTGTAACTATTTCCTACCACAATGACGCCGGGTTAATATTAAAAGGCAACCGTTTACTGTCACTATTTCTTTTTTTCCAATGTTATATAAAATGGAGTATAAGTTTAATACATTACAACAATTATTGGTTTTAGTTTGTGATATTATGTACATCACTATTAGCTGGTGGTAGCGTTTTATTTTAAAATACCCACCGTACCCCCAGGGGCCTAAAAGTTTGTTTATTTATCATCTTGATTTTTTGTTTTTGTATATTTAACTAAAAAATAAAGTGTATGATACAATGACAAAGTCTTAATTTATTGAAAATAAGTGAACCCCTTGCACATTTTAGTGATATTTATACGTAAGTAAGTAGTTAATGGTTTCCTTGACAGAACAGGTGAAAAATTATGTGCCGGGTTTGAGAGTAGAATCCCTTGCGAACCCCAGAAGTTTATTTAAGAAAAACTCGCTTCACTCGTGCTTCTATTATGAAACTCCTTCGCATGCTCTGGATTCAATACTAGTTGTCCTCGTATAGCAACTATCTGAAAAAAAAAAACGAAATCTTACCGTATAATCGTATAATGAATTTTTAAGATTTGTCTGTTCCAACACTAATCTCTGGTCGGTCTACAGAGACAATATTCTGTGGGTTAACACCATTATTTATATTTACAGCTATTTTATTTTGCTATCATGGGACTCCTAGCTTATAAATTATAACTGTTCAAAGGTGCTTCATTATGTGCTTAACTAAACTGGATAAAATATGAAAGACTTAAAACAGCATTTATATTTCCCTAAGGATTTTTCCTAACATTGAAATAAATAGGAGAAGAGAGTTCTAATGAAGGTAGACACGGAACCTTTTCTTGTCTAATGAGAGGACGGTAATCACGTAATTAATCAGCGGTACTGTAGCGTGCGGCCTCCGTGGCTCACTCGCTGCTTTACTGTATGGCGTTATTGGCCGTTGTTTTGTCGCGTCTTTATGAAACATAATATTCGATTACGAATTTGGAAGAGATTTGACTGAGACTGAGTCGTACCAACAGCTAGAATTGTATTTGTGAAAAGCCCCAAATAAATATTTAAAGTAATATATTATATTCCGTTGTGTCATTCCTCTTAGAGTTGGCTCCACCATCGTTATAGTACTGAGGAGGAGAGTTATCTATACGTAAAAGTACACGTAGCGTGCATTTAGTCTTTAATTTTATATATTTGCAAGTATTTTTTCACATTCTATGAAGCGAAGGCTACTAAGTGTTTAGCGCCAGGTAGGCTACAGGTTGGATCTGTCACTAGATGCGCTAAGAAACGTCAAGATCGACGTAAATATATTCGTTTAGCTGCATAAAGCCGATTCTTAACCCAAAAATATTGCCAAAAGTGATTTTAGTGTGTGCTTCTTGAGAACCCACTAAGGCTCTGCTCACCCCTTCAGAGATATAAGCGCAGTAAATAAGAAAAAAAGTAAATAAGAGCCTGTATCCAACAGTTGGTAAAATATGTAGAATGACTGGGTAATATAGCGTTAATAGGCGTACGAGCCTTCTGCTCCCGCGCAAGTCCGTGCCCGCTTTACTACCACTTTGGAAAAAATAGCAATTAGTCCGTAATGAAAATGTTTTTTTTTTCCTAGTATTTCCATAGTCTCAATAGTTTGACTGCTGTCTGTTACTATGTCGCGTTCTTGTTCAAGAAGATTGTGTACCTACCTACTTATATGCACATTTAGTTATGTCGAGTTGGTGCTTATATTAAAATGATAAATTATTAAATTGGCGCACTCTTTTGACTTACGAAATCATACCTAAATACAGAACTAAAATACGAGCCAAGCCAGGTGAAAATAGCATCCCGGGGTAACTCAGTCCACAACCACTCGTAGCCCGCGGGCTCTGTTTGACATAGATTACAAACATTCAACCAATATATTATTGATCATTTTTTTAAATTCTTCTACCGTTTTTTTTTTCAGAAACTAAGCTCATACATATACTCTTGCAGCAAAAACGGAAACATTAAACTTAATTAAGAGGCATTTCCCTTGAGAGGACGATAATCTACCTACTGCCGCCGCCGCTGTACGGACTAATATCTTGGCGGTGAAGCTTAATTTGAAAGCGCAAAGCGTAAATGAAAAAAAAAAAACAAATGTGCAAGTGGAGCAGAACATCAAAATAGGACATCAAAGTTACAAAATGTGTATTTCATAAAAATCAAGCGTACAGAATTTTTAACTTTAAAGACCAAGCGAGAACATAAACACTTTAACGTTATGAATACATTTTAATACGTCGATCAATTTAAAATAATTACAAATGTAATATTAATAGTGTACACAAGGAAAAAGTAAATAAAAAAGATAATACTTAAAACTTTAATTTTTTCTTAACATTTATATTAATAAAAGTACCAGTGTTGAAGATTAGCAAAATCCACTTACACAAAATAAACGAAAAAGCCTTTTTATATGAACCTAACTCAATATTGGCTTTGGACTGCTGACTAACAATGCATTGCTCTCTCTATCTGTGATCTCTACAAACACTGCATAAATATATTTTTGTGAACAGTTTTTTACAATGCAAATGGTCGTTTTGCTGACAAAACTGCTCTTTACATATTGCAAATATTTGCAAAAGACACTTAGTTTCAATTTGCGCAAAACTATCTTGACCTAATATCTATTTGTTCTTTGGCAACAAACACGCATTTTCAGAGAAACAAAAAGGTGAAAGTAAAATTGTTTGGGGAACTTTTAGAGCAACTTATTTTTTTTACAAAGGCCACAAAATTTAAGGCTGGTAGCTTGAACTAATTAACCACTGGACGCGTAACTCAACATTTTTGCCTTTACACCTCTAGCCGCCTAGGTTGAGCTAGTGTTGCCGAAAATATAGTATCGATACTATCGATAGTTTTTTCGTTTTCAACAATAAATAGTATTGCTGCTTATCAATAGTCTTGCAGTTCAATACTATCGATGGGCTATCGGTAATGGATAGGCTACCGATATTGGACTATCGAGCGGCAACACTAGGTCATGCATGCCGCTATGTCACTATGACATCATAGCTCCGTGAGAAAACATAGCTTTAAAAATCTTAATAATTCGAATAAAATATTTTTGAATTTAATTGATTTTGATTTTCAAATGGTGAAACGTGCCGTATTATTTTGTTAAAATTACAGCAATCGAACAAATAATATTGAAACTAACAAAAGTTGTTCGTTCAAGAAGCATTGCAAAAAAGTTGTGGCCACGTTTGTCTGCAAAACCAGTCATGTTGCTTCTATTCCTCTTGAGGGACAAAGAACGGTCAATGCAGAATGGTATGCTAGCATTTGTTTGCCACAGGTCGTCTTTAAACTCCGTAAAAAGAACTGCAACGGCCGCATCATCCTACACCACGATAATGCGAGCTCTCATACTGTTCACAGAACAAAATGATTTTTGAGCGAGAAAACATTGAATTATTAGACCATCCGCCGTAATGATATTTGTACTTTCCCCAAAATTATGAACAAATTACGTGGTCAACGAGTTTCATCACCTGAAGAAGCTGTAAAACGGCCATTTTGAGTACCCCAACTTCAGAATGGAATGAATGCTTCAATAGTTGGTTCCGTTGAATGGAAAGATGTGACAAGTTTTTCGAGGAGAATACTTCGAAAAACAATAAACATGTTTTCCACTAATAATGTTGTAATACTTCCTAGATTCCCGATACTTTCAGTGCCGTCCTCGTATTAGTCCATATCTTAATACTAAACCTTTGTTTGTAGTCATATTTCTACGATAGAGGAAATTTCATACAATCATTCATAATGAGGAGCTGAATAGTCAACATTTGAAAAGAACCTCCTCCATTCATTATTGATTATCGACTTGGGTACAACACTGTCTAACAAGTCACTTGTCAAACAAGTCACTTGTCAAACAAGTCACTTGTCAAACAAGTCACTTGTCAAACAAGTCACTTGTCAAACAAGTCACTTGTCAAACAAGTCACTTTTCAAACAAGTCACTTGTCATAACAAGTCATTATCTGCACAATTTTAGAAGGTTAAAAATACGTCATGCAAATATAATACACACATTAGATCGGTTATCTGTCATTACCTCCCTCTCCCCCAATATTGGTTGAATGTGTTTGCATTTGCATACGTTGTTCTTGTTTTTCGCATCCAGTGGTTAATTCGCCCAAGGCTGAGAGGAATAACAAACTTAAAATAATAACTTATATCAGAATAATTCTGTTTATATCTTAATGATTACACCACAAGAAGGATTTCAAAGTGGGCTTCGCTTTGACTGCGGTCACTCCCGAGGGCATGTGCCGGATGTTTTATGATAATCATCTTGTATAATTGCTAAGGTAGTTAATAATTTATGCGATGCCGACCTTCAATAAATTATATTTGAAATTAAGCAATAAAGAGACACTAATACAGAGTATTTCAAGAATCAAGAAAATGTTCTTGTAAAGACACGAAATTGTAATTGTTATTACAAAAGCATACAAAAGAAATTTTCGTATGGAACGATATCGCAGAGATACTGGTAAATAACCAAGAAAGATTAAAGCTGCAAGGCACTTAGCCAAAGATGGCCAATTTAGCCGAGTTTTGTTGTAGGTATAAAGAAATGTTTGTCAATTTATTAGGTTCTTACAAAAAGGTTATGCAAGCAGATTATCTATTGATGAAGATTACATTTAAAAACAAGAAGTATCAACAAAAACAAAAAGTACCTATACCATTTTTATGTCTTTCTTTTCTGCATAGAAAAGTAAGTATATTCTATTCCGTATTTTCTGGCCCATTATAATATATTTCAACCACAATATCCAAAATTCTTCGGAATAACAAAAAGTGAACATTTACTCAACTTAATTTCAAAGGAGCTTTTTCTTTTAAAGTAGGGCAGCGATCAAAAGAATCTTTTAAGAAGCGTGGTATCTCAAAAGGAGTACATGTTATGCAAACCATAAACAAAGGGTTACATTTTTATGTCATTAAAAAGAGATTGTTTGATCTGTGGTTAAGTACCTTATAGTACAAAATGAGTTGCCAAGGATTTTCCAACCCTTTTTAGGGTTCCGTAGCCAAATGGCAAAAAATGGAACCCTTATGGATTCGTCATGTCTGTCCGTCTGTCTGTCCGTCCGTATGTCACAGCCACTTTTTTCGGAAACTATAAAAACTATACTGTTGAAACTTGGCAAGTAGATGTATTCTGTGAACCGCATTAAGATTTTCATACAAAAATAGAAAAAAAAAAAAAATTTTGGGGGTTCCCCTACATAGAACTGAAACTCAAATTTTTTTTTTTTCATCAAACCCATACGTGTGGGGTGTTTATGGATAGGTCTTCAAAAATGATATTGAGGTTTCTAATACCATTTTTTTCTAAACTGAATAGTTTGCGCGTGAAATGATATTGAGGTTTCTAATACCATTTTTTTCTAAACTGAATAGTTTGCGCGAGAGACACTTCCAAAGTGGTAAAATGTGTGTCGTAACTTCTAAAATAAGAGAATGATAAAACTAACAAAAATATATGATGTACATTACCATGGATACTTCCTACCAAAATTGGTTTGAATGAGATCCAGTAAGTACTTTTTTTAATACGTCATAAATCGTAAATCGTAAACCGCGGCTACTATCTAGTCGTTACACGAGCCAAGTCAGTGGCCTTTGGCAGTTCTATTAAAACATCGATCAAAGTTACAACGAACAACAAGAACTTTTATGTTACTTGCTGCTACGGAACCCTTCATGGGCGAGTCCGACTTGCACTTGGCCGCTTTTTATTTTATAAGATCCATTTTCGTAATCGCAATAATTTGGCAACAAAATGCAACTGAAACAACATTCAATATTTTTATCCCGTTAAATTTGGGTGGTAAATAGAAAATTATTAACTAATTCACTTTTTTGTTTAAACACAATAAATAAACTTTTAATTGGATCGATAACATTGCTCAAGACTTTTTATGAAAAAAAATTATGATCATCATAATATATAAAATTTACACAAATATATAAAATTTAAAAAATTGTAAGGGAATAAAAAGAACAATTGAATAGTCAGACTGAAACATATTATACTTGTGTTGCTTCCAAGGCAATACGATATTAGAAGGAAAATATTTTTTATATCTGATCTATTAATTATACTCGTAAAACCCCCTCCCAACCCGTGGTTTACCCCATTAGTCCACCTGGGTGTACCAAGGGCATACTTTTCTTCCCGTAGTTCTCCTCTAAAAAACTGGGTGTACCAGGGATTATTTTATCCCGTGGGTTACCGTGTAACCCCACAACCCTAATGCAACAACGTGTGTCTGTAAAAATCGTGGCGCGAAGCTGATGTTTCCTAAAAACGAATTATTTACATGTGGCTGAGAGCAGACAATGCCAATGATCGATCAATAGCTATTCCCGTGCTTAGGAAGTCCGTTCGGAGATTTTTCACTTCGGTTATACGTTCGAGATAGCAAAACTAAAAGCATACTTACTTGGGGTGCTGACTTTACTACCGATGCGTATCGTCCGTATTGATGTAAAAGTTTGGATATGGACTGATAACTTCGGACTAGGTTTGGAAAATATGAAAATATTTGCTATAACCAGTCACAGGCGCTGCTAAAAACTTCCCCTGTTCGTTCTCTTACGCCGACTAGCATGAGACGGGCTGCATCCTGGGAGGCAAAGGGGCAACCCTTAAACCTTTATTGACTGATCTAAACTAACCAGTGTGGTCTACACAACCTGGTAGAATAAATTATGGTGGGCGAGTGGATGAAGCTAACCAGCGGACACAGACGCCGGCTGAAGCCCGTACCTTTAGAGTTACTTAACAGGGGACAAGCATACGTAGACCATCGGCCGCAACGCATTATGGATCTGGAACCTCTCACGAATCGAAAAAACGAAAATAATAAAAACCACCTCACGTGTCGCCCAAGCACGCAGAATGGGGAGAGGAATTGGCTAGGCCTAGACCGCAATCTATTTTAACTAATAATGAGGACCATGACTGGGGGAAAGGATTCGCGACCGTTTACCCCAGGCCGTTTACCCCAGGGTAAAGTGTCCAGACACGGGCAATCAAAACCATGTCTGACGCTTGAAGATATGGTATACCCGTCATTAGCCGACGTTGACACCGCATACCTAGCTCTGAACAGCTGATTGGCCGAGACGCACATAGCAACTTGAATACATCGTCGCCAGTGGGGACTTGTCCACATCCGTGCGCGTTGGACCTCAGACTACTTAGTATCGATGAAGGTCTTTCAAGTATTACCCCTGGTAGTGGCGTCGATGAAAGCTAATGATTCCTCCGAGACGAAAGTCTGCAGAGAAACTTTCTGTGAAGTTTCTTGCTCTGGACGTGAAGCCGCTCGAGTTATGCACTAAGTAAAGTAAAATCGCAAAGCAGAATAAAACCCGAATATCCTAAAGTGATATCAGTGCATATGATTGTAAATGCTAAATGGGCTTTGGTGAATGAATCTATAACCACATGCTGCTGTGGCTTAGATCACGCGAGACAAGGTATAGTTATGCATGGCCCAAAAGATCAGAGTCCCAAAAGGACCGGGTGCATATAGCACCAAGTCAGAGAAATATTGTTGTACTCACGAAGGCGAACATGGAGCATAGTCGAAACAGTGGATCAGTTCGGCAGGAGATGATCGGAGAGCTGGGAGTTATTTAATATGTTTAAATAAGTATTCAAATGTATTATAAGGGGTTATAATCCCTTCACTTCCTTCGAACGCACTACGTCTGACACTTCAGTGAAAGACAGGGATTAGCCTCCCAAAAGGTTACCACAGCGGCTCAGCCGTATCAGGAACGCTACTGCTAGTATCGATTGGACGTCGTCCACTAGCTTCGGCTTACAACGTGAAGCTTAGGCTTGCAACGATGGGACTTCGGTCTCCTTCCATCGCTTAAGGCGCACCGGTCGGACCAGGGTCCGCTTTAGAAAATCCTTCAGGATTGTCTATTTTTTTAACCTTTTTCCTACACCTCTGAGGTGAGGGGAGGTCAGGAGCATTCTGGAGGACAGGATGGGCAGTGCCTCACAGAGAGCGCGTTGGCGGGGCGTTTATTCTCACTCGTCTCGTAAATACTTTAACGGCTGGTTTGCTGTAGAGGTGTGAGCGTATCGGGTCTTTGCTTCTAGTCTACTGCCTTGCTTGGGATCTGAGGTCTCAGTAATCATCCAGCTGGGGGAGCTAAAACTAGTTCCCTCGTCAGTGCTGGATCTTGCTAGATCCCTTGTGGGATGGTAGTATGGAAGACACAGAGAGGTTATGTAACTGTATTTATCAATACAGTTGGCATAGCTTAAGGAAAAGGTTGCCCAGGGCGAGGGCTAGAGTGGCCGTCTCCAACCAGTGTCATTAGAGAGACTTGGAGAACGGCTATTCTGTTGAGGAAAAGAGACTCAACGAAAGTTCTTATAAGAACTAGAAGCTCTTTCTGAGCTAGAGCTTGAGAAGAAGCTCAGGTCGACGGAAGACCAAAACCTGGGGCGATACAATATATAGGGAATACATTGTTTACTCAATTATATTTCCTACTTTTTTTAACTACCCTGAGAACGAGCAGGGGGGAATTGATAGCTAGGAATTACAGAGATGTTGTACAGAGACACTTTGTTTTATTTTGTAGTTAGGATTCCAGAAGAAAAGACGAACACACTGTAATCTTCTAAAAGAGTTTGGGTTACTCACACAAAGTAGTACGATTCCACTACTAGACGTTTAATGGCCAATTTTAATTATTATAGAGATCCGTATTATAGAGAACCGTAGTTCACCTGGCTGTACCAGGGGCAATTATTTCTTCCCACCGTCCACCTGTTTACGGATATATTCAAACTATTTAGTCATATTTTTTCTCTTTACTGTCAGTATGACCACGTCAGTAATGGTAAACATTATTTTCCTTGTTTATGCTGATATTGATTACTCTGAATAGGTAATTAAATAAAAGAAGAGAATTGAATTAAATCATGAACTTTGAAGATGATATTATTTTTATCCAAAGAAAAGGAGGTACCGTCCTCCTTTATAAAGGATGGCAATTTTATTAAGTGAAAGACTTTAAAAATAAGTCAAGCTTGTGGCGGTGTTCAAATTATAAAAAAAATAAAATTCTACGATTTATTATACAAATTTTCTTTGTTTTAGGACGACATAATAATTAAAAGTAGAGACCATTGTTGCTCACCCAACCTAGCTAAAAATTGCATTGCTAAGGAAATTCAACAATTGAAAAACAATGTCAAAGATAGTATTGATCCGGTGTCGAAACTTTATGATGAAATGTTAGTTAAAATTCACAGTAGTACCTTGGACATGGTTGCTGAAGTACCGTCATTAACTAGTTGTCAGCATAATTTATATTCAATCAGAAATAAATCCTTGGGCGTTTAAAAAAACTGTTTATAAAAACTTTGATGAAGTTTGCGTACCGACCAAGTTTACTGATTTTATTTTAGCCGACTATCAAAATCAAGAAGGATTACGCATAATTGTTTTTTGCTCTTGAAGCAGTAGAGAAAAAATAACCGAAATTAATGATTTTTTTGCCGATGCCCACAGCCTTTTTATCAGTTATATATCATTCATGGTGATATAGGAAGTACTGTTACCGCAACTAAAATCGTGCCTCTCATTTATGCGCTAATGCCTAATAAAAAGCAAGAAACATATAAAATTATCTTTGAACTAATAAGGTCACAACTGCCCAGTTTCAAACCAGCTGTACTACACGTGGACTATGAGAAAGCGGCTATTAATGCTGCATTAGATGCTTTTATCATTGGTGTAAGGCAATTTGGAAAAAATCCAAAAAATTTGGCCTTAAAAGTAAGGCAGAAAAAAGTTTAACTGGACTTATCGCGGCTTTGCCACTTTTACCAAAAGCCAAAAATGGAAAGATTTTTAAAATACATAACCACTTTTTGGATGACGAAGAATTTCACTGACATTCTATGCGTTTTTGGTCAAAGACGTCGCACAAACAACGTATCAGAATCTTACCATTCAAAAATAAGTAAAAAGATACGTAAAGCTGATACCACTGTTTCACGGCTGCTAACAGTGCTAAAGGCACTTGAAAACTCCACTTACCTAAAAAAAAGGAAAGGGATTTATGTCGAAAACAATGATGATATATTATTTGTACAAATGCAACTAATAAACAATGAGATTTCTACAGGAGTGGCTTTAGACGTTAAATAAAGGACATAATAAAAATATATTTTGTGTGTATGTACAAAAATATGAAAAGATTACTTTCATTTATCCACCATTCCTGTTACTCTTTAAAAAAATGTTTTACTAAGTGAAAATTAACCTCGAGTAAATCATTAAGTTTATTTTATCTTGTTTAAAAAAATGCAATGCGTTTTTTGCATTTGCGGTGCGTTTTAAATAATTCATATGTGGCTTTATTATAATTTTGAACTAGAAATATGTGTTTTCTTTTTCACACTTTTCTAGGTGGACCACAGGCAATGCATTCTGAAAACTGAATGTCTGTATTTTGATAGGTGACCCACGGGATAAAAATATAACCCCTGGTACACCCAGCACAGTTTTTTAGAGGAGAACTACGGGAAGAAAAATATGCCTTTGGTACACCCAGGTGGACTAATGGGGTGAACCACGGGTTGGGAGAGGTAAAACCATATTATGTAATTCTACTGCTTTCTACTAAAGGCTAGGTGTCTTAACATCTTAACAAACTATAGATTATTATCTATAGATTAATAGTAAATGCAGGTAAGAGTCTTGTCCAAGATCGACAAAATCTTTTCATTTTCTGATTCAGAATTTTGTCACTAACTGTGTATCGTCCACCCACCACCGGTAACAAACCATCCCGTTTTGAAGTTCCCAACCGAACTTTAATCCTGACTAACGTAATTGCTAAAGTTTGAATACAAAACCTTGTTGGCGGGTGTGAGATTTACTGTTAGACACCCCGAAATGTTATGCTTTGGAGTCTTCTGATGCAAATTGTACAAATATACATACAAGTAAAAGACCGAAAGATTCCTCAAACAATAAATTTCTATTTTATTGAAATGCGAGTGATAAAGCATTTTGTATTTCTGACGAGCAAGCTGGTTTCTTCTAACTGTGGTAAATATTTAATAGGACAATAAGGGATAATAATCATCATCAAATCTAATAGATAGAAAAGTCGATGACCGATCACACAAACCCTGATTTCAGAATTATTGAGCCATTAATAGCTAAATAGCCATCAATAGCTATTTCTCAAATTACTCCTGGAATAAATATTGCTTTAGATGTTTTAGTGCAAAAAATACATTGTACCTAGAGTATGTAATTATTATGGTCAGAGAACAAGGTGTTACTTAGTACCTAAAATTTATAATAGTTTAAGAATATATGAAAAAGTGTGTCAAAGTTTACATTCCAAAAGAAAATAAAAGAAGCGTTGTTGTCTGCACTTGAAAGTGAAGAATGATTTAGATAATGTACTTGCATTGTGTATTGTTTGGTTATGTGGGTAAGTTGTAGGCATACGGGTAATTGTTGTAAGTAGATAAGTTAAGAGCTGTCTTCGTCAACCAACTGCCTTGCAGTTTGGCGGGTACCATGTTTGTTGCTAGGTTTTTTTGAAGTAAATTAATAATAATAATAATAATAATTTATTATCAAACACATTTACAAAATCATTACAAAAAAACAAATTAACAAAAGACAAATAACCGATACATTTATCAGCGGACCCTGCACTAAGCAAGCTTGTATCGCAGGGACCAGACACAAGGATTCTAGGTATAGATTGCACTCGGTTCTTTTCGGACAGTTGTACAAGTTCTGCAATAAAATTAGCTTTACCATAACAAGTAACAAAAAGTTAGTAAATCTGATATCAAAAAAATAAATAAATAAATAAATAAATGTGTGATGTGTATGTGTAGGTGAGAAGTATATGTGGATAATGAATATAATATATACGAGTATTGTGTTTGGATGTGTGTGTAGTCTCCTAAGTCAAGTCTCCGATGACGGCAAAATGCTTTCCGTCTCCAAATAACCTAGATTAAGTAACCATGTCTCAATGGGATGCTTAGCTTGGCTGGGAGTGATTTTTATAATAAGCGGTAGCTTTTTACAGACGTAGTTGTATATGTATGGAAATATAAATTTAGGAAGGTGCTTCGCAAATGCAGTCTGCACCAGAGGGGTATTTACTTTGTATACTCGTCGTTTTATAAGTTTATCATAATCTGATGATTTCAGTGTGGCGCTGTGCATCGCAACCGCGCTTCGTAGTATATACAATTAAAAATATATTATTATTATTAAAAAGGTTTAACAGGATAATAGAATGATCAAAACACTAGTGTTCAAACTTCTCGGTCTGCTCAAAGATTTTCACACCATAACCTGTTTTATCGTGCCAATTTGTTCATCTAAATTGCATTCATATTTCAAATTTTATCAAGCATGAAATAGCGGCTATTTTTGGCAGCACACGTGGCAGTTCCAGTAAACGCACCCCAGGGATGGACGATAAAAAATTACGACGCCGCATCGGTTCGCTTTTCGATGATTCAATCGACTTTCTAGTATTTTTTTTAACACCGGGTGCGAGGTCAATTTGTGAAAACAGAGTAGAATTTGGAATAGATGCCAGTCTCGTGAACTTTTTCCACTGTGGGGTTAATAGGTTGTTATGAAAAACAATGTATAGTTTAGTTATTCACATTGCCGACTCGTAGTCACACCAAGTTATCACACCAGTGTTACAAACAGGTTTTTATTCCTTGTTTGTCACACTACTGATTTTTTCACACCATTTATTACATTATTCAGGGTGGGCTCAAAATTCTTAAGGCAACAAAGAGCTTGTGACTCAGATTATTCTTACCAATGACCAAAGGCATCCTCATACTCCTTTGTCAAGAATGTTACTTGGACAATCTTTATAAATTGAATTCAGATTTTTTGTAATCGATGAAATATCAGAAATATGTATGTATTAATTTTTCTTTATTTTAAAATAACATTTTTTATTTAACTCATATTGTCTAGTAGGTACCAAATAACATAAGCAGCGATTTATGAAATTTTGCGGTTGTACTAATTAGCCAGTACCATTGATGGTATAATTGGCACCGATTCGTCCCACTAGTACCATCGATGGTACAAATGGCACGAAACTACACTGCACTTGTCCTACATATATCTATCTATCTAGCCTATCCACCCACTGCTGAGTATAGGCCTCTTTATTGCGCCATTTTTTACGGTCCTGTGCAGTTCAGATCCAGTACTTCCCTTCCATTCCACTGTCACAATATCATCTGACCATCGGGCTGGTGGTCTGCCTACCGAGCGTTTTCCAAGTCTGGACCGCCACTACTTTGGTTCAACTGCCGTCATGCCCCGCCCACGCCCACTTAAGTTTAGTGATTCGTTTACCTACGTACTTTGGTACGGTTTTGGATTTTAGTATTACGTACACGATCTTGAATTTTATGCCGAGCATGGCTCTCTGTGCGACTTTTATTTTGTGCATAGTCTTCTTAGTGAGTGTCCATGTCTCAGCACCGTACGTTAGCGTGGGCAGCACACATTGATTGTAAACCTTGGTCTTTAGGCTTTGCGGGAATGTGATGTGATTTCAGGATGTCGTCGAGCTTTCTAAAAGCAGCCCAGCCTAGCTGAATCCTCCTTGCCATTTCTTTCCTCTATTCTCAGTACTTCAATGAACAGTTCAATTGATTGAACTAGTGAAACTTTTTAGTATCAGTAGTTCAATCGGTTTTTATCATTGAACTAATAATACTCAAAAGTCTCACTAGTACAATCAACAGAATTTCGTCAAAAAATTAAATGAAACTCCACGAATGTACATGCAGTGCTTATGTGCTCATTTTAATATAGTTAATAGTTAGTTTTAGAACAATGACGGCCACTTATAAATAAGTGTCCTGAAAATGAATGAATGAGACACTTGATTGCTTTCTTTCTGTCTTTATTATTTTATGAAGATGAGTCAAGAAATGATAATTTTTTTTAAAATACGAAGAGGACGGGGTTGGGTTTTACTACACTCAGGACATCAGTATTACAAGCACTGCTCATTCCGAAATGGAAACGTGTTTTGGCGATGCAAGAATTATAAGCAAAAATGCACAGGATCGCTTACCATGACAGAGGTAAGCAGGGAGAAAATAACCAACTTTAAATCCCTTCTTTTTTCCCGAAATGCAGTTGGATTCCCTTGTTCGCTATATGGCCGATTCTGAATTCAACAGTATATTTCTTACGTACCTAATAATTTATGGAGTTCAGAGCGGTCGGTCAAGGGTGTGTATGGTCAAAATGCCGTATTGTCAACATGTCTGTATAACAATGTTTCTCATAGTCAAATGATAATGAATCCAAGATACTCGATGGGTTAAATTTCCTGTATGTGATAGGCGGCCTTATTTGCTAGGTAGAAAATATTTCCAAGCAACTTTTCATTGAAAAATTATTGATCTCGACGAGATCTTCATTTCAGATGACAGCTGTCAAAATTCAAACGGTCATAACTCTGAAATTATTAGTTCTAGACTATTAGTGTGCAGGGACAAATAATAGGTCTCGACGAGATCTTCATTTCAGATGACAGCTGTCAAAATTCAAACGGTCATATCTCTGAAATTATTAGTCCTAGACTATTAGTGTGTAGGGACAAATAATAGGTCTCGACGAGATCTTCATTTCAGATGACAGCTGTCAAAATTCAAACGGTCATATCTCTGAAATTATTAGTCCTAGACTATTAGTGTGTAAGGACAAATAATAGGTCTCGACGAGATCTTCATTTCAGATGACAGCTGTCAAAATTCAAACGGTCATATCTCTGAAATTATTAGTCCTAGACTATTAGTGTGTAGGGACAAATAATAGGTCTCGACGAGATCTTCATTTCAGATGACAGCTGTCAAAATTCAAACGGTCATATCTCTAAAAATATCTACCGTGAGACCACTAGTGTTGTGTTAAGTTGGTACAGATTTTTAAATTCAGTTTCCTCTTTATTGTACTTCTGTCATGTAACTAATCTGTCGAATTTAGAATCTGCCCAACCCTAGTATCTGTCGTGGAGCGAATCTGCCGAATCACGATTCTGTCGAATTCTGAATGTGCACAAAGACTATGGCAAATGCACCCAGATTTGAGTCTTGGGTTTATGGTTAATAGAATGTATGTTTATATACATGTTTAGTTTTATCTATTGTTTTAGGACACTAAAAACGTAATCAAATGTAAAAAACGTAGTGACGGTTGTGTCCCCGACGACACTGAAAATCATGTTGGTGCTAAAATTCATGACGCTATTGAGCAGCACAGGGTGCTAAATCTGCACCTAAAGTGTTCAGAGAATGTCTAATTGGTATCAGACAGAGCGGACTTGATATTGCAGCTAAACAACCGATTCCTACATTTGATCAAAAAAAGGCAACCATTTATAGGAAAAGAAATAAACTGGCACAAGTAAATAAAATCTGTTGCAGAAAAATTGCAGACGTTGAAGTTCCAGATCAGTTTCGAAAGTTTTTGCTGGCGGAATATTATGACGGTGAAATCAAGGTTTTGGTCTTCTGTTCAGAAAAAGCGAAGATACTTTTGCGTAAATTAAAAAATACTTCATGGACGGGACTTGCTGCCCTTTCCCGTTTGCACAATTGTACACCATCCAAGGTGATTTAGAAAGTGTAACCAATAAAAGTATTAACGTTATACCTTTAATTTACGCATTTTTATCACATAAAAATGAAAAAGCCTACACTATCCTTTTTAAATTAATAAAGTCACAAATACCGGAATGGCAACCACAGGAAATCAGAATTGATTACGAGATTGCCGCGATTAAATCATTGACAAAATGTTTTCCAAAAGCTGACATAAACGGGTGCTATTTTCACTTTCGAAATGCTTTGTGGCGTAAGGCAAAAATATAAAAACTAGATAAGACAAGAATACATAAAAGAATTATTAACTTGAGTTGTATTTTACCTTTATTGCCTGAAAGTAAAATACGTTTCGGACGGAATTATATATGTGACGGAATGCCTACGGATGTGGCTATGACAAAATTTAAAATCTATTTTGAAAAATATTGGTTGAAGCCAGATTTTATCAAAATGTGGACAACATTTGGAAAACGATATCGAACTACCAACGTAGTAGAAGGGTGGAATTTTAAAATGAACACTTTACTCCACAAAAATCCAAACATTCTCGAAGTTTTAAATGAATTGAAAAATGATGCCATATATTTCGTTTACTGCCAAAACGACGAAAAATGGATATAGAAAACGACAATTTTATCTTGCAATCACAAATGCCGCTAGTTCATGACAATTCAGTAGGTCTTTTTTTGGAAAAAAATGCCATGTATGTAAAGTGTTGACGATAAGTAGTCGGTTCTTAGTGACTTATTTTTTTTTTCTACGAAAATATACTTCAGTTACTGTTTTTTTTTTGCCTTTTGTCTAAAGAGATATGATTAGCTATGTACAAATGAGCACATAATACTATTTTAGTTGCACTACATGCACATTCGTGGAGTTTCATTTAATTTTTTGACGAAATTCTGTTGATTGAATTAGTGAGACTTTTGAGTATTATTAGTTCAATGATAAAAACCGATTGAACTACTGATACTAAAAAGTTTCACTAGTTCAATCAATTGAACTGTTCATTGAACTACTGAGAATAGAGGATTTCTTTTGCCTCAATTGGGCAGTCACCAACAGTTACATAACTGTTGTCCTACTTACTAGTATTATTTTATCCTACTTACTAGACCTACTTACTGGTACTCCATTGATGGTACAATTGACACCGAACTATACTGCACTTGGCCCGCTAATACCATTAGCCCTAGTTGAGATTAGACCTCTTTTATTATAATATCTAATAGCTGTCCGCTTTATATTATATTTTCTTATTGTGCGGTATTGACAATGTCAGATGTTTTTTTTTTTTGAGGAACAGAAAGTAATTTTGAAAAACATGAAATAATGGCGAAAATGCTGTGCGACGAACTAAGCATAATAATTACTCGTGCGGTGGTAGGGGTCAAATATTAATGCTTGCAGGACATGAGTATTATTTTCATGTAACTGATAGATAACTGATAGATTTTGTCTCTTTTGAAATAGAAAACATGTTTTGATTTTAGCAAGATCATGTGTTTTTGTCTACCTCCACATCAGCCACAAAACATCCAATGCTGATTATGGGTCTTCCCCATTAAACAAGAATATTTATTTAAGTACTAAATGCGAGTAGATCTGGGTGTAATTTACAGTTTTATTTGTCACGGTACGGAAAAATCAGGTGCCAGCTGTACCATATTTTTATTATTCTAAAATGCGAGTAAATCCAGGTGGCATTAACAGTTAAATTTATCATGGTACTAGTGGGACGAATCGGTTTCAATTGTACCATCAATGGTACTGGCTAATGGTACAACTGGTACCCGGCGCGGACAATACACCCTGAGCATAATTACATATACAACGTGTTACAAAAAATACCAAAAAAAAGAATATTCTTCATTACAGGCATTTAATTAAATTTTTCCCATCTCTAGTGTCAATTGACACCTAAAATATAGACTATCGATTATCAGAACGGAAAAGTATTTGTACACCATTTGTGCCAACATTTTTAAAAGAGATGTACTTAAATCAATTTATGTCAGAAAAAAATTATTTTTTGCCTTAATTATCTTGTTTATGTATTTACAAACATTATTATTTTGAAATATTTAGTTCATGATTTCATTAATTTATTATTTCATAACAATTATTTAACAAAGATTTTTTGTTTATTTGTAGTTTTTTCATTTTGAAATTAATTGTTCTAATGTGAATGTTATGGTACAAGTAGTACGTAAACATTTTTAACCATAGCGGTAAAAATAGGCACATTGACCTAAAATTACATATCTGGTCCGAATATTCTTTGACACAGCTGATCACTAGAGATGGGAAAATTTCAATTAAATGCCTTTGATAAAAATATTATTTTTTTTGGTATTTTTTGTAACACGTTGTATAATATATAATAATATGATATCATATACTATATGCGACAGTGTTACAGCTGAAAAACAAAATTTTAGGTAGGTACCTAATCAAAATATTTAAAATTCAGAATCAAACATCAAATACAGAATCTAAAAGGCAAGAAAGATAGCATCAGAATTTTAGTTAGAGATCGATTCCCTTTAAAGTTTATTCCGATTCCTTTTGCGTTTGAACGAGGTTTAAACGTAGAGCCGGTGAGTAATGGTTTGAAAATGCTATAGTTTATCAATACTGCAAACTGCACCTGGGAATATATTGAACAGTATACTTCTGGAATAAGGAAACACGTTTCCCTCCTAGCGAACCGTTTATAAAGATTATACCTAAACTATAAGCTAGAAAAATTGATACACATACTTTATGCGACACTTTTGTAGATCTTAGACGAAATTTTATTGGAAAACCACTTTATGTCAATATTTTTAGCCCATTACTTTCAAACCTTGAGGTTTTAGCCTAGTATTAATTACTACGCTCGCGTTTTGTTTGATTTTCCCGTGGGATCAAGACCTTTTCCCGTTAAAAGTCTCCTATGTGTTAATCCAGATTACAAACTATCGCCATTTCAAATTTCATCAAAATCCATTGAGTAATTTAAGCGAGAAGGCGGAACAAACATCCATATATATTTTTACATTAGTATGTGATAGCAGTCAGTCCTATTAGTATTTCAGTTCAGTCAAACAATGTAAAATGCTAAAACAAAAAGGCAACCATGTATTTCAGCGGTGATAACTGACGGTCATCAGCATATCAGTCTTCGACGATCACAGATGCAGATGGTGGATGGTGGATGGTGGATAGATGGAGCTCTTCTCCACAGATTCCGCCATTGTGTTAGTGAAGTCACCCAAAAAAATGTAATGACGGATCTAAGTGATGCACACACACTATTCGTGAGAGTCCCTCATTATCCGTGTTTAAAAGACGAGTCAAGGAACATTATCTTTCTTTGTGCGAATAATCCGTGTTAGGTTTTTGTATTTTTATATGTAATTGTTTATATTTGTATGTATTATAATTTAGTTATGTAGTCTATATTATACTTATTTATTATACTTTTTTAGGTTTTATTTTATGTAGGTAGGTTTATCATGTATGTACCTGGGCTGATTGATAACTGGCCGAAACGACGAACTAAAAAAAATGATACGCAAAAAAAAAAAAATTTACATTATATTTTGGCATCTTTTTGAAAATAGAACGCCAAATTTGAATTTAATCAAACTGGTAGAATTTGTTTGATAGGACGTAGAACTTTCTCTGTCGTAAATTTTCTTAACAATGGAAAGAAACGAAATTCGTGCGGTGATAAAGTTTTACGTTTTGAAACAGAAAACAGCAACCCAGATTAAAACCAAGCTAGACAGTGTTTTAGGTAATTCTGCTCCTGCATTGAGTACAATTCACACCTGGGTAACTGATTTTAAACGTGGAAGACAGAGCTGCGAAGACGCCCACAGGTCTGGCCGTCCAAATGAAGTCACGAATCCGGACATGATAAAAAAAAAAACACAAAATTGTATTGAATGATCGGCGCTTGAAGTTGCGAAAGATAGCAGAGATGGTGAGCATTTCATCTCAACGCGTTTTTAATATTTTGCACCAACATTTGGGAATGAAAAAGCTTTGCGCGCGATGGGTGCCGCGTTTGCTCACTGTTGACCAAAAGCAACGTCGAGTGGACGATTCATCGGAGTGTTTGGCGCTGTTTAACCGAGATCCTAACGAGTTTTCGCGGCGTTATGTAACAGTCGATGAAACCTGGATACATCATTATACTCCCGAGACAAAAGAACAATCTAAGCAGTGGACTGAGAGCGGAAGACCTGCGCCGAAGAAAGCAAAAACGGTTTTGTCGGCCGGCAAAGTGATGGCGACTGTTTTTTGGGATGCTCGAGGGATTATTTTAGTGGATTATCTGCAAAAAGGAAAAACAATAAATGGAGAGTACTACGCAAGCTTGCTGCAAAAATTAAGTGAAGAAATCCAGAAAAAGCGACCACATTTGGCCAAGAAAAAAGTTTTGTTCCACCATGACAACGCACCTGCACACGTCAATGGTTGCAGTCGCCAAACTCCATGAATTGCGGTTCGAATTGCTACCGCATCCACCCTATTCCCCGGATCTGGCCCCGTGTGACTTCCACTTATTTTCAAACCTGAAGAAATGGTTAGGTGGCCAGAGATTTTCATCAAATGAAGAAGTCATTGTTGCCGTGGACGAGTATTTTGAGGGGTTGGAGAAAACATTTTATCAAACTGGTGTAACGGCATTGGAGAAGCGCTGGACTAAATGCATCGAGGTAGAAGGAAACTACGTTGAGAAATAAATTTATTTGAAATAGATTTTTAAAGTTTTTCTTTGTCGTTTCGGAAACTTATCAATCAGCCCTTGTATGTGTAGGTATATACGAGTATTATTAATTGAAACTGTTGTGCACGTTACTATCCGCTTCTTTTCTGAATTCTCACTTCCAAGGTCTGCTGTAAGACATTTCGTTAGAAATAAGCAGTGCCTGTTGTGTCGTTTTTCTATGTGATCATTTTCTGTTAACTTTATTGTGTACAATAAATAATAAATAAAAATGATGTTATAACATCCTATGGAAATAAATAATTTTGACTTTGACGTTGGTCGCCAGCGATAGTCGCCGATTGTCGTCAAGACAATGTAGCTCGTCTCTTAGAGCTTTAACGCGGAAACAACTTTCATAAGAAACACCCTGTGAATGGTTTACTTTCGGATTTTTCCACGAAGCTTATACGGGTGAATATCACATTTTTTTTTGGAAGAGTATGTGGAGGCGGGAAAATATTTTTTTTTACTTTGTTTACCCATAAAAAAACGGGCAAAAATAATGCATTTTTTTTACTTTGTTTACCCATAAAAATACCGGCAATAATAATGCAAGGAGCATAATATCATCAAGATAACAAATATTTTAGAGCGTTACACTTTGTATCCTAGATAATATTTTTAAACGACAATACGATTTGTGTCCTCCAATAACGTGACAACCAAATTGAAGGAGGACGCTTCAAAATTCCCCACGTGAATTCCTATTGCTTACAAACGGCTGGCTTCCGTCCATTGTGCAGTTTCTTTATGGTAAGCGTAACTCGCGCACAATGGGGCGAGCAGTGCTGTCGTCGCAGTGCGCAGTAAATCAAACGAGGACAAAGTGTGTCTAACATCGCTGGTTTGTAGTCGTTTGTCAGAGTTCCAGGTTTGACCGGTTCAGGAGTGATTGTTTTCTTCGAGCTGCCGGATATGATAACTAAAAAATCAATTTTGAAAACCTTTTCATTGGTCTTTCGATACATTTTACGTATTTCTTGATGTAAATGTGTTTCTATACAAAAATAAATTTTACATATAGACTCACAGAAAACTCACAAAACTTTGAGTAGTATTTTTATACCACTTCAAAAATACCCGCGTCATTCAACTTTTAGGCTCTAATAGCTCTTTATTGGGATTATGACAGGAAGGCGCTGAAACTTATACAGACATGCACATTTTTAGACATTTTTAAATTTCTTTATTTATTTATTTTTATTTATTTTGTTAGGTCACCAACAGAGTTAACAATAATACTTACAACTAAATAAATATGCATAGGATACTAGCCTAATTGTAACTCCAATTATAGGCGACAATGACATGCAAAATAGTACAGTGAACAGAATAAGTTATAAAATGAAATGACAAAAGCACAAAATAAAAGCGCCCTTTGAAATAATAGTAAAAAAGTGGCTTTTTAAAAA
The DNA here is from genome assembly GCA_951230895.1 of Carpatolechia fugitivella. Lineage (NCBI taxonomy): Eukaryota > Metazoa > Arthropoda > Insecta > Lepidoptera > Gelechiidae > Carpatolechia > Carpatolechia fugitivella. Next base: position 1,837,882 of record OX579649.1, read on the forward strand.
AACCCGTGTTAACAAAAAAAAGTACATACAAGTACATAAAGTAAAGTACTTTACAAGGTGACTTCCTAAATTTCGCATCAGGAAAAGAGGCAAAAATAACTTGCCAACTTTAAAAATCAGGAAATGCATCTTTGTGTGTATATGGTGCCTATTGACCCTACTTATATTGGACCTCTTTGCAGTAAATAGGTAGGTACTGACTGGCTGTATCAATTATAGTCAGTACATATTAGATGCATGCATTTGTCATAATAAAATTGTGTCAGTAAGGTTGTTTGATTTGATACACTTTGATTGAAATCAGAAAATTATAACTGATTTATTGATTGATCTAAGAAAACAACGTATATTGATATAAATATCCTAATTTAAAATATAATGAATGAAGAGGTTGCGTGTGTTTATGTGGAAAGAAAAGGTGGAACGGTGTTGTTATAGAATTATCGGCAATATTCGTTTTATTAAGTTCGTGTTTACAAAAGTGGAAATGCATATTGGAGATGCGCAAATAAAAAGAAAGTGAGTTGCAAAGGATCGGTGACCGTTAATGTACGTATTAATCCTACCTACTAATATTATAAATGTTTGTACGTTTGTTCCGTTTTCACGCTAAGACTGAAAGGATTTGTCTAAAACTTGGTAGGTAGATAGATTAAACCCTGGCTATACATATAGGTACGCTACTTTTTACCTTTTTTTAATTCCTACGGGAAAAGTTAAAAACAACACGGGCGAAGCCGTGGGCGGATGTATTGTCATTCTATATATGATTGAATTTATATTTATTGTTTAAGCCTACAGTTATTACGGAAACAATTATAGTAGAAATAATAACTAATAAAGGATTTTCTTTAATTTTAGGCTAGGGATGGAGTTGTAAACACGACACAACATAGTGATAATTGTATTCCAAGTGAAATTTAAAATGATATATTGCTATCAATAGACAACTTGAAAAAACAAGTACAGGCTTCCGATGAACCTATTCTAAAACTGTATAACGATACTTTAACTAAATATAAAAATTCAACACATGACATTGTAACTACATTTCCATCGTATTCAAATTTGAAACAGCCTTTATAATGCAAGAAACCAATCATTGGGTGTTTCAAAAACGGTATTTTGTTACACGGAAGAAATAGAAATACCACTAAAATTTAAAGATTTTCTATTAACTGACTATTATTATGAAGGAACGCGTATAATTGTTTTTTATTCATTCAAAGCAAGAGAGTTAATGAAAAAGTTAAAAGAGTATTTCGTGGATAGAACCTTTCAATGTTGCCCTAAACCTTTCGTACAGATATTTACAATATTTGGCGATACGGGAAGCACAAATGAGTCTACTAATGTGGCGCCTTTGGTTTTTGCTTTTCTTAGTGACAAAAAGCAGTCCACTTATTTTGCGTTATTTGAAATGCTAAGATCACAGTTAAATTGGTGTCCAAAAATATTACATTGTGACTTTGAAATGTCTATTCTGAACAGCATTAAAGAATTTTATCCAACAATTAAAATTGTAGCCTGTTATTATCATTGGTCACAATGCATTTGGAGAAAAGCAAAAAAAATTGGTATCTCAAAAACTAAATCAAAAAGAGTCCAAAGAATTATTTCATTATGCTCAGTTTTTCCACTATTGCCGAGTGAAAAATTTGAAGAAGGCTGGGATTACATAAAAGAAGAGAGTGGTGTAGAAGCTAACAAACTGATTCAATATATTAAGCGTTATTGGATTAAAGGAAACTTTGATGAATTTTCTCAGCTTATAAGTGTATTTAGCCAGAGGCATAGGACTAATAACATTTCAGAAAGCTCACATGCAAAACTTAGTCGGCGCATTAATTCCAAAAATGTTACAATGTTTCGTCTATTAAATGTTTTAGAAAATTTTACAAGACGCATTACCAATTATTATTAGACTATAAAGGTTGTCAATCACATCTGCAGCATATTGCTTAAAAAAAAGTAACGAAGCATCAGGAAAACATTGAGGCTTAAAAAGTTACCTCTAAATACCTAAAATCAATGACATCAATCAGGCTTATTGACTAGGTAGATCAACAAAACAAAAGCTCCATAAAATACCAAATCAGTACGTTAAAAATATCGCTGCGTCATCGCAATTTGTCTGATTGTATGACCAAACTATAAGCTTCGTGGACCAAACTATGGGAGAATGATCACGGTATGATTTATTATCCACTGAAGTTAGAGCAAATTAGTGTTTTTTGTCTATACGTCCCAATACCCTATTATTTGTACAGAACCACAAAATAAAAGTTTCAGAAGGGCCACTCCCGCCTTCAAAAATAATTACGTCATCTTGCCAGACTCACTCACTCTTTGGGCCAACGCTATAGCACTATTATGTTCGTGCGTGAAATTTTGCGTTTGGCGTTTTGATCTGAGACAGAACTTAGAACCAACATAAAATGGTAGTTTAATACGTAATAATTCATATATTTATTATGCTAAATTAGATTTAACGTAATTTATATGTTTTGTTTCTAAAACCAGAGTTTTTGTTATAAGACTTGGCAGCACTAGCGCTATTGATATTGTAATTTATTCTTATGCCCAAACAACAAAAACAAATACCAACAAAAAAACCTACAAACCTTAAACAAAATTACTTGCAGATATAAAAAAAAACGAACCAAATAATCTTATATCACAATCCAGGAGAATCACAATAGTTAACTGCTGTCGGACAGCAAGATTGGCTATAATAAAATTTTATTTCATCGTTAAAGTTGCTTAATTTATGCCACGAAAGTTTAGCATATCGGTGCTGCAATCTCACATGGGCTTTCAGTTTATACAACCTCTACAACGCTAAAGGTCATATAAGTTCGAACACTATGAACGATATACGATGTTTTGGTCCGAGCTCAAAACCTGTAGGGTTAGGACTAGGGAAATTATACCACTTTCACTGTTTGGGTTTTAGGGTCGTCGGCATTCAGTTGGTTTACTTGAATAGACAGTGAAATGGGTGGAAAATTGTAATTTATATTAAATTCAAACATTTTTCTTTTTTTATTTAAAAACTCAAAATTGTTTTAGCAAATTTTTAGTGAGACCAAGTAAAAAATAAATTCTTAACAAAACTAGGAATAAATCTTTCCACTTTGATCAACTAAGCGGAACAACTAGTTGTTCCATTATTATGTTTTTCGACGTAATGTTCGTTCTGTTCACAAAACTAATTAACTTTCACCAAAGATCTAATGTAATGACGAATAAACATTGGCCTTCTTATACAAACCCTAGAGGTCAACTTTCTATACCCTAGAGGTCAACTTTCTATGTGTTTTGAAATTTCTATCTATAACAAAAATTAACCTCAACACTTCCCTCCTAATATCACTTATCCTGACACAAGATTACGAAAATATTCTCGTACATAATATAAGGTGAACACCTCTGCGATTGACGCTGAGTTTGATAAATTACTTTTATTGGTACATTTGTCAAGGGGATATCTATCATCCGTAACGACTCTACAAGGACCCTTATCTGACATCAAATCCAAATTGATCAAATGCAGACAGAGAATTGGAATGTAATTTTCAAGCGATTTGAAATTTGTCTCCGTGATATTTTTTTGCATTTGCAGTAGTGAGATGAGTATTGGAAACGGAATAAATTAACGAGCGAATAAGAATGACAAAGCTTTTGAGAAGACTGTTCGAAGTTAAATTCCTAATTCTTACGATATTTACTGTTTTTCCACTTCGACTAATTCTTAATAACATGCAACGACTGACTACACTTCCCTGTCCCCATACTACACAAAGTTCTAATACGGAAATGTCCAAAGGTTTTTTATTCAATCCGGCTACTATTTGGAAAATATAGAGCATTATATGCATATTCATAAAACCACGTAAAGGTACTTTTGACGTAAAAAGACGTAAAAAAAAAATAACGCATATATGATTCACGAGCGTGATAGATCACATAATAAGTTCATGAGTCCCATGAATCACATTGATTCCGCTCATATCTGCTTCATTGAACGTATAAATACAGTATTTTAAGTACCACGTTCATGATCGCATATGGTTCATTTTTATCTGTGTAAAGTAAAAAAAACAGGTTAAAAGTGAGAATGTAATTATTAGCATATAATTAGAAAAGTTTTCACAAAATCGCCAAAACAGTTATATACAAAGGTGGCTGGTATATACAAAGGTGGAACATATTTAGTATGAATTTTTTGAAGACGATTAAAAGTCATTACTTCACAATGTTGATGTGTTCAAAAACATCTTTTTATTCTTTGGGCTTACCGCAAACAATATGGGTGGAATTATTTTTATTGGCCGTACCGAATTACGAAGTTTATTTGCAAGAATAGGGATTTATACCTACCAACACATGTCAAGAGTGTGGTTTTGTTAGCAAATATCATTGCGTGTTTATCTGTGTAGGCTTAGAAGATATATACTGTAAAGTGTGCGCAGGTGATATGTTTTTTAAAGAAAACAATTACCTAATATAATTGAATACACAAGAGCTCATTGCGAAATAGGGATACGATTATTTTTTTTGTCATAGAATATATAATTTTGTTGTATTTTTGTAAATTTATTAATGCTTACTTTTTTTATAATTGAATACGCAAGAGTTCATTGCGAAATGAGGATAAGTTTGTTTTTGTCATGGAATATATAATTTTGTTGGAATTTTGTTTTTTTATTACTGCCTACTCATTTAGGTATCTAACTATATGTAAGAAAACGTATATACTTTTGACCGCCAATTAATATCAGTTCAAATAAAAAGCCAAGACGTAACGCCACAAACTACCGAGTGAGGCCGGTCTTCGAAACATGTGTGTGTAGGCCAGTGTTGCCACGATAATCCAAATCCAAAATATACCCCAACATCACAAAAAAAAAACATTAACAATTAAAAACGGTACGAGTATCACATGAGATAACAAAATTATTTTTATTTGGTCTGAGCAATCAATGACAATAGAAAAGATTTTAGATTGGACGTTATCGATAAATATGTAATCATCACTTATTCTATTAAAATGTATGTTCCGTGGCGTGGAGAGCCTGTCACCAATAAAACTGCGGCGGTGAAAAGGTTAATCAAAACGCTTAAATTATAATTTTCTTGATGATTGACAATTTCATATTTACAAGCATAAAATAAGGAAAACTGTTGGATTCGTTAATGTTGATTTCGAGTTGGTAAAGTTATAAAACGAAGTAAATGGCCGAAAAACGTGGAGATTTCATCGTCGTGACTACTGCAAAGGGGGAACAGTGTATCTTACAAGATGGTATGAAATATTGTTTTCATAGGAAAAATAAAAATAAAACTTTAAATTTCCGGTGCACTAACAGACACATTTGTTCTGCATCAATCACAACTGATGAAAACGAAAAAAAAATAAACCGGACCAGCACTCACACCTGTTTACCAGATTATGACAGAAACAAAATTGAATTGGCAATGCATTCTTGCAAACAAAAAGTTTGTCAATCTTTTGATCCTATTCAACCAATATTTGAAAATGCAATACAAGGATAAAGGAAGTTCATAACTCCATTTTATTACCAAGCTCTTCATCAAAAAAGGATTCCTTGTGGAGCAAGAAAGCGGACATTAGGCACAGACCATCTGAAATTCAAAAAACCAAGTGACGTTACTATCCCAGACCTTTTAAGTGAAAACTTTTTGGCAGCTGTACACGGTGACGAAGAAAAATTTTTTGTATTTGTTAGTAAAAAATCTAGAAGCCTTATTAAAAAAACACTAGATTACTCGGTGATGGCAACTTTAAAGTACCAGCACCTTTCGATCAATTATACACTATACATTATGATTCTTAAAAATGAATCAGAAAGCAGCCGCACCATTATATTACCCAATAAAAAACAAGAAACATATGTAGCGCTCTTTGAAATTCTCAAAACAGAATTGGGAATGAACATCACACATTTCAAAAGCGATTTTGAGATTGCAGTTTTGAATGCGGTAACCTTAGTTTTCCCCAATGTAGAAAAATCTGGTGGCTTCTTTCACTACATGAAAGCTATACGAAAAAAAAGCAAAGAGTTTAGTTTTAGTTCAAAGTTTACAAAATTAGTATCACATTTACCATTACTCCCAAAAAAAATGATACCTGAAGCCTGGTTTTTACTGCTTGAATCAAAGCAAGTTCAAAATATAGATAAATTTCAAACTTATTTTGAAAATTTTTGGATGAGTAAGTTGACACCAGAAATATTTGGATGCGCTGATGAAAAAACAAGAACGAACAACCACCTAGAAGGATGGCATCATCAATTGAATAGAAAATTATCGAAAAACCAAATCTGTACAATTTCATAGCTGTTTTGAAGAAAGAAGCGACACACTTTGATGTGATTATAAAACGAGCAGCAACTACGCTGCTAATAAAAAACCAAGAAAAAGGGACATAAAATTTGACAAACATTTAAAAGTACTACAAAGAGAACTTACCGATGGACAGCTATCTATAAAAGATTTAAAAAAAAAAACAACATACATGAGTTACCAAAGAAATTACCAAAGGAGTTACCAAACTTGTAATGGAATCAGGATCTGACAACTCTGGCTCTGAAACTGGATCCTTCTCAGAGTCTTCCTCAGAAAGCCTCGAACCTTCTTCAGACTACGAAGAACATTGCAATGACGATGAGGGTTTGGTACATTTATTGAGTTAAACGCTGATTATAATTATATATCCCTACCTTTTATGTTTCGATTTTTATTTATTTGAATATTTTTAATGACTGTACTTATACATGGTCTATCCAGAAAGTAACGTACTCAGAAAATAAACTACAAAGAAAGTGAGTCTCACTTTGTATGGAGAGACCAAAAATTTTTTTGTCGCAGGAAATTTTTTTTTCGTGAAAAGTTGTTCAGTTTGACGGGTACTATCACTACACGGCGGGAACCTGAATTTTTAATTTCATGCCAAAGTTGTAAACAAAAGTAGGGCCGTTATAGAAAAATTAGTGCAATTTTAAAGATTACGATTATTGCGAAAAAAGATTGTTAAAATTTATTTTCATCTCTGTTATAAAACTTCATTAACAACCAAACATAATGACTCAGATAAATTTGTAAAAAGCTGCAACATACATTTTGTTTAAAGGAAATTAGTTTTTCTCGTGCAAAATAAAAAATGAACTTGCAACACCAAAGAAGTTCACAACATTTTTTTTTTTAGCTATTTATGAAGCCAAAGCAAAAAAAAAACCACGCACGTTGGTCTACGCCATTGTTTTGCTGTAATGGCTGTCATTGTCAATTTGGCTTCTGTCTGATGTCTCGAATGCGATTTGTTCCGTGCTAGCGTTGATTTATTGTTTTCCGTTTGGTTTGTTGGTGGTTTTTCTGTTACGTTTGTGTTTGTTTTTTCTTGTTAAGTTTGCATTGTTATAAATTTGTTATCATTGGTTCAGTGTGAACAAAAACATTATGGAACCTACTCCAGGTTCTTCAACTATGGAACCTGTCCCAGGTCCCTCAACTATGGAACCTGTCCCAGGTCCCTCAACTATGGAACCTGTCCCAGGTCCCTCTACTACGAGGGACACGATTAATTCGCGTCTTGGAGTTAGAGGACCATCGACTTCGCAACACACGCCTCCTTCACCACCTAAAAAACGACCGCGAACTTCCATAACTGCTGCTGAAAAAGTTATGATCATGAATGTTTATAAGCATACGTACGAGACGTGGCCAAAGGATAAGTACTGGTCGCTTAACGATTGTGCAAATAAAACAGCTTCAATTTTGGGGATTGGAGAAAGAACTGTCCGAAAGATAATCAAAGAGAATAAAGAAAATGAGGTATTTCCTTCACCGCAAAAACGAGGACCGAAACTTAACTTTAAAGACAAATATGACGATTTTGTTTTTGCTGCAATAAGGCGAAAAGTGTACCAATTTTTCTTCAGAAATGAGCCCCCTACTATAGCCAAGGTGAGAGTTTCAATGATCTGCTTAAAAATTGACTGATTACCGAAACTAACTATACATTCTATGACAGTTTGCTGTATCATTCTTTAGGCGTTATTATTAGTAATCAGGTGTTATAGGTATATGTACAATTTATTCTTTCAGGTTCTACAAGTTGTTAATGATGATCACGAGCTGCCTAATTTCATGGAGTACCATGAGGAAGATACTAAAAGAGCTGAATTTTAAATACACAAGAAGAAGTCGTCAAAGCTGCTTGATTGACCGGCAAGATATAATACTCTGGCGAAAACGATACTTGATTTCTATCAAACAGTATCGCAGAGAAGGAAGATTTATATATTATCAAGACGAGACTTGGCTAAATGAAGGTTAAGTGTGCTTGAACTTTTAAATGTATAAAATCTTGCCTGCGTGCACCACCACACTTATTGCAAATAAACGATTTATTTATTTATTTATTTATACAACAATTTTCAAAGTATTCCATAGTTGATGATGATAATGATGTAATCCTGCCGTGTTTGAGATGTCCCTACATATTTACTATTATTCCATATTTATAGTAATTTAATCTAATCTTTGTCAAATAATAATTATTTTTCTAAAATCAAGTCACTAAAAACAAAGTGAACTATCACAAATAATATTAATTATTTTTTAAATTATGTTTGTTTTACAATTACAGGTCATACCTTAAATAAAGTATGGGTTGACACAAATGTGGAGTCTTCAAGGCAGGCTTTTCTTGAAGGGCTTACTACAGGGCTCAAAGCTCCTTCTGGAAAGGGAAGGCGGCTTATTATAAGCCATATTGGCAGCGAAGAAGGTTTTGTTGAAGACAGACTGCTGATGTTTGTATCAAAAACAAATAGCCAAGCCAGGAAATGAATTCAGATCATTATGAGGAGTGGTTGAGAGGTATTTTACCTAAATTAAAACCAAATTCCGTGCTGGTTATCGATAACGCACCATATCATTCTCGAAATGATCTGGGCACAGGTAAAGGGGTACGTCGGAAGGAACAATAAGACATTCAAGATGGCAGATATAAAAACCCTATTGGACGAGGGGTTACAAAATGTGACGCCGCAAAAGTGGAGTGACTGCATTACCCACACAATAAAAGTTGAGGATAAAATGTGCAAACTCGATCACCTGATTGATGACGTAGTAGAGCAATTTATAGTATAGTAATATAGATAAAGTAATGGGTGTTGTTATGTGTGATTTAGTATGATAACTGAATTAATCTGACTCTAGTAAATTTGCTGACAGAAGGGTAAGTGTCCTACTTCGGGTACAGGAAATTAAAGTCCAAAATAAGTTAACTGGTTATATTATTGTCCGCACATTATTAAACACAGAAAGCAATGTATGACGTAATGACACAGCGCGCGCAAGGGAACGTTAGCAGAGAGCACGGCGACTCGATCGTACGTATACGGGAAGACTGGCATGTCGCAGTTCGGCCACACGCCGTTTCACCTAAGTTGCTGACTAGGCAGTGTGTCACTACAAATGTAACAGACGAATCTGAAGAAAGTTTATCAGATTCAGAATAAAATTGTTGTTTTTATTTTTCATCCTCATCAATACACTATACAGGTTATTTTGAAACCATTTGGCATATTTAAATGTAGTATTTAGATTAGACCGCCATTTACAACAACTTTTTCCAAGGAAAATAGGTCGAAAGTCAATTTTTGGACCTTCCAATGGTGTTAGCGACTTTTGTATGAAAAATCCCGTCGATATGTCGATGACGCTGATGTTGTCAGCTCTATAGGCAGGGTTCAAACGCCGCTACGGGCAAACATTTGTGTGATATGAAGAGACTATTGTCTTATTTCTAAAAAAAAATACAACAAAAAATGTTTTTGTTAACTGGAATGTCATTTTGACAGTGAAGTTTCTTTGTTTACAACTTTGGCATGAAATTAAAAATTCAGGTTTAGGTCGCCTGAACATCAGTGAGCTGTAGACCTATTATTTATTTTTTAAATGGCTGAAGTCGACGACCAGTTCCTAATTCTTTATTTTCCTTTAATTTTATCTTGCGTAATTGCGCAAATTAGTTTCGGGACGAATTCTTCTTGAAAATTCCTAATTTTACCAATTCTTAATTTTCCAAATGCTTACATAATTTCCTAACTTTTTTGCAAATTCTGTTTTTTTTAAAAGAAAGTACAGTTAGACATATTATTTGTGAAATTTTTAATATGCGGCAATTATTTTTTTGAATCAATATTTGAAGCCTAAACATTTGTGAGTAGCGTACTTGATTTCCTGTAGCAAATGGGTACAAAAATATATTTGATTTTATTTATAATTTTTCTTTTAAGAGCGTCTGTAACAATTCTTTCTGTGGATAGAAGGCGCGACTCGGTGTGGCCGCGCTTAACCGTGCCGCTTCGCTACGCCGCCGTTACGCGTGATCCGTGGTTTAACGTGTCTTCCAAAGCACGAATCATCATTCTTTTCTGACAATAAGACGATTCAATGCAATGTCCTAACCAAAGCTGGATGACATTTTTGTATTTAGCTGATGGGACAGCCTACCAGATTTCAAAGCCTACCAGATTTCAAAGCCTACCAGAACCCTTCGAATAATTATTTACGATTCATGTAGACATTGGCAGCACAAGAGAGGTTACTACAATAATACCATTATTTTATTGTTTATTGCCCCAACAAGAAGGAGTCTACTTTACTGAAGTATTTCGTGTATTGAAAGTGTCAATTTACTTTTCCAAAAGCGACTGGGAAATTGCCATAATGAATGCAGTCAAAACTGTGGATCCCGATGTATGTATAAAAGGTTGTTTTTTTTTTTTTCATTTTACAAAGGTGATTTGGAAGAATGCGGAGAAAATAGGAATGTTAATGGATAAACAACACAGAAGGATAGTAGGCTGACATCCAATTTAGCCCTTTTGCCTGTTCAATTTGTCCCAGAAGCTTGGTTGTTCATTTTGAACACAACACTGGACGATGCCGTAACAGAAAAATTCATGTCATATTTCGAAAAATAGTGGATGACAAAAATGGGTTCAAATACGTGGTGTTGCTCTCATGAGCGTCATAGGACTACGAACGGTCTAGAAGTTGGCACTTCCGCCTCAACAAAAAGATTGGGAAGAAAGAATCTTTACTCATAATTTAAAAACGTTTTGAAAAAAGAAGCAATATTATTATGAAAAATAGATTAAACAAAATGAAGTGTACGAGTATACAGAGCCACGGAAAAAAACAAACAAAATTTATCTTCAAAGACGCATAAACTGAATAATTCGAAAATTAGGAAAAATATAGAAGATCAACTAGCAGGAAGAGTCACACCTGAGGAATGTTTGCAAAATTTATGTCGATTTTAATAGGATTTATTATTATTTTTTACTAGTGGTTCTTTGAGATTTTAAGTTAATTTCACACATAACGGTATTAATAAATTAGTATGGTTTAATTTTTTGCAGTCGGACGGTCGTGCAGTAAATATATTATAATACATCATATTTGCTTTCTTTATAATTATGACTGGACTTGTTACAAAATATCCGAATTCATAATTAGGAAAATTAGGCATTCGGAAAATTAAGAATTGGTAAAATTAAGACTACATAAACAAGAATTCGTCCCAATACTAATTTGTAAAATTACACACGTGGAAAATTCAAAATAAGGAACTGGTCGTCGACTTCGATTTTTTTTTTTACGTTTTTAACCCTCATTCATTTTTTAAAATTTCCAAGAACTGACTCGACAAAAAATCGACTAATTTATCGAACCTGCTCACAAAACACAAGAATCGGTTGAACTGAGCTTTCTGCTTCATTCATAATACAAATTAAAATACCCATTTTTGTGACATATTTACAGGGAAGAAAAATGTGGGATAAATCACAAAAATAACAGTCATTTTTAAAATTAATTATAGGCATATATTGTTAATTTTATTTTACATCTTTGAAGCAGAAACGTATTATGTATTCTACTCTATTTATTACAAAAATAAGGATTGTTACTCGTATTTCATCAATAAAATTTTAATCACAAGAATAATTTTACTTTAGAAATTCGCCTAAGATTATACTAAGATAGATATTGTGGAATAACTTATTTTCATACAATAATAGTTATATAAATAAAATCATTGACAAATTGTACTCTAATTTAAATGTACACACATCAAAAAAGTTTGCGATCACTTTGAAAAATCGAAGTATTTTTTTGTAACGGTAGATTATTAAAAAGAATAGAATTATATAATAAAAAAATAAAACAGTTCATTTTTTTCCTTATAAAAAGGCTTTCAGTCCTAGCTTACGCTCATTCAGAAATCGGATTTAGTCAATTTTTACGGATTTAAATGCTTTTTCGCAGAAAGTTGAGATTGAAAAAATGCCAAGAGGATTATCAGAAGTTTTACGAACAAGAATAGTAGAACTTTGAGGGAAGAAGGATACACCACGAGAGAAATAGCACGCAGGCTTGCTATATCTCAATCCTGTGTCGTGAACACGTTGCAGAGGTACCACGGGATGTGTAATTTAGCTGACTGACCCTGCGCAGTGGTCGCTCAACTGTTTTGACTGCTGCCCAAAAGTGCTATATTAGATTTCTGGCAGCCCGTGATCCAACAATCAACGCTACTAAAATAAAAGTAGAAATTCGGGCCGCCTCTGGGCTTGAAGTAAGCACTCAGACCATTCGGAATTGCTTGCACCAGGCTGGATTAAAAGCATGGAAGTCTTGGCGAGCGCCTCTGAATACCTGGCACCGTCAACGACGGAGATTGCGCTAGGCTTCTGCAAAATAAAATAAATGAAAAATAAAACATTTGGAAAAACTATCACTATCTGTTCGTTGACGAATCGCAAATCAGTACTCATCCAGATAACCGACGTGTCCGTGTCTGGAGAAGACTAGAAGACTGTGAAAGGCAAAGAACTGCCACTGGAACAGTTCAGCAAGGCGGGAAATCGGTGTCCTTTTGGGGTGGTATTATGATTGGAGCTAGAACACCTTTGATCCCGTATCGAGGCTTCATGACAGCACAATGTATAAAGCAGTTGCTATTGATGGAATTGTCAGACCATTTCGAGTAAACCATGGGCACCAATTTGTACTGGTCGATAATGCGCCCGCACATTGAGCTCAACGATTCAATGCTGCTCTCCGAGAACACAAGGTTAGAGTGGCCTGCCGGCTTGCCTGACTTAAACCCAATAGAGCACGCGTGGGATGCTCTTAAGCGAGCTGTTTGGAATCGTCAGCTACGACCCCAGACAGTGCCAAAGCTCAGGGAAGCCACTTTTCAAGAATGGGACAGGTTATCCCAAGAAATGCTGGATAACTTGATCCTCAGCATGCCCAGGAGGATTTTCGCATGTGTTCGTGCCAAGGCAGGAGTTATATTATATTGAATATAAACCTTTTATTAATAAAATGTTGTTTATGTTTGGTTAAACAGGCTTTCTCTTTCAATATCTGTTACGATTACATTATGATTAATTACTCAATTTCTTTTTTAACAAGGCCGGAAATCTTAGTCTTATTTTTTAATTTCAAACAGGGTATTTCTGTTTAAAGAAAACATACAAGTTACAATTTTTCTTGAAAAAGTTAAATTTTTAAATTGTATTTGCTTATGCTGCGTGATTACAATTTTTTTTTATATGTGTATCTCTAACAGTAGCCACCACATGCAGCCGGACGCTTTGAAGATGAGAGCACCCTTATTCCGTTGTAGCAGAGCTTCACAATGCATACATCTAGCCATATGTGGTGGCTGCTGTACCTACCTACACCTAGTTTAAGCTTTATTATCTATATCTATCTATAAACTACAGATTTTACTTTTTAATCATAAAATCTAACTAAATCTATTGAGCAAAAGCTATATCTAATAGATTTGTTACTTTGCGACTGTGAAAGTTTATACTAACTTATTTGGGCTGCTCACTTGGGGGAGGTCCAGTCCATGTAATTTTTGCATCTTGCCACCTGTAAAGAAACCGATTTAAATATTTATAAATTAAATAAATAAATGGGTAATGCTAGTATTTTGTGGTTCTGTTTACGAGTATGTGAATAAAATCAATCTATGTATTAACTATTCCGCTTCTAGACAAGTTCTAGATCTGGGAAAAAACCCATCATCGAATACAACGTTTTATGAGCGCTGAACTTTAATGTGTCAATATTTTCTTAGTAAAAAGCAGTGTTAAATTTCGTCGACATTTCACAGAGCTTGGTGGCGTAATTGGTAATGCGCCTGTTTCTGGCCCGGATAGCCAAGGAGATGCAGGATTTCAATATAATCATCATAATCTCAGCTGCTGGACGAAGGCCTCCAAGTCCAAGGATCGCCTCAATGACAAGTCCATTTACAGTGTAGAAAATCCTTACTAATACCTATAAAACACGAATGTTTGTAAGTATAGATGTATGTTTGTTATTCTTTCACTAACGGATTGGGATGAAATTTGGAATAGAGATTAGTTAGTTCTCTGGATTAACACATAGGATACACATTTTTACAGGAAAAAGTCTTATTCCCACGGAAAACTCTTACACACCGCGAGCGTAACCACGGACGGACCGTCAGTTAAAAATAATTGTACTTAGTATGAATGAGTTTCTCCAGTGGAGTAGCACTGATGTCGTCGTTGCGCAGAGCACTGGAAGAATCATCATGAGCCCTGGTGTCCACGTTGAGGAGTACATGGCATCCTCCGCACGTATAGTAATGGATATCGAATCTAGCAACAAAAATTTGTTTTTACAATTACAATTACAAATCAAAATACTTTTTTTGGGATTTTGGAATGTTCTGGTTGAAAAGTTGTTCTATTTCATGAACCCGAAAGGTTTCACGTTATTTAACCAACATTGTAAAATAGGATTCTTATTACCTTCTTTCAGCATGATAATTTCTCAGTAGCTCTCGGTTAGTGTTGAATAAAACGCCATAGTGTCCCGAGCAGCTGGTTACCTGTGATGAAGAACAAAATTACTCTTTTACAAAGAAGTTAATGAACATTTTATTAAAGGAAATTAAAACGAAGATTTCCGTTTGAAGGCATGATAAAATCTCCAAGTATTAAAAATAAATAAGTAGTACTTGTAGGTATTAAAAATAAGTCGTGTGGTGACGGCAGAGTAGAATACATTTGTCATCAACCCCTATTCTTTCCGTGGGTGTCGTAAGAGGCGACTTAGGGACTACACATTGAACAGGGAACGGGCAGCAGCGCTCTCTGGTACAGTAACCTTTTAATCTGCGATCTACAACCCGCCTGCCAAGCGTGGAGATTATTGCAAAACCCTCCACTTAAGTGGAGGAGGCTCATAGTCCAGCAGCGGACTGTAACGGGCCTTTGATAATTAAAACTAAAATATGTCTATATCTACATAATGAACAGCGTAATAAATAACACTATTTATTTAGTTTGTGTGTTGTTCTCTAATTTATACAATTACAACAATTATTATCATTTTGATTGTAAGCATTCAAATTTTGAAAAAGCTGGAGTACGATAAATGGAAAATGCTTAATATTTAGGAAAACAGCATTGACTAAAGGAAATTTTTTAGTCAGTTGGAGGACTTTTCTTCTTAGAGTTTCGATTCATGTACAGCCGAGTGTACAGAGCGGTTAGATAATATTATGTGCGGACCAGTAAGCAGCTAAAGATATAGCATTATCGGTTACATTACAAAACCACGTGTCTAAATAGGTCCTATCTCCTCCGAGGTGTTGGGACACAAGGCAGGATAGTAAGTATCCCATTGTTTTGGGAGAGACGCTGATGCTGCAACGGTATGCTCTTAATATCGAATCTAAAGTCCGAATTGCACATAATTATCATTGCTTCGGTTGACTAGACGAATTAAAATTAATTTTACGTTTACCAATGAGAACTCTTACCCATATAGGCATAGCTGGAGTCTTCAGCCTCGACCCAGGATTGGATTTGTTGGTGCTCTTGGATCCGCCTTCCTCGCTACCGTAAAATACCAACAAACCGACGGGGCTTCTTGACAGTATCCCAAACTGCGGCATTGCCTACAAATTATTACACACATTGTAAATATTGTCACTTTATTATACGATTTGCATAAACTCGCGTTCCTTCGTCCACATCTTTCAAAAACGACTACAAAACAAAATATAGAACGTTTTTCGACTGTCAACTGTTTTTTTTTCGAGACGTATCTCGGTGGCCATGACTAACGAGGTTTCCTTATAAAGAGATTAGATTACGTTTTTTAATATTTTATTTTATTGAGAGCGTCAGTGATCTAGTGGCTAGGGCCGCTTCCTTCCGCTCGGGAGACGCGGGTTCGATCCCACCACGTACCAATGTGTTTTCGAATTTCGAATTCATGTATTCGTTTGTTCCACGCTCTTACGGTGAAGGAAAACATCGTGATGAAACCTGCACACTCCCTGCAAAGAAATTCTAAGGTTGTGTGTGAAGTCGACCAACCCGCACTGGGCCAGCGTGGTCGGCTAAGGCCTAATCACCCTAATTCAGGGTATGCTCGAGCCCCTCGGTTGGAACATATATGACCTGTTGATGAAGCTTAGTGCACGAGAATGTTATTTTATTGAGTATTCTGAAAAAAAAGCTTCTAAGAAGTCATCGAAAAAAAAGTATAACGAAAATTCTACTTTTATTATTTTGTCGAGAGTTTTCTATGGAAAATTAACTTCATAATTTTCTTGCTTATAATCTTCTCACGTGCATGTTCAAAGATAATTCAAGGAAACAGGGAAATCTGAATCGTTTATCGAAAATTATTTATATAGATAGACTGAATGAAATCCGTCGTAGCACACTCACTCACTCACTCGTTCGGAGCAGACCTCATTATTGAGCAATTGTGCTTTGTCATTCACTTTGCAGATGAGATAAATCATATTACGAGAATATTCGATTGAATTCTGAGTACGATGTATTTGCAGAACGTCAGATTTGAACAATATTTATTAAGTTTTTTGTCTGTTTTGTCTATCATCAAACTGTTACTGAATATTTTGTTTTCTTGGTTTTCTCGCAATAGCTAAATTTGCCGAGACTTTTTTTTTAATTGTTTGATATATCGCCTATTTATTTTGACACCAATTCTATTCTACTTTTAGAGCTAACGAAGACTAAATAGCATATAATTAAGTTTTGTTTTTTAGGGTTCCGTAGTCAAAAAAGAACCCTTATAGTTTCATCATGTCTGTCTATCCGTTCGCGGCTTAGCTCAGAGACTCTAAGTACTAGAAGGCTGTTATTTGGCATGGATATACATATTAATCATGCCGACAAAGCTGCAGAATAAAATCTTAAAAAAAAAATCCTCTGGTACACGTCTGGTTATTTTTTTATTCACGATTACGTTATAGTGTGAGGTATCGTTGGACAGGTTAGTTAAAAATAATGGGGGTTTGCAAAAACCATTTTTTGTTCGTTTCAGAAAATATAGTTTTAAAGTGCTTAATTTTGTTAGAGTCAAGTGTCCCCCCACCCCCTACCAGCGAAACCGTTGTATTTGGAAATGAGAAAAAAATCACGACAGTAGTGTATAATATGATGAATTTAAAGGAAAACTATCAACATCAAGTAGGCTTTACAGGTTATCGAATAATATACCAACTTCAAAAACGAACTTGTACAAGTAAGAAATTTGTTACTAGAAATATCATAGAAAAATATTTCAATGAATCTTAACAGGTCCTAACAGGTACGTAAGTAGTATTGGACAACTGCGGAACCCTACACTTTGCGTGGCCCGACACGTGCTGGGCCGGTTTTTTTATTATAAATTAAAATATAAAGTAAGTAGTAATTAAAAAACAGCTTACATAGTGATCCTCATCACCGACGTAGACGACTCCATTGTGCAGGTACGGAGTAGCTCGACCAGTGAGGACCAGAGTGATAATATTGAGGGAACCCTCCACATGGGAAGATACTAGGTACGACAGTTTACCGTCTAGATCCTTTTTGATACTGAAAATATCAGGAAACACAATTTTAAAGGCTTTTTTTTTTACTTACATCTTAAATATTTATTTCTTATTTAATAACAAAAAGGAATTAAGTGTTCTAAATACCAGTATTTGTTATAGAAAACAAACATACATAATCTTGAGAAACTTGATATTATTTGGACCAGACCCAACCTACACATCTTGAATGAATTCGCCGTAAAATAATACATGGATCAAAAATCATCTCATCTTTATAAGACTGAATATTCCATAAAATTATAACAATGTGCTTTCTTTTCTTTCGTATAGTGGTGTTTACTGTTTTTTAAAAATGATAAGCAATCAGTGACGAATGGAAGGTTACGAGTAGCAATAAATTGCATTCGAGCTAGCAAACTAATAAACTAAGGTAGGCACTTTTTCTATTTGCAAGATTCGGTGGTCTAGTGACTAGGGCCGCTGTCTTCCGTCCAGGAGACGCGACTTCGATCTTCACCACGTACCAATGTGTTTTCAAATTTCAAATTCATATGTGCGTTTATTCGACGCTCTTACTACGGTGAAGGAAAACATCGTGATGAAACTTGCACACTCCTGCGAAGAAATTCAAAGAAATAATCGCCCTAATTCAGGGTAGGCTCGAGCCCCTCGGTGGGGGACGTTTATGAGCTATTGATAATGATGATCAGGCAAGAAAAGCTATTTGGACATTTAATAACTCTTACTACACAGTTAGCCGAAATAGTCCCTACCTAACCTGATAATA
This sequence comes from Carpatolechia fugitivella, assembly GCA_951230895.1. Classification (NCBI taxonomy): domain Eukaryota; kingdom Metazoa; phylum Arthropoda; class Insecta; order Lepidoptera; family Gelechiidae; genus Carpatolechia; species Carpatolechia fugitivella. Next base: position 1,856,625 of record OX579649.1, read on the forward strand.
ATATTTATATATAAAAAAAACTTACTTCTCGCAACCTCTTGACAAAACGATTGAATACAGCAATAACATAGCACCGGGACCTTCTTCTCCTTGAAACTAAAATAATAAAAATATTTAGTTAGGACACAGTTCATGAAGACGCTACCAATGTTGTGCTCGTAGAACTGATACACATTGGGGCCGAAGATTGGGGCAATCAAATTGCAATACGCTATAAGGATGTGACACTAGATGATCCATCAATTTGGTGAAGGTCTAATGTGATAATGATAAAACAATATCACGTATTTTGGTTTAGACTAGATATTCCACGTTTACAAAATTATTCAAAAAAAGTTTTATTTTTATACGACAGTCGTCGCTCGTCGCTTTTTTGGTCTCTTCTCAAGTTTTCAGGAAATATTTTTTTTTTTCTATATTTTTTTATCAATCACACAGGCAGATAAATTAGGGCATATTTCTCGACATGAGAAGTATTAGGTCGGATCTACATATCCGACCAAGATACATTTTTAGCTGCTAGGCATACTGAAAATATCTAAATCTGGCCACTTACAATAAAAGAATGAAAAAACAATTATGAAATTCGAAAAAAGAACTTTTTAGGGAAAAAGTGATTTTGGTCGGATAATAAGTAGATCCAACCTAATGCTTCTCAGTCGAGATTTGTCGACTTGGTAAAAAACGAGGAGTATTTTTATTTTTAAATACAAGCAAAGCCAAAATAATTTACTTACCAAGTAAAGATACCGCTTAATAAAAATTTGAAGGTCCTCCAAGCTCTTGAAATCGAACAAGTGCAGCTTGAAACAAAATTATTCTGAAATTAAAAAAACAGCACTCATAACGTTACCGTTTTTTTTTTTGTAATTTCGTTACTCAGCCCGCGACTTTGCCCGCGTTTGATTGTGGATTTTCTGTTTTTCTAACTAAAAGTGCTATCTACGAACGCGGAGATACTACCTATATAGTTTCGAGTGCGTTGCACAGATGGTGCTTTTTTGAAATCTTATTGGGGTGAAGTGCTACACTGTAGGAATATGACATTTTCCCGCAGTACAAAACAGCTTACAAAATGATCTTCGTACCTTTCATCAATATCAGTTCAATCATTACTTATAGTTTAGCCGTAATAAAGTAACAGCCAGACAGAGTTACAGTCGTATTTATTACAAGAAGTTCACCTGCGGCCGCGCTCGCGTTATGTTAGATTTTCCCGTGGGAACAAGACTTTTTCCCGTTATAAATATCCTATATGTTATCCAGCTTTGGGTACAAACTATTTCCATTCTAAACATTAAAATCCGTTCAGAAGTTAAGGCCATAATTTTAGTAACGAAGGAAAAGGACTATGCCCAACAAAAAACGGACTTACAGTCTCAGTGACCTGATCCTGATAATACTGCGTGCTGTGTTGCACGTAGGTGTTGTCAGATGGTAAGACAACGATGGCTTTGGGTTCGACTCCAGGTTGAGGGTTGAAACCACCTCCGCAACGCCAAACAATGTCACTGCAAGCACGCCATAGGGCTTCGTCTTGACGTTCTTCTGAAGGACGGAGATAGCTGTTGAAAAAGCACCTTATGTTTTAGATGAACAAACAATATTTTTTCCTGCTGATAAAATGTTGTACCATACGAGTATAAATTATGTGCCTGTGTGTAATTTAGTTTGTCCTTTTTTCAGAAATAATAATTAGAAAACAAATATACTAAAATGTTTTGGAGTTCTCATACAGTCAGATAAGCCAATGAGAAAACTAAATGTTGAACGGTTTTTAATATCCAATCTAAAAACCACTTCCATGCAAAGCAAGATAACAAAGACAGCAATCACGCTATCTAACAAAAACTGAACGAAAAATTCCGCTTCAAAACTAAAAATACATATCCGCACAGAATATCCGGAGCAGGAATCTTAATACTACTCTTCCTTCAACTATAAAATAAAAATATAGCTGCTCAGCAAGAATGTATAGCTTATAATTTAAATAAACACCGCGGAATGGGTCGACCATAAAATCGTCCATTTAAGTAAAATATCGCCCGATGGTGCATAGTGCAGAGTTATGCTCGAGCACGTGGCAGAGAATTATGATCGGCGTTTTGAAGCTGTTGTGCCTCTAGTGTGTAGTTATGGTTTAGGGGCAATGGCGAGGAATCGTATTTTAAGATACGATCATCTTATTGCCAAATAAATTAAGCTTTAGCCAAAATAAAATAAAATATGTTGGGACATCTTCACACGCGGCCATCTGATCCCAAACTAAGCAGAGCTTTTACTATGGGTACCAGACAGCTGATATACATAACATAAATATATAATAAATACAAACTTATATAGATAAACAACAAACAGACACAAGGCAAACACAAGTGCTCATCACACGAATGTTTGCTCTGGGCGGGATTCGAACCCGCGACAGGAGTTAGATACACTACCACCTGGGCTACGGAGCCGTCAAAATTGCAGCTTAAGATATCTAATTTAAATCAGAATCAAAATCTTTTTACAAGATTTACATTGATAAATTCTACCCATTTTCAATGTTTAAACAAAGATTATTTGACACCCAAGGACGGGCTTTTCTGAAAAATGCTATAACTGTTTATATATGTATACTAATTGCAGTAGTATTTTTCCTAAAAATCAATGTTCGATAGTTTTTAAATCCAAACGTGTAATCCCGTAAACGTATTTTATGTTCCATATTTTTCAGATTTACATCGAAGCTCTGAATAACCTCTCCTCCATACTTCAGCGTCGGTGCCGTATCGAACTAGGATCGTTTGTTATAACCAACGGTATGATTTCAAAAGGGAACACTTGTAATTTTTATACTCATGCCTCGAGCTAGAAACAATATTGTGAGCGTATCTCGCGTTACACCTTACTTTGAAATATTGACGCTATTGAGCCCTAGACTCCTGGTTAAAAATATTTCGTGTCGAAAGGAATTTGTACGAGTAACATTCTGTATTTTGTTCGTAAATGAAAGTGATGTTTCTCTTTGAATTCTTTAAAAATCTAGATAAGATTGCTGCTAGTTTTACTTAAACATACTTTGCAAGGTGTTATTTTATTTGCCTTGCTATAAAATGAAACAGTAAAAGTTTACAAGCTGATTTCATGTCAGTGGTGTAATCAAAGTCGAAACTCTCGTGTTGATATTTCAAGTATTTCATGTAGGTAGAAGGACCAAAACACTTACGTATCGGGTGGCAAAGCGCTCTTATTGTCTTTGGTTACAGGTCTGGAATCAAACAGCAGCCACTTAATGATGTGGGCTTGCAGACCAGCTAGCAAAGACCTGCAGCCGTTTCTTGGAGCCGCCAAGCCGTAACCCATGGGTTGGTCTGCTGGCCTCATGGTGAGAGGAGACCGTACCCATTCCCCACGGGGCGGGCAGGCGGCTGTACCGAATACTGTCAAGCGAAGTTCCTGAAATTATAAGAATCAGTCATTATTTTCTCCTACTAGGTGTGCCAGGTAAAGGCCTGTTTTGTCGTGCTTTTCAGTTAGCATGACATAAATGAAATAAATAAAAGATATGACATTAAGGTTCGTATGAATATTTTTATTCCAGCCACGAAGATTCCCTAGCTCTAATACTATTTCCTAGAGGATTTTAGTGAACTCATCATTTTGAAATCGAAAAGTTAGTAAATCGTTTGAGCGATGGAACTAAAATAATATGACCGGAATTCGTGTCAATAAATTGATAAGACAAGATTGCAAATGTGATGCGTAAAAATCATAGGATTTTTATGTTTAAAAATAGTAAGCTTTACGGAGCTCATCTCTCCGTTTGTACAAATCATTTATCTTACCATAGCTAATTCATCAGTAATGGGAGTACCACCAACAACAACTGCTTTAGAACCCGGTGGAAACTTGTTGCGGGCATAGAGAACCCGTTCTATAACAAAATAGAAATAAATTATTTCATAACATCATCGTACAATTAATTGAAGAAAGACTTTTAGTTGAGCTTGAATATTTATAATTACAAACGAATTCCCAGAAAGCAAAATAAGGATCTTTAAAATTGGAATCCTATCCTATTATAAAATTTCAAGTGAATTATTCCGGTTTGATTCCGTCGACTTCGGTTGGTATTGTAGGCATGACAATAGTCGCCCATTGGCTTTGAAGCACCTCGAGAAGACATCTTATGATAAAATTCTTAGTATTTTCTGGAAAATAGTCTGCCTTGCCAAATAATGTTTAAACGCGCGGTAATACAAATACTAAGCAGTATACATAAAAAATTCAAACCAAATACTTCCTCCTGTGACGTTCCAAGAACGGTTCTTCTTGACATTTTTTCGTGGTGTTTTAACATCTCGCTTTTCTAACTAATAATATTCTAATTCCACTCAAACAAATAATAGCACAGATAATTCAAACAAAAAAGTTTTGACAGTTCTTGAATTAAATTGATTTGAAGTAGTAATATTCCAGGCAATCTTTGAAAATTTAAAAGCCTTTCAATCACAGCTACTTAGTAAGGCTGCACACGCTCAAAATATGTTTGCCACTCTCGCTTTCCTAAGAATTTTGCGTATTTTTTGTTCAGAATTTTGTTCGCTGAGACTAGGTACTCTGAAGCGAAATTTTCGAGAGTGCTCGACTTAACGACGTCCTAAGTATTGGCCAGTTGCTCGGGAATGGCCCTCACCGACACTTGAAACTAACGAGCGAAACTGAAACCTCAAGAAACTTATGATTCTCGTAAGTATTTATGTAAACTAAGCGGATGATCCAATAGAATATTTGACTTTGTGATCAAGATTTAAGTTAATCATTATGGCAAAACCCAACCTTTTATTTCACGTTACCGTCAAAGATGATTGTAGATTTTTATGCAATATTTATTGTGTACTAGCGGTCCGCCCGCGGCTACCCTCGCATTGTGTAAGATTTTCCCGTGGGAATAAGAATTTTTCCCGTCAAAATTATCCTATGTGTTAGAAACAGGGTAAAAACTATCTCTATTCGTTCAGTAGTTTTTGCGTGAAAGAGTAACAAACATCCATCCATATTTTTTTGTAATTCTTAAATCATTTGTTGTATACCAACAGGTATGAGGATGAATTTTATTTGAGCTCCTTTTTGTTTTGTTAAGATAAAGGTTGTAAGGTTTTTTTAAAACATTGCAAATACTTTGTCGGTGTTCTATGTGGTTTACTGCTGTACAAAGTTTTTAATCTCGTCATAAACATCATAGTGATTATCCAACACGTTTATTAAACGGGTTCACGTAATCAACCAACAAATTCTAATGTTTAAAACTCATATAACCGTAGGCGAAACTCATTATTGGGGTTATAAATGTGCAACACAATGTTATTTATTACAGCTATTTCTTTTTTATACCTATATCGTGGGTTTAGGCTTTATTATCTGCCGTATACTAATATAAGATTCTAAATTAAAGGAACTACAAAGGTAAATTATTAAAAAATTGAACAGTGAAAATTGGTTAAACGCTTAAAACTTCAAATTATTAGTTTTTGACAAATGAATCTTAGAAAACTTATTTAGATGAGCCTTGAAATTAAAACGTTTATTTAGATGAGCCTTAAAATATTAATTAAGTTGGTTTGAAGTTTCACTTAAGATAGTTTACATTTAATTAAATATTTTTTTACACAATATTGAATTTAGCCGCAGGCAGGTTTAATAAGATCATTCTAAGAACAATAAGTTTTTAAATTGAAAATACTTTTTTCTTCGTCTGGGTGTTAAAGGCTTTGTGAGCAGTACGATACTAAGCAAGAAATCTAGCGGCGGCGTAGTAAGGTGTGAAATGTGCACTACATTAAAGCTGTTTATACACTGAATCCAATCAGATTTTATGGCAATGCGACTGCGATTCTCGATATTTGTAAAACGGTTTTGTTGAATGTATGTTTTGCGCATTCACTCTACAAAATTGAATATTGTATATGCAAATAAATATAACGAAATATACTTACAACGAAATTCACATTAAAATTACATTATTATTCTGATATATTTTTTTATTCAACCCGATCGACCTGCAACTAGTCGATGATATAGAGTTGGGTGCTGGAAAGACTTGGCTGAGGTGTGCACAGGATCGCAAAGGTTGGCACGAAAAAGAGGAGGCTTATGCCCTGCAGTGGATTTAGGAAGCTGATAATGATGATAATGATGATGAAGTATGCGTTATCTAACGGGTAGTTTCTTTCTTGTCGCAAATTAGATTTGATTAATAATTATGTAACAAAAATATTGGGATCTGCAAAACCTACCTCAAAAAACGACATTTCTTCACCCGTATCATATTAATCTTATAGATAACTAAACTATCTAAGTAGGTATCTCAATTTTATTTCCATTAATATCCAGTGCGGAGTGTCGCATCGCATAAATGTGTACAGGCACCATTACACGCCAGACTGCATTCGTGCCACACGCTGCACCATTCAAGGACGCTATTATATTGAATTCGATTGGTTTCGTGATAGGACCAAGTAATGTATAGCGATGGAGGATTCAATTCTGCTCTTCACTGAATTGGCTTGGCTATATTATAGTGAAAAGTAGTGCCGATATGACTTGCAGGTCAATGTGCTTCATTTTTTAAAGGTGCGAAGATTGCAAACAGTTTTTTTTTTCATCATCTGAAAGACACGTACTACGTCCTAAGGCCTCCCCCAAAGATCTTCACAATCGGTTCTGCGGTTCTCGTGGTTTTTTACTAAGATTATAAAATTTGTAAGAGGCCTTGATAAGAAAACAAAGAAAAGGGAGTGGTGATATACGCATGGTAGCTGACTGATGAGTATAAGAAGAAAACAATTTTATTGAAGTTTTGATGATGAGGAATGGAAGTCATTATTTTCTGACGTAATTTGATGATAACGAAAGCCGATTCTGTAAGTAATACATTTTGTGCAAAAAATAAATGGTATTATAAATAAACACAGAAGAACAGTATTGATTTAATTTTTAAAAATCTCTTACCCTCATGCGTAGCGGATTTTTCCTTTTCCATGGTTGAAAAGCTCCGGTGAAAAAGAAACCTGATTTAATTTCCAAAGATAATATCTTTACGGGCGTCAAGTTTGGGCCGCTATCATAGCTTTATTACGCTATACGGGACAAAAATATACACCTAAGCAACAGACAACCAAAAGTTTTAAAATGAAGTACCTAAGTAATTTAATCGTGTTGTTATCTTAAATAAAATAAAAAATTACATATCTTAGTTCTGTAAAACACATCTAGAGAGGTTATTTGTGATTTTCTTGAAACATATTTTAATTATCAAGGAAAGGTATTTGATTGGTGAGCTCCAATTTTTATAAGTAGGATTTTGATCGGCAATTTTCTCTCACTAGATTGAACTATGAAATAGAGCAGCTGCAAAAACACCCATATCTATTATTTTAAGCTGTCTTCTGCATACAAACGATTAATTATATATTTTTTGAAACTCTCAAATAAAGTATGTTTAATTTTGTATTATTGAACCTGTACATCCTGAAGATGTACAGTTATTTCAAGAATGCAATCAGAACAAACCAATCAAAACATCAAGTTCACGTTAATGGAAAATCACTCACATATCAGCTGAAACACAATGGAAATTTGCTGCAACGTCTTTCAAGCTAGAGGAAATCAACCCTTTAGCACAGTAAAATTAGAGTTTAGCACATAACAACACGTCAAACCAGCGAAGGTGGTTGTAGTGAAATGCTTGCAGTAGGTAAAGACTACGGTAACCATGAAATTCTGTGATGCTACAGGTTTATGTAAGTGTTAAAATGTGAAGGAGTGACGCGAAAGCGAAAGCGTGGATAAGGCAATATTTATTAAAATGTGTAATGGATGAATGCAATTGCATTACATTAATGAATGAAAAAGCCATCTATAAACATGTGCTCCATAGTGATATGGATGACGAACAAAATGTTGTGGGTGACGGTGTGAAACTGAATAGTAGATGGGCTTACGCGACGTTAAATGACGTTAAATGTTTTTTTTTTTTTGACAAAGATTTCCTAAAAGAACTATGAACCAACCGAGGTACTCTACGTAATATACGGAATATCAGAAAACGTACAGTGATTTCTTGGATTTAACTGTCATTCCAGTTACAGCAATGAAGAATTTTCATAAACACCAAGACTAATTTGAAGCTCGTGTCGTAAGAGGATTAGCTCCGAATCCCTTGAGCAAAGTAAAGCAACACATTCGCTCTACCTTATACTGGGAAGTAAATAAAAACTAGGTAATAAACCCGGCAAATCCAATTCCAGACTTGCAACTATGTTCTCACGTCGAACGAGATTAAAGTCATGCCGGCTGACCTTATAGGAAATTAATCTTTTATTTTTAGTTCACACTGCACTATTTCGTATGGTTTCGTGTGCTAGAGTCATAATATGTAGCAGCCATATTTCAAAATGGCGTCGCGTTCGATTTTTAAAAACGTATCGGAGTTTTTGCTTTCCATTTTTTAGTTAGATGATTTATTTGATTTGGCGTTGTTCTCTGTTTTGAGTGCAAACCGGTTCGGTAGTGCTTTGTTGGTTGTTTGTATTTCAAATAGTGATTCACACTCGTATGATATACAGAATCCATAGTAAAAAAATAAATTAGTATGTATGTATACTGTAAGTTTGCTAATTTAAAGGAGTAATTTACTTATTTGAAGCAAACAAACGATCGGGTTCGATCCATGATTATGAAACAATTTTTTTTAAGTTCCATAGTTCAAAGAGGTTAGCGTTTACATTTCAGTACTTATAACCTGACAATTAAACTGTTGGCTACATCAAAGCCTATTCCATCACCATAAACATATCAAATATTTTATGACGGCAACTTTAATATAAGTTCAGCCCAAATAACATTTGAATTTCTACTACTTTATTTTCTGTCTATCTAGCCCATATTTACCTACTACTGGTTCTTTATTAATAAGCCATGTTTGTTTTGTTCTGTGCAATGCTCATCTAGCAAAGGAAGGAAGTTTGTATGAAATCCTATCGTTTTAAACGACGAAGTCGCGGGTGAATTTTGGTTATTAATATACCTGCGCTAATATTAGTAATAATAATGTAATAATTGACAAGATAATACATAGACAAGATATTACAGTTTTAGATGAAAGTAACAAATCCGTTCCCCTCATAGACATCGCCATCTGCAACACCCATAACCTAATCACTACACACAGCGAAAAAATAGCAAAATACACAGATCTGTCTATTGGAATAAAAAAACAATGAGGGGTCAACAATACCAAAACAGTACCTATAATTTTATCTATGACAAGTGTAATTCCAAATACACTCCATCCACCGCAACCTAAACACTCTGAAAATACAATCATCTACTCTCATCCTATTGCAAAAGGCAGTTATTTTAAATACTTGCAGGATTGTGAGGAAATTTTTGGCATTAGACCTATCGCTAGCACTTGGCTCCGGCCCGTGCCAATACTACCTCAACAGAGTCTTAAAATTAAAGAAAAAATAATATTAATAATAATATTGATTAATAATAATAATAATTCTCCTGAAAGTATAAATGATTTATAAATTTACAATCTTACCTCTCTTCTTCTTCTCCCGTTTAGGTTTATCTTCTATATCTTTAGATTCTTCTTTCATTGCACGTTTAACTAAGTTACTCTTGTGTTAAAAGGTAGTAGCCGCACAAAATGCCAATTAAGAACTAAGCCGATTTCTTAACTACACTCCAAATTCAAGAAAGATACAGTTCTTGAGTCACAGACTTAAGCGAAATCATTGCCTTACCCATTTGAATCATTTTCCCTTCGGAGAAAACAAATTATGCATTTTTAAGAAAAACTATATAGCGATAATTATAGCTCAAGTACCTATACAATACGAAAATCTGCTTGACAAATAAAATTTCTGCATATTATAGTAATAATATAATCTAAAATTTTACCTGCGTCCACAAAGTGAAAAGAGATAAATATCGTCGCTTTAGAGTGAAAACCTCGTAAGTGTGTAAGAATCTTTTTTTCAAGAGGAATAAAAAAACAGCGTCGTGTAAGATAATTGGACCAATGTTTAAAAAAAGTCGTGTTATTAATTTATTATAGAATGCTATTAGAACATTGGATGATTTCATAAGAAAAAAAAATAGGGCTTGATTTTCTGAGTTCTTCTCTCCAAAAACAAAAAAAATAAATTTTGACCGAAATCAGTTTCCGAGGTTTTCACTCTAAGGCGACGATATTTTTTTAGATACAAGTAAGGTAACAATATTTTTAGGTGCAATTTATATTTTACCGTGTTTTAATACTATTTTATTGGATGACATAATTAATAGCTTTCTTTATTGACTATGATTGATTGCTTTGTACCACACTCACACCTGTTAATGTTCTGCTTATCTATACAGCAAGGCCGACGGCAAAATGTGCAGCAAACAATGCATTCATCAAACTAATCGACAAGATAACTAAACACAGGGGAATCGTTGGAGATTTGAGAATTTGAATATTCGATTTAGAACACTGCTTGATGAGTTTTGTCCAAAAATAAGCATATAGGTACTTAGATGATAATTAAATATTAATTATTACCTGATAAAGCCTAAAAATATAAAAAATCTCAAAGTCCTTTGGTTCACAACTACACAATAAGCAGAATAGAAGAATACTTTATTTTTGAATAGTTATAAAATGAACAAATAGGGGATCGGACTACTATTTTTTATTTTATAAATCCAAACTTCTCAGTTTCTGCTATCGAAAACGAAACGAATTTTTGCTCTATCTTTAAAATTGACCGAAATATAAAGATAGAGCACGTGGGTCTATCTAGGCACATACTCACTTGTGACGTCATTTGTTAGTAACGCCATATAATTTCCATACAAAAAATCGTTTTTGAAAGAAACAGACATATTGAAACTTTAAAAAATCACTGTAAATTCGTTTTTCAACCAACCCTGTTTTTTCTTCGCGAATCGTCTGCTACTAATCTATATTTTAAAAATAATTCATAAAATATGGTACATTTAGGAACAGTCCGATCCCCTATTGCATTGTCTGTTGTCATTAATAAAAATTATGATTAAAATACCATATTTAATAAAAATTATGATTAAAATACCATATTTAATTCTGATAGAGATCTAAAATAAGTTATCATTTATCGTTCCGTATTTTTTATTCGTAACATTATTTTTATACTCCAATTTAACAATAAATTGTTAACATTCAGTACATTGTACATCAACGTAAAACTTGTGTAATTTTCTTCCAGTAGATAACAAATTTTGTTATAATTTCCTATCGCCCTTTATAGAGAATTTTTAATCAAGTATCAAACGAGGCCTGGAAATGGTGAAAACCGCGGAAGCACCTCAAGGCCACTCTTGAAGGGTACCAGGAAATACCCCCATCATAACATTGAACTTCACATAATAGACTTCACAGAAACCAATGTTCCACACAAATACCTTTTACAGATAATGACTGGCGGTATACTATATAAGGTACTTATTCCTTTTTTGACATAAATATTCTTGTATATAATTATTTTAATATGCACAAGTACTTTTCATAGTTTTTCCTGCTCCCTCTTCTTCAGACTATATTGTACTACTGTTGAGCAAATTAGGTCTCTCTTAATCTTGCAGTAGTATTTGATATTTGTTTGTTATTTAAAAGTTTAAAATGTTTCAAAATTAAACCTTAGAATTTCACAAACGACATATTCTGTTGAAAACCGACTAAAAAACTGTACGGTGTATGAGTAAGTTCACGACACTTACTGAACAGCAAAGGCGCTAACATTTCGAAGAAACGTGTGATGTCTGAAACTAGTTTCTGCTAAACTGCATATTTTCAATTGTTCTATACAATTTTATTGCTGAAGTAACATTGGCGCAGTGCAAAAGACATACCCACATGACGCTTTGCAATTTTCGCCTATTGCTGTTAATGTTTTTTTTTTGTTTTGTTTTAAAAGGTTATTATTAACTGTTTTCCGGATACGAGTGAACTTCAAATATTTTATTTTGAGACTATTGTTATTGATAGAAATTAAATTGAACTAGTTTTTAATGAAATACTTTTTGCATTGCGTTTAACTTTTTTTAATACGATAGCGTTCGATACCCGAACTGAGTTAATCTATGAATGCGGTATTTCTTGTTTCTAAAATCTATGACATGGTTGCTTAGAACAGATCTCTCTGTCTTAATAGCCTCGCATACTGAGCTGTCCCATCTACCCATAAATAGGCCATCCTGTATACTGCTTCTTTTAGCCTCTTATCTGAACACAGCTAAGAAAAAGAATGCAAAAAGCATAAAAAACAAAAACTTTCTTAAATCTTACCTTCGTATCTTCCCATATCTGGAGACAGAAGTAGGAGCCTTTTATCGAACAATCCCTTTTCTTCATTTTCTTTCTTTCGAGTTTTCATTGCGTCGTAATCCATGATATTCGATTTTGGTGTTTTATTGTAAACAATGAATTTCGTCAATTGGTCTTCCATTCTGTTCCAAGTTTTTGATGTCTTTTGTTTTTCAATGCGTCTTAAGAGCGCTGAGTATGTTAGTCAAATAAAGAGTGATTTTGTTTCGAGTATTTTTGCTATTTGTCGTGGCCTTCGAGCTTTTCTGTTAATTAATGCGGTTTTTACTAATTACTACACTATGAGTTACAACGAAGCATATCCAGTTACACTTTGGATTGCATCCAAATGCTTCAACTTGTTTTCTTGTGCGGTAATTTTTAGCCTAGTTAACAAAAGAGTATTCTTTATTGTTTGAAACTTTGGTATACATTCAGCAAAAGGAATTTAAATCTCTGTTTTATTTTTATTTTTAAAATCGTTACGGCGTGTAATTTATTTATAGAGTTTTAGAGTAGGTAGTTCTTTAATTTTAAGGTTTTTACTAAGTATATTACTTAGTTTTTGAACAAAATTCAATGCAGGTGTTAACTGGGCGAATTCGTATGGGTGAATATTTGCAGCCAGCAAGCGGTGCCGCAAATGTTTATGCAAATCAAAATTTACATTACCCAGCCATTGGATTTAAATATTCAACTGTGTGGAGCCGAATCATTGTTTGAAAATTTGTTTTTATTTTTCTTTTTATGTACTACAGACTCGGACGTTATATAATGAAGGCCTGATTGTCCTAATTCAGGGTGAGATCGAGGTGTGATGATGTATTTTTTTTTCTTTCTTAATCTAAGCTGACTGCAACATCAACAGCTCATATACATCCCCACTGAAGAGCTCTAGCCTACCCTGAATTGGGGCGATTAGACCTTAGTCAACCACGCTGGCCCAGTGTGGGTTGGTCACACAATCTTTTAATTTCTTCGCAGATGACGTGTGCAGGTTTCATCACGATGTTTTCCTTCACCGTAAGGGCGTCGAATAAACGTAAATATGAAATCGAAATTCGAAAACACATTGGTACGTGGTGGGGATTGAACCCGCGTCTCCCGGACGGGAGGCAGCGGCCGTAGCCACTAGACCACGCTCTTGCTGACTGCAACATTACACTTTATTTTAAAAGGAAGATCACGACTACAGGGTGCGAAATAGATGCGAGTTCTTTTTCTGTTTATCACTTAGACTACAAGTATTTTTTCTGTTTATTAAAAATAATTCGCTTGCCCTTATTTCATCATTTGGGGTCGGCGCAGTATGTTTTCTTCCTCCATTAATCCCTATCAGTCGTCATTTCAACACTCACATCCTTCCTGAACATAATTATCATCTTTTAAACAATCCATCCATCTTTTCTTTGGTCGTCCTCTCCCAACATATCCATCCACATTCAAATTCAATACCTTTTTCCCTACGTAACATTCATTTCTCCGTAATACGTGCCCAAACCAGGTAAGGCGATCACTTTTAACTTTAATTTAATAAAAAAAATTGTCGGAATCTATATGAAACTCTGGTAGTCTCATATACCGTTTACTGTGTGTGTATTCTTGCTTAATTGATTACAAATTTATCAATACCCTCTCTTACAAAAATATAAACTTCCGATGCATTTTCACATTTGAATTTACCACATATTAATTTGATTTGTGTAACGTACACATTGCATGTAAATGAGAGCATAAAGTTGGCTTTGGCTTATCATTATCGTGTCAGAATACCACCGTGTTTCAAGTCTCTGACAGCTCACGTTCGTATAGGCCAACTTGAATAACTTGATAACTACATAATTAATGTTGAACTTCTTACTTAAGAATAGGATCAGTAAAGTTGCAAGCCACACCATGAAATACCAGTACTTTTGAAAAACGGTATTATGGTCCATGCGTTGTACCGGTACCACTTTATACCGGTATTCATATTTTACCAATACTAGGAACCAAAATGGCAAAAAAATATGTTTCGATGTTTTGTCAGATCCAAGTTCTATTCCAAACTGAATATAAGTTTTTATAAATTCTATCAAAATTATCCTACCTCAAAGGAAAGATTTAAATCTCATTTTTACTTTATACACACAGATATTATAGACAAGATGTTACCAACGTTGCCTACAGCAGACTTAGCAAACATACGACGCGTACGTGCTTCAACTAGAGCTACGCTCAATCGCCTTCTAGTTAACCCCCTTAGACAGCTAGCTGCTGCAGTAATCAATATGAAACACTTCGTTAGGTAGGTAGGTCCTTGTACAAAACTCATTCTCTTTTACGAATAATCTTGTAAATTTCTACTGCCAAGTAAAAAGAAAACAAAACAAATACAACATTGCAGCGACTCAAGCAGATAATTTTTTATCACAAAATTGATTTTCATGTAAAGGCACTCAGATTTTGAATAATACTAAAATTAAAAATAATAAAAATACCAAAACTGTTTAATCAGCGTACAACATTGTACTTATCTAAAATTAGAATGATTTGTAATTAGTTCGTGGTATAAACTATGCCAGTACATTATCTGATTAGAACAAGCGACTTTTCATGGTAGGCACGACGTTTTCGAATTTGCTTTTAATTATAATTTCTATGTACCAGTAGAGGTTTATAAGTGCTGCATATTACGTGCGTCTATACTTTGAAATACCAATTTTTAAAAAATTTTCGTTCTTTGCTGTTATAGATGAAGTGTACGACGGTAAAAAATTCAAAAAGGGTTATATTATAAAAAAAAAAACAAGGATGTGATATAGATGCACTTATGAATTCGACTGTACCTATACCGAAGTGGTAAAATAGCGGGTGTAGACGAGACGGGGGAGCAAAAGGCTCAGACTCCTAACGTTTTTAAACAATATTCAGCTTTCTTATTTTAAAACCTATTTGTAGCTATTTAATTTATTGCCTACGGCTCTGTAAACTAATACGAGTTTTAAAAAACAATTTGCAATGTTTAATAATAAAGTTTTGGAATAAAACAAGAGAGCCGCAGGCAAATTTTTTGATAAAAAATATTTTAAATTAATTTAGTGAAGTCATTGGAAAAGAAGTTAAAAAAATATATTTTAAGCTTTAAAATTTTGTCTGCGATGCTCTTGTTTTAAAATACGTAGCTTAATAATAATCACTTTGTTTTTTTTTTAATTTTGAATAACCAATCACATTATCTTTATAATAAGAAGATACTTTTCTTGTATAAATGAATATTGTCTGTCTCACTTACCTTTTTCTTTGGTGAGTTTCACGACCTTATTAAGGGAAGATTCATTTTCAACTTGAGCATCGCATATTTTCTCAGTCGCTATAGACTTCACGCTTTTCCAACGACTTCCTAAATCTTTGCTATTCATTCTAGGTATTTTTTTAATTTTATTTTTTGTAATCTATGACCAGTTTTTTTTGTGTTGAATATAATAGTTTTAGAGTGTATTTTTGGGTTATTTTTTTTAACTTGCACTATTTTACTTTTTTTGTCTTACTCAGTGGATACTTGAGTGTGGCTGTCAGGGAAGGAGTAAACTGAATAATGTTTCAAGGTTCGCAAAGTGTATGGTTTTTCTTGAAAGTGTTAAACGATTTTCTGATTTGTAGTAGGACTTCGTAATTTTGATAGTGCTGTTTAAAATCAAACCACTCTTTATGTAACTTAAGCAGAAGTTATTAGGTATTACATTAAAATTTCAATTAAACTAGCAATCGAGATAAGATAGAGCTTAAGATTATGAATTTAACAAGCTTAAGATTATAAATAGGTATAACATGAAAATAACTAGATAAAAATCGTAATTTCAGAATACTAATAACTAAGTGTTTTCAAAGGAACTAATTTATTATGTATGCCAGTATAATTTTTTTATAAATATTAATAATAATAATACATCTTTATTTCTTTTAATGAGTTTCCTAAAAAATTTTGATTGGAACCTCCTTTTAAGCTTTTACGGCCTGTATTGTGAGATTCCGCTCTTGTTATGATAAACATGTTATTAAAATTAAACTAAACACTTAAATTTAAAACAAAACATATATATTAACATAACATTTATTAAGGTTGATTTTTTTATTTCCACTTTTTTCTTTAGATAGAAAAGTGTCATTTATAAGACATTCCCAGAAAAAAATGTTTCAAATTCAATATCAAAATGCAAGCAAAAATTAGTGTGCGATGTGAAAGATCAAGACATTTCAATCGACGTATCGATTTGAGTGTCGTAGAGCGGATTTATCGTCGAACTAAGGTCACGATCGCGTCGCGGCCGCCATTATTGAGCCAGACAAATTGAACTCTTCGTTAGGGATGACGGTACCGATATTAAAATCATAAGATAACTCAGGGTTTAAATTAGTTCACAAGTATAGAATAACCTGGATATCACAACACACTAATATTATAAATGAGAAAATTTATTTGGATGTTTGAATATTTAGATGTTTGTTCCGCTTTCACGCCTTAACTACTAAACAGATCTTGATGAAATTTAGAATGAAGATAGTTTGTACCTTGGATTTACACATAAGATACTTTTTACGGGAAAAAGTCTTATTTCCACGGGAAAATCTTACATAGCGCGAGCGTAGCCGCGGGGGGACCGCTAGTTTTAAATAAATGCGGCTGGACTAGTTGTACCATTGCTGGTACAAATTTGTCTCAACTTTACTATTAAACCGGTGAAGTAAAATAAAAAAGTAAGATTTAATACATTCACACTACATAACTTCAAATTAGATATCGACTTTATAGGGACCAACTAGATAATCATTATATAAAAAAGCTCCTGACCGAGTTTTTTGTTTCAAAATATCAAACTGCACTGATCAATTAACACGTTAAGCATATACAGAAAAAAAAACAAGAATTTGATTTAAAAGAATGTTTTAAAGAACCTCTATTCAAATTATAAGTTAAGTATTTACAAACAGCAGCCCTAGACAAAATACTTAGGAAACTATTCTAGTCCAATACAATACACAAGACTGAATAGGGTATTGAAAGCTGCCGATTTCCATAGACAAGTATAAACGCTTTATGTAGCTGACTTGCAATGTCGATATATTTGTATGCAAGGAAGTTTTGCCTTCCTACGAGTATTGTACGGATCTCTGATGCAATTTTCTTTTACAATGATACAGATAAACAGCTTTCAAAGTATTGACTTAAATGATTTTTCAATACATCTTGTTCGAAAATTGAAAAATATTATCAGCCAGTTATTACTGGCAATAAGAATCAATTCGTAGAGGCTGAATGTTCGCCAGAGCCGTTCTCCGTAATTATGCTTATAAAAAAGAAACATAGGACTATCGTTTTGTGGTTGGCTACAAGTTCGTAAAATTTTCATTTAATTGTTTTACATTGAATGTTGTTCCATATAAGTGATTAAGTGTTGATATTTAATGATAAATGTGAATAGTAAGAATACACTGCGTGCGATATATTAAAGATTAGTTTTTACAACTTCTACATGATAAATTTTACCTGTAAGCTTTTGTAGGGTACTATGTACCTTTCTTAACCTTTTCAATTTAATTATTTACTATCAGTTTTCTCACAAATGTATTGAAAAACCTCGCCTGCGACTCGAGCTTACAAAAGACACCTCGTTTGTAATTTGCCACCTGCGATCCTTGTATCGTAATGTACTATTATAGCAATCGCATTGTAAGAATTCCGTTCTGACTGCAGGCAGGAAATATGAAAACCAAATGGGTGCAAAATAGACAGAAATTTTTTTTTTCGTGTATGATAGCTGTCAGGACGGCATTCTTACGATGCGATAGGTAGTTTAAAGGGGGATCTATACTTCCTACTTCACATGGAAAGTTTCTTATGAAGCATGTCTTTACTGCTAATTTAAAAATTATAATTTTCAGACCGTATAGTATACAATGCAAATATATTTTGTTGATGTTTATTTCATAGCTTAACTAGTTGATATATGGTTCGGCATATAAATAATGAGCGTCTGTGGTTTAGTGGCTAAGGCCGCTGCCTCTCGTCTGGGAGACGCGGGTTCGATCCCCACCACCGTGTCTCCGAATTTCGAACTCGTATGTACGTTTATTCGACGCTCTTACTGTAAAGAAAAACATCGTGATGAAACCTGCACACTCCTACGCAGAAATTCAAAGGTTGTGTGTGAAGTCGACTAACCCGCACTGGGCCAGCGTGGTCGACTAAGCCCTAATCGCCCTAACTCAGGGTAAACTCGAGCTCCTCGGTGGGGATGTATATGAGCTGTTGATGATATAAAAAAATGAAACTAAAATACTTTGTAAAATGTCATGATCGTCATATCAAATTATTTCAATTTAATCGAGACCTCCTTGGAGCGTGTTTCCGAATGGGGTAGACAAAATCTTGTCCGCTTCAACCCCTCTAAGACACAAGTCTGCGCGTTCACCGCTAAGAAAACCCCATTTGTTTCAGTGCCATAGTTCCAGGGCACTCCTCTTACCATCTCCACGAGTATTATTATGACATTACGAGCGAGGTCCAGTTTCGGGATCATCTGGAGGATAAAGTCAAGTTGGCTTCAAAAAAGCTTGGAGTGCTCAATAGAGCGAAGCGGTACTTCACACCGGGGCACAGACTTTTGCTTTACAAAGCTCAAGTTCGGCCCCATATGGAGTACTGCTCTCATATCTGGGCTGGAGCGCCCCAATACCAACTCCTTCCACTCGACTCCATCCAACGCCGGGCAGTTCGTATTGTCGACGATCCAAAACTCACAGACGGCCTGGACACCCTCAGTCTCCGGAGAGACGTTGGCTCTCTGTGTGTGTTCTACCGTCTGTACAATGGGGAGTGTTCTGATGAGCTGTTTGACTTAGTGCCACCGTCACGCTTTTATCACCGCACCTCCCGCCACAGGGCAGGGGCTCATCCTCACGTCTTGGATGCTTGGCATCCTAAAAATGTACGGGCGTCGCGATCTTTCCTCTCGCGTACCTGCAGGATGAAGCTCCCCCCTGAGGTGTTTCCTTTGTGCTTTGATATGGGGTTCTTCAAGGGGCGAGTATATAGGGCTCTCAAAGGCTGACAACGCGTTGGCAACCCTCCTGGTGTTGCGAATGTCCATGGGCGACGATAACCACTTACCACCACTGTGGCTCGTCCGCTCGTTTGCCTGCTTAAATAATATAAAAAAAAAATTTCATCTCCTCAAAAGTTGTCACTTTATAATATCTACCTATATTTTCACTGAAAAAAAAATCTGAAAGTAGTTTTTCGGTATCATTCTGTGATTCTTGAAACGTTCAATATGTTGGGGAAAGAAATGCAGATTTCTGCATCTAAATGGAAAATGCCAATGTAGAAAATTTTATAGAATGCGTCTCAAAGGGTTAAATCATCTTGGCGTTGGTGGCGTTAAAGTTTCGCGAACATTCCACGTGGATGTAGGAAATTAAAATAGCAGGATAGAGGTGGTAAGTAATCAATGGACGAGAAGAAATGAAAAAAAGTTTAAGGAGGTGTAATGTGATATACAAACTGAGCGCACCAAATAAAAACAAAATGCAGATGGACCAGTTGTATCACCAGGGCGAGTATCAACTGGCCAATAATACACTCATTTGATTTGTCCCATCTGTACCAACACATGCGCTTGTTCTATTTATGTTAAAAAGACAAAATAGCTCCACTTGTAAATACCTTCTCAGGGTCTTCATATCTATCCTAGTCAAAGGAAATCTTATGTGAATCAATAGCTAAAATGGTACTTTTAAATAGTTCTGGGGTTCTAGATTTTCAATTTGTAAGAATAAGTATGCGCTCCGCTTTGGAAGAACGTCTATCAGGGAAAACAAAGTTGTTTGCAGAACGTTGGCGTGTTAAAACATCTGTGCTTCTAAATCAAAGTATGATTTTGATTTAAACAGATTCTGTTAAGTCCAGCAAAAGCTAACATTGCCGTATCGTAATGTATTTAAACTTCCATGTAGATAGGTAGAGCATTATATTTTGTGAACACTACACGAAATATGCGAGCTTTTTGTTTCTGAATAAATGGTTTGTGAAGACGGCGAACATTTTTCGTCAGTAATTTAGGTCGAAAATGTTATTTAAGCGGTGAAACGTTTATAAAAACAGTATTGCGTGTAAGGCCAAAAGTGATTCCAAGTGGTATGAAGTATGCATTTACATACAAAAAGACAGCTTTAAAATATCTAGTGGTCTTTTTAGTATTGTGACACACAATCTCGGAGTTTTTCCTCCGAGCATACAATCAGTGTATTGTTTCCTTATATAATATGTCACCGTAAGATTGTGAGCGCCGCCGTAGTTTATAATCTGACTCGCGATATAATAAACTTACGGAAAAATGTGAACTGAAACCAATTATTTACAAATTAACGTTACGCATACGTTTTTCGTTAGTTCATAATCTATTGATGTCAAATCGTCAACTGAACTGATTAAAAATTGGCATGCGACGGAACGCACCTTGCACACTGATTGGTTATTCTTGGCTGTCATTCTGTAGTCATTGAATGAATGAATGAATGAATGAATATACTTAAGTGCATTGAACCAATCAGCGTGCAAGGTATACAAGGTATATATACGCGAATTTGAATGCAACTCCCATAAAAGGGTTATTTTGAAACCACTGGCCAAAATTAAATATAATGTTTAGACCATCATAAGCAACAACTTTTCCCAAAGAACATGAAATTAAGAACGCCAAAAAATTTCAACCTTAAAAAAAAACACAATCAAATTACTATTTTGTATGGGAGGTTGATCTTTTTTGGCAGTGTCTTCCTATGATTCTTTGAAAATGTTGTTATTTATGACGGTAGGTATAAACATTTTTTTTAATTGACTAATCGCTATTTCTATCAGAGTGGTAATATAGCGGTCGCGGACTTGCCCCATTAATGGGGGGATTTTAGGGAGGAAGTGCACGAACATCCGACATTTTTCACTGCGTTTGGGTGACCGAGTACAAAGTGGAGCGTTTTCTGAAGGACTCGAATTGGACACCAAGTTGGTAGTTGGGCGGCTCAGCATTCTTCAGCATCTGTCTGCTGAGAAATCTGTCGGATAGCGAGTCGATGAACTGGAAACAGATAAAGATTTGGATATAAATAAAGAAAATTAAATTAAACCCCTACTTACAAAACGGCGTTTCTTATATTTAAGTAATTTTAATCTTCTATGATTTAAAAAAAAATACTCACTAAAAGAAAGTAAAAATATGTGAGGACGCCATCTGATCTCAAACTAAGCAGAGCTTGTACTACAAATACAAATATTTTTATAATTCTTCTCTCACATAGACAAAAATTAAATGAATATTAATCTAAGACGTACAGTTAAATATGATCTATGTGAGAGACTGGCATCTGTACTAGGATATCCTGTATGACAGATTGCCAGCCTCTCCAACACCGGACAAGGAGGATGACAGGTAAGTACAACTTAAATTACACTAAATTATATAAACATGTTTATGAGAGATTAAGTGATGTATGTATGAGTGTGTACTATATCAGACAGCTATTATACATTACTTAAATAGATAAATACATATTTATATAGATAATCAACATTCAGACACAAGGCAAACACTAGTGCTTATCACACGAATGTTTGCCCTGGGCAGGATCCGAACCCGCAGCAATGTGCTTCGCAAATGGAGTTCAGATAAACATACTGAGAGTCCCCAAATGCCGTGAGAAACCATTTAAAATACGAAAACGAAATGACAACTGAATCAGTTCACAAACAAACTTGTAAGTATGGATGTTAAAGGTATTTTTTTAGTTGGAATGTAAATAGTTTTTACCCCGGTTTAACTTATAGGATACTTTCTACGGGAAAAAATCTTATTCCCACGGGAAAATCTAACATGACGCGAGCGTAGCCGTGGGCGGACAACTAGTATTGAAATAAAAATCAGTAGGTATGTTGCATGATTTGTACTTACTTTACGCTCATCAAATCTCTTTCGGAACATTCTGGATACGTGGTCCTGAGGACCCCAAGATGGTAACGGCCTAATTAGTGATTTGCAAGGCTGAAAACAAATTTGTGATTACAAGACCCTTGTTAGAGCTATCAAATAATTTTAAATTATCATCGTATCCTGTGGGTTCAAAGGTCAATGAACGACCCGATACACCTTGGTGTCCGAAATATTGAGTTGCTAGAGGCTTTTGAAACGGCTCATGCAACGACTATTTCCGTAGACCAAAATCAATGGTTTAGCGTGGCTTCCGATGCACAGGATCTTCTTACTTTTCAGATAAACAAACGATGATTCAGTCTGCAATGTCATAACCAAACTGGGGAATGTCTCACAAATAAATTTTCGTTTCACAGTAACCCCACCGGGATTCGAGCTCTGAACCTCCGAAAGGCTGCTTTTCCACCAGAGATGTGCGAGGATGCGAATCGATTCTATTGGTTCTTGAAAAACACATTCCTCGCAACGCATCCTCGCACTTCTCTGGTGGTGGTCCGTAGCTTCCGGCCAATGGGGTTGTTAATACTAAAATTGTAGTCATTCTATTCCCATGTAAATAAATAATAAAAACAAACCTTATTTTTCACATATACCCACACCACTCTGTAAAGAAAGCCAAGTAAAATCGGTAAAAACGGTAAGCCTATTAAAACAGTCATCTCTCGAAATTCTAGTTGTTTAGTTAGATTGCGCAAATTTATGACCATAGCTATCTGAAAAAATAAGTGAAATCAAATATAAAAATACTCAAATTAAAAACATAATCAAGCAAGATATAAAAAGTGTCTATTAAAAATACAAGGCCTTAAATTCTTTTAGAATAAACCCAACCCTGCACCAGCGTGGTCGACTAATGCCTGATCGCCCTCATACAGGGTAGGTAAGAAGAGCCCCTTGATGGGGTTGTGTATACAAGCTGTTGATGATAATAACAATGAAATGATAGTGAGTATATGTTGTCGAGGTGACATTAAAGTGAATTCCAGTGGTGACCCGCAGAAACGAATAAGAATGAAGGTAGACAGATATGTCTGTCTCTAGTTCTACCCGAAACGTCTCTCCAGTCTAGCGCCGAAATATTAAGTCTCCTCAACAAAAATATTATCGCGGTAAGCCCGTAAAATGTCTCATAAATGTTATGATAAAGAAGTCTCGCACTCCTTTTGTGAGAAAACGATCTTGGGTGCATCACCAGGACCTGACTGCCAGATTGTTGGGTTGTCAGCCGAAAGACATCCACTGCTGGATAAACTCCCACTCCCTAGGATCTTCACAACAACCTGTTCTTTGCTGCCCACATCCAGTGGCTTCCGGCGGTTTCATCAAAAACTGGCGGCCCGATGCTAAAACACGTGTCAAATGATTTATTAGTCCCAGTCTATATCCAAATTTTCACGATTCCAAATTTAAAAATGACAGATTTTCAAACAAAATTTACTCCCCCTTTTCCTCCCTCAATTTTCCGAAATTTCCGGGAATTTTCCAAAACCCCTTCACTGCTTGCCTACGTCATAAGTGTAGCCAAACTGCGCAAATTTAGTGTTTCTAGCTTTAATAGTTTCGGTTGTGCGTCGAGTCAATCAGTCAATCGACAATCAGTACGGACTTCTCCCTTTGTAATATTAGTTATAGTTGAGCGTTTTTCTTATGGTAGATTTTTTATTTGTTCTTTTGAATAGTCTACTACACAGGCCTAGGGCAAACAGAAATTCGTCTTTATGTTTTAAGGCATTCATTGCATGTAATAATTTCCATCACCCTAAAACATACATAAAACTTTGGAACAAATATTACTTTCTACTAAAAACCTCTGCATTTGACAAACTTCCAACCTTTTGGTCAAAAAGCATCGAATTATATTTGGTATTAAAAGTTTCTTACCATGAACATTATTGGCATCACCTGTATAAATATTTTTCGCAGTTTCGTCAGTGAATTAGCGTAGTAAAAGAAGTTGATATCCTCGATCAATCTACCAGCTGGATATAACCAGTAGACTACAACGATTTCAGTTATGGCAGCCATGGCAGCCCCTATCATATAGAAAAATATCTGTGCCTATAAAAGAAAAAAGTTTTCAAGCTTAGTTTAAGAATATTACAAACATTTTAAAAATAATAAAATAAAAAAAATGTAGAAATTATTTATAAATATAGGTATATAATATATGTATATATATATATAGTTATTGACCACATTTTTTTATAATGTTCTTTTAAGATTTTCGCGCTTTATTCACATTCTTATATTGTTGTTGTTTGGGTGTATAATTATGTGTTATTACATACTCGAATGTGCATGTTGTTTCTCAGTCTAGCTACAGAGATCAGGACATAAATTAATAGTTCGAGTACTCGTAACTTCGAACACAAATAATGATTGCTGTAATATTTTTATTTATTTAACTTACATTTTGATTAGTAACAACATTTCTGTACACTATTGCTAATACAGTCAAAATAATTGACATCATCCACCACTTGAGCTTCTTCCATTCACTAATGACGGTCTCGACCATGCATTGATAGGTGATCACCTAAATTAATTCATTTTATTAAAATTATTATTGGTTTCAGCGCTATTTAGAAATAACTCATAACTTGTTTTTTTTTTAATTCGCTGTTATTTGTGAAACATTATAATACGAAGATAATACATATTAAATACATAAACAAACTTACAAACGTCATGTATTCCAATAAAAATAGAGTGGTAAAGAAAATTTTTCCTAAGATAGAACCAATCGGAAAAGATTGAAAGAATATGGGCCATAGAAAGTAAAACGGATAAGAATCTGAAAAAATATAATATCTTCAATACAAAAAATAATACAGATTTTGTTATCCTGAATATAAATTTGTTCTTAAATGTCACTACCAGAGCAGAAGACTAAAGACTAAAAACCAATCGTAGCTTGAAATTCATAGCAAGTTTGAAAGACAAGTAGCCAGTTTGTTGGTTAGAAGTGCCATCCATGATAGCTTTGACGTCGAAAAATGATTTGTAAAAATCTTAATTCGAATAAAAAAAATTGATTTTTGACTTTTGAGTACTACAAAATTAGCTCAGTACCACAAATTTTAGCTCTCTCCCAAAGTCAACTTATACTTTATTGCCCTCAAATAAATTACAGTATATTCTATTCTATTCTATTGTAAAGTGGTGGTACAAACTTATTTCACTAACACACCCACATTATAAATCCATTTGGTTTTAAAAGTAAAATTCACAACGAAACTCACCAGTATTTTATATTAAAAAAAGAACTAAACATCGAAATAGGTCTGAATAGTTACTTAAAAAAAACTTCTACTGGTTCTTTCTTAATTATAAAAGCAAAAATGAATTTATTTTTAACTTTTTAAAAATTTGAATTAACTATTGCTTGAAATGTTGAAAGATATGGTACCTATGACTAAAATTTATTTTTAAATAATAAATTTTAGTATAAGTAAATTTGAAACTTACTGGCCTCATCAGATTGCAGTGATAAACCGGTTATGGCATCGCAAAAACTTTTAAGACGAGCGTAAAACATTTCTTGAAATATGAAAAATATTCCAATTGAGATCATTAATAAAGCACTGTGTCGACCTGGTTTTATCTATAAACATTTGAAAGTAAGAACATAAAAAAATTTAAATTTCCTTAAAAATTTTAATAATTGGTGTTTTGTTAACTCTTATAGTACAACTAGGTGGCTCTATGAGCTGAAGACCTCACGAGTTATTTTTTTTACGTTTTTTACTCCCATATCTCTTTATTTAAAAAAGAAAAACTCAAAAATTTACTCGACTAAAAAAAAATATATATTCATTGAACCAGCTCACAAAATTTCACGAGAATCGGGTAAAAAAGAGACCAGTAGTGGAGAACAAACAGATGGACAGATGGACATTCAAAAGCAATTTTGTCCAAGCTGAAACGGAGAGGTTTCGCTCGCGCTTCGAGCTCGCTCGGTCAATAACAATATTTTTTGTTTCTTGCCACATTTCCTTTAAGTTCACAATTATTAACTGGAAAGATGTAGTAATACTTTGTTCATATTAAATTATTACTTACCTCGGATTTACTCCGTGAATGTATCAAGTGCACAACAGGAGGTGCTATCAAGATCTCCCCGTATCTTTCTAATGTAACTTCTTCCTAAAATTA
The DNA here is from genome assembly GCA_951230895.1 of Carpatolechia fugitivella. NCBI lineage: Eukaryota > Metazoa > Arthropoda > Insecta > Lepidoptera > Gelechiidae > Carpatolechia > Carpatolechia fugitivella. Next base: position 1,883,187 of record OX579649.1, read on the forward strand.
AAATCTAATAGTAATAAAAATAAATTACATACTCCCTTTTCAATGTCTAGGGATTATGGATGTGACTTTTAGGGTGAATCTGTGTGAATTATTAATTTATTTAAAATATAATTACATGCTTTTAAGTTTTTTGTGGAATGTAATTATTATCAATAATATAACCTACCCTTTCAATATTTGGAACTAATTTGTCAACACTTTATATATTTATAAATAAATGTATTTTAGCCTACCGCTAGTTTTCTTAAAAATTATAAAATGTAGTGAAAATGGGAAGATAATTTATAGAACATTCATATTATGGCACGTCATCGTTTAATCCCTGATAAACTTATTTATTTATTTTCTGCTTTGATACTTTTGTTATGAAAATTTAAATCATTTGCATGGCAAATGAATCAAAATTATGCGTATTCAATTTTATACAGATTAATAGTTATTTGTTGGGTAAGAGAGGAATGTTGATTTTTCCTCAGAGAACTGATATTGAATCCAGAGCATGCGAAGGAGTCTTTTTTAGAAGGAGGGATTCTAAGGTTCGAGGTGAGAATTAGATTCCTCTCAAACCCAACACATTAGTTTTCACCTGTTCCGGCAAGGAAATCATAAACTATTTACTACGTAAATATTGGTACTTAAAAATGTACAAGTGTTCTCTTATTTTCGATATAATTCATTGTCATTGTCATTTTCTTGTTTAATGTGTACAATAAATGGTTAAATAAATAAATAATTCTATAAGTTAAGATTTAATTACTATATTTTATCACTTTTAAATTTTTAGTTTATAAGATGAAAATAAATAACCAAGACAATAAACAAACTTTTAGGTTGTTTTTTCAGGATGCGTTTCAAAATTGTATTTGAAATTAAAATCTATCCCTGAATTCTGAGTAGAGGTGGGCGATAAATAACGTCACGGTGAAAAAATCACCGTGATCTGCCTCTTATGAAAGTCACTGTGACTTTTTCGAGAGGAACAACGTTCCAAAATAACGTTGTTACTTTTTCACGCACTTAAATAAAACCGAAGCGTAAATATCGGCGCGACTCGGTGAACTTTCCCTGCGTTCCGAAACGCACTGTAATCGATTAAAGCACCCGTAATCGCGTTCCGAATTACTGTCAGCCGTCAAAACTCATACATTTTTTTGCTTTTCTGATCCCTGACAGCGCTGAAAGTCTGAATCGGAATACGCCCTTTGTGTGGCATGCAAGCGCAACCGCGACGAAGATGTGCGAATTTACCCGATGCCCCGATGGCCTAATCGAGCGTATTTGTAGAGCTTAGAAAATGGATTTAAAAAAGAAACTTAATTACTTTATACAAAACTTAAAAGCTATGAGACAGTCCTAAGCCTGTGTAAAGTGTGATTGTGATCAACTAAATAAGTAAAAGTCACATAGTTCCATCATAACGTTCCAATGTTCCAACTTCTAATCTCGTTCCAACTAATTCCAAAATATCGACGTGACAAAGTCACGGTGATTTTTCACCGTGACTTTTATGTAACTGGAACGACAATCACGGTGATAAGAAAATAACGACTTAGCCCACCTCTAATTCTGAGACGCGCTGAAACGATTTTAGTGCACTCAAAGGCAGGCGAAACCCACACAATTTTTTTTTCTGATCGCTAACGGTGCTAACAGTTTGATTCGGAACACACCCTATAAAAAAATATGGCACACGTCAATTATTTTACGCGCGGATATACGAAAACTTTTTCCTGTGTAAGATAATGTTCGAAATTCAAACGAATTTTCCTGTCTAGACATGAAAATGGTTTGCATGTCTAAGAATGAATAAGTGATTTTCGGCCCTGTTTTCGGGCATTAAAAACCAACTTTCCGAGGTGGAGAGGTAAAAATATAGTACATTACTGCCGCGGCCGCAAAATTACCTATATTGCGGCCGAGGCTTGTATAGTGCTTTTCTCTGAAATATGCGAGGAAGTTAAAAAATACTAAAAATATTGTGGTAGGTACCTTTAGATGTCTCCTTGTATCGTACTTAACTTATAAGTTCTAATCGTTATCACTTTAACCTTTACTTTAACTTCTTGAACCATTCATTGTTATTATATTTCCCTAATTCAATGATTAGCTAACTTTATCATGATAAATAAGTAAGAAAAAAGTACGATAAAAATAAAAGAGACGAAAATTACAAACCACCATATTACATGCTTTTCTTTTTTTTTGTTCTATGCCAGTCATACAGAGCATACAGCCAACTCCAATCCCTATGATTCGTGTACGATTCATATAAATTTTAATTTAGAACAAAGAGAATGCTGTAAAAAGACTCAAATACATTGAAATTTCTAGTCGAAAGTTATTTTGCTGGCCTAGGCCTGTGTGTAAAATGTTGTCTGTGGAGCGCCCGCTTTAGCGCATGCGGTTTTGGCGCCATTCTTGTTTTCTTTTACTGAATTTGGTAGAAATATTGTTATTTTTGCTTAAAAATGTCCGATAGCAGTGTTTGTGAAGAGAATTTGACTCCGCCCGATATTTTAAATGCGGCGACGGAAATACCTCATAATCTTTTACCAGCAAAGTCAAGAAAAATATATGATAAATGCTATGAAGATTTTATGGAATGGAAATTGCAAAAAAGGTACTTCGTTATTGTTTAACACCAATGTATGAGAGTAGATAAAGTAGTATATGAAACTGCACATAACTAGGTATTAAAACACTCGTGTGCATCTATTAATGTTTTAATACCCCTCATTATGCAACAGTTTCATACACTACTATTATATAATTCTTATGCCAAACAAGTGTTATGCACTATAATATTATTGTACAGGAAGACCGTTCTTTTGTTTAGATTTAGACTCTAAAACTAAAATAAATAAATAAAATATTTAGGGGATCGAGGTCCAATTTGAACTTAAATCTTAGTCATTATTTAGTCAGACTAAGTCACGTATAATAATAAATAGTCAACTCACAATTTCTGTTTCAGCATGTTCCGCCAATTCCTGTTTTTTCACGGACTGAGGCAAATCCTTAACTAGGTCAGCGTAGAACAATATTTCGATGTAAAGTAAAGACATTACATATAACGCAAATATCACAATAAATAGATAGTGATAAAACTGTAAATATACAAAAAGAAATTTAATCAAATTTGAAAGAGAAATAATTAACTTTTTTACTGAATAATGACTTAGCGGATCTAATCGCAATAAAACATATTATTAAAAAACTCGAAAGTATAAAATTAATGTTAACAGAAATGGAGAGATCGTAAAACTCGTCGATTTTTTAATGTTTCGGTGATTTTGTAAATGGAAAAAGCGCACAACCCATATCCAGATAGCAACGAAATAACCTTTTTGTATTAAAATGGCAATAAATGAATTCTTATTTTTTATACTTAATCAAAATTTTGATATTATTTTTTACAGGACTGTGGTCTCTTTTACCCGACTAAAAAGGAAGGTTAATGAGTTTATCCAAAGTGTACAAATATTATAATGAGTTTCCAAAAATAGAGAAAGCCAATTTATAGTTAAATAATTCCAATGAAGTAACATTTTGTAAGAAACCATTTATCGACGTCAAAGTTAGCTAGGATCAAGAATTTGTGGTAAGTTTATAGCAATAAACTATAAAAATACGCATTTTATGTTGTTATCTCACCTTCCAGAAGAATTTCTTGAATAGTTGGCGGTGGAAAAAGGGTGCTGTAATCCAAATAAGGCAGTAATAAAAAAAAAAGATGTTTATCACACATGCAAATGAGAGGAAACGTGTTTGATCAGGGAATTGGACACGCCTACGTTCACTGAAATAAATAAATGAATTGACGATTGGAAAATGAAAATACAAAAAGAAGATTAGCTATTAAGAGAAAAACAAAGACAAAAAAACTAATTGAGTTGTATCAATGATCAAATACAATGATCAACTACATTATCATCTCAGCCGAAAGACGTCCACTGCAAAACAAAGCCCTCCCCCCCCCATTGGTACAAATACATATTAGTTATCTCTAATTCAGAATTCATTCTGCGATGTCTTATCCCTTTCTCACTGTTGACTCATTTTCTTCCTTCACAAATAAACTTCACTAATAAGAGCAATTAAAAATACCGTTCCTAAAAACTCGACCAATCACCATATTTTCAAAATCCTTATCTTTTTTTTCATGTTAAATAAAATATTAGTTGTTCTTCATTTTACTCGGCAGAAAACATCAGGTTTATATTACTTACTTATAATACAATATTTGTGCCGATTGAAAAATACTCCCATTTTTGTTAAAGAAAATTTTGGTTTCAATAGATTTACACGTCACATTTTGTTTATCCAGAGCAATAAAATCTTTATATTTATAGCAATTAATTTGTGTTTCATTAAATCGGTAGGTAGCATTTTTACATCTGTAACATAAAGAAGAACATAAATAAATAAATGTTATAAAATTTTTGATAGCATTATTAGAACTTTTTTTTTGAACGGACTAATCGCGAGTTCTAAAAAAATAATTTAGCCATCAAAAACATAACTTGTAAAAAAACCAAGTCTCGCACGCAACTTAATCTACCGTAAAAAGTTGTGAGATCCATGTAATACCAAGTCGGTTAATTTATTCAGTTCCTACTTAAGAGTCCTTCTGTCTTAAGTTATTACATAATTAGCTCACCTAACAACATCTTATAGTGACCAGATCAATATTAAAAATCTCTTATGATTTAAATAAATACATAGATTGACCTGGCAATCTATGTATTTATTTATCAGGCATGGATTACTACAATGCCTGCTTTATTACTGAAAATTCAGGTTTCTAGTTTTATCCACAACGAAGTTATAGGGTCGAAAATGGCCCGAACTGCTTCGAGAAAAGGATGGTACGGCCGTGCCGCTTTTTTGCTCGACTTGGCGGGGGCCAGTTCAGATCCCTTTGTATGAATTGTTAACCTTACACAGTCTAAATTTAGGTGCGCTATTTTATTTTTATTTCCCGTATTTATATTATGAATATCAAAATTCATAGGAAATAGTATTTTGTTCTTCCGGACATACTAGATGTTTTCAAATATGTACTGTGAGGATACCGTGAGGATATCAATTTCTTTTTTATACAATTGTCTTAGGGAATCGCGACCACGCAATGTATATAATGGAACGTATCGCCCTCTTCTGTAACACAAAGATGCTATATATGTTAGCAGCTTGACCTCACGATAAAATTTCGTAAGACATAACGCTATGAATATAATTGAAATATACAAGTCTGGCAGTAGCAACGTCAGTCAGTTGACGAAATTTTCTGACTGCGTATGCCGCCAAGCTGAGTCCTGCATCAAAATCAAATCAAAAATCAAAATAAAAAAATATTTATTTCCATACGATGTTATTACATCACTTAGATCCGTCATTCAATTTTTTTTTGGGTTTACTAACACAATGGCGGAATCTGTGGAGAAAAGCTCACCGAAGAAACTCCACAGTCGTCGCATCTTTTGCGTTTCCTTTTTTAAATAAAATATTGTCATTTACAAAATTAATGGTAATTAAATATCGAAAAATCTTGCTACTCAAGCAATTTATTCCCATGGACATTTCTGTCCTCTGAGTAATCAGATATCCTATGGTAACCTTTTTTATACAATTTCTGTTTAAACTTATCTAAAGGTAAGTTTTTAACACAGAGAAATCTGTGGTTTTTAATATCAGCAGGGACCTTATTGTTATAGCTTATACAATTGCCTTTCAAAAATTACTAATTTTATATAGTCAAGTCAGAGTCAAGTCAAAAGTAATTTTATGACTTAATCATTATAACAGCAGGATGCCTCCACGTCGAATTCAGCCCAAGCTCCAAAGTGATTTAAAGTACGCACTTTTTAAATATAATCACAAAATAACTACCTATTCCATGGACCTCTATATATTATTCCAAACACAACGTAGTCTAAAAGTAACGTTAAATTGTTAGCAAAAAACGCCATTTCAAAAAATCCACACATGATGATTTGTAAAGTACATCCTGCAACAAATAATAGGTATTTTAACTATGTTAAGAAATGCTTAAACTGATAATGTAGGTATGCAAGACTTTATTTAGATATTGCACAACTTTTCAAGTTCAGTAATCAAAATTATTACATCTTCGTCACTATTTTATTGACTGCTGAATAAGTAGCGCTGTTTTATACTATGCATTCTATAAATTTATAAATTCAGTTATAAAGAAAAAAAAGAAAATATGCTTATACCCCAAAACAGCGGAATCATTTTTGACGAATAAAAATGCTGATGCGGTGCGTACACGCTTAAGAATATAATCGTGTATAAATGCGGTAAGTGTTCAAACATATTGCGGTAAACATGGCGCCATAAGTGTCTGAAAAAAAAAATTTTTTTTTTTTATTCCAACACTGTCCACTTCTGGGAGGAGTATAGACGGTGGATAATGTCGACTTCACATACGACCACTGAAATTCTTCGCAAGAATGTGAAAGTTTCTTCACGATGTTCTTCTTCACCGTAAAAGCGTCTAATAAACGTACACGAAAATAATTGATACCAAACATTTCAACAAAAAGAGGAAATGCCGTGGTGGAGAATTTAATGTGTTATGTCTTTGTGAACTATAATAAATCAGTGATAGATTATTAGATATTATAGAATCAGTGACTATAATAAGTGAGTGCTTGGATCTATGAGTGATCACATCGATTATTATTAATATTATTTCGAGTGATTGATTTTATCTTGTCGGTAAGTTTGCACATTTTCTGGACTTGTTAGGGCTCACTGTATGCTTTTGTTTTTTCGGAGCTGGTATTATACTTTATTTTTACTTATTTAATTTAACAAATGTTTAAATATTTTTGACGAAAGACTGGCTGCCCATACGATAGAATAGGGAATTCTAGTTTGAGAGCCAGGAATTTCTATCTTACCAACTATAAGATTTCACCATTATAAATTGCTTGTATTATATTCAGTAAGGCGCTGGTTTCTTTAATAAATATTTGATTAGATTTGATTGATTTGAATACAAATCTAAGACGCGCCATTATCGTTTGGAGGATAAAGTGGCGTATTATGTCAAAGTTAACTTTGGTGATCATTGGTGTTGGTGTTTTTTTAGTGTGGGCTAAGTCCAGCCTAAAACTCGCAGCCCCAGCGCACTATAGCGGAGCGGAGCAGCACAGCAGCGGCGCGGCGCGGCGGGGCACGGCTAATTTGTATTGATTTATATGATTTAAAACGCATTACAAAGTCGCGGCAACGAAGCGGCGGCGCGCGGCGTGGCATACTTTCCTTAGGCCCGGTTTCCACCAAAGCTGAGCGGAGAGGAGATGTGTTTGAATAACCAATCAGATTTCGTTATTTCCACATCTCCTCTCCGCTTAGCTTCAGTGGAAATGGATCGAGCGGAGCAGAGAGGAGATGTCTAATTTTTCTATAGCAAGCGAGGCGCGGCTGTGCGAAGATGTGTGTAGCCGGGCGGCGAGCGGCGAGATGCGCGCGGCGAGCGGCGTGCGAGGCCTCGCGACGGCGCCCGCGCTCCCACTCCCCCGCCCCGCTGATGCCCGCGCTTCACCGCTACGAACGCACAGCTCACATCTTCTCTCCGCTTTGGTGGAAATAGCCAGCCAGCTTCGCAGCTCAGCTAGACACATCTCCTCTCCTCTCCGCTTTGGTGGAAACCGGGCCTTAGAGAATATAATGCCGCGCCGCCGCCGCCACCGCCGCTCCACTCCTCTATAGAGCGCTTTCACCTTTAGATTTTCATTGATTTTGTTTTTCGGTGTGAAAGCTCGGCCTACGGAACTATACAGGAATTGAATCTTTTGTAAGATAATCGTACTGTTTACAACAGTTTAACGTACTCAATGCTTCAGGCTTTTGAATTTAATTCTGAATTTCTTGTACTATATAGAGTAATACCAAAAGAGTTAGAGTATACTTAAAGATGTTTTATGAAACTTTATATGGGTAATTTATAGAAATCATCATCACCATGGTGTGGGTTGTATGATTGACAGCCGACCTCACAAACTCTGAGTCAGTGTTATAGAGACGCCAAACACCACTGACATGGCTCATGAACGACTAGATAGTAGCCGAGATCAACGGCTTAACGTGCCTTCCGAAGCACGAAGTTTTATATTTATAGGAATAATTATAAAATTAATATCCTTACGTTAAGAAATGTGCTGGTTTATGAGAGTTTATTTGTTGCTTAATTGGTGAGCAGCAAAAATATCTAAAGTAACTTAGCCGCTGTAACTGAGTGGCGGGTATGTGTTGACGGTCCGTTTCAATTTCTTTCTGAAACATTCAATGAACAATTTTTTTCGCTGAAATTGTTAAGCATACGAGATCAAAAACCCATGGCATTCAAATGGTTAAATTCACAGTAAATAAGTAATTAAACATTACAGGATCGTTTTGAGACACTGCGGTATTCAGGATGAAAACCGCTGGATGTGGGCAGTGCAGAAGCGGTCTTTGTGAAGATTCTAGGGGGAATCTTTTGTCCAGCAGTGGACACAGGCTGGAATAGTTACAAGACCCCATGAGCTATCAATGTAAAATAGAAATATTATGTTTTTTAGATAAAACCTTTGAATTTCTTCGCAGGAGTGTGCAGGTTTCATCACGATATTCCTTGATGATCCTTCACCGTAAAAGCGTCGAATAAACGTACATATGAATTTGAAATTCGAAAACACATTGGTACGTGGTGGGGATCGAACCCGCGTCTCCCGGACAGGAGGCCACTAGACCACCGACGTAAGTAAGATACCTGCGTTCAAATAATATATGGACGTCGAAAATATATAAATGTTACTCATAACACGAACCAAGGTGAGTTTTTTTTTTAATGGGTGAGATTTTGATAATAATTGTTACTAGCAGTCCGCCCGCGGCTACACTGGCGTAATGTTAGATTTTTCCCGTGGGAATAAAACTTTTTCACGTATCCTATGTGTTAATCCATCCAAATTTTATCCAAACCCGGTATTTTAAGCGTGAAGAAGGAACAAACATCTATACATCCAAATATATTTTCACATATTTTATAATATTATTGTGATTGTGATAAGTTTGACACTAAATTTTTATTTGGTCTTACTTAGAGTACGTAGGTAGGTACTCAAAAGTCAGTCTAAGCCAGCTCAGTCGTTTCTGAAACTTGTGTTTACAATAGGGAACATGCACATTTTTTTTTTTAATTCATTAATCGAAATATTTCAGTTCCACATAAACACATAAAAAATAATTTTCCAAATATCTTGCTCAGAAACAAAGTTTTCAGGCTTCAAAGTTGATGGTTAGATAGAGAGGTCCGACGAGTCATGTGACGTCAATGTGTCGCGGGCCATACATAGAAAATTTTGTATTAGTAAAGAGGGACAGATAAATTTGTTTAATAATGTTGTAACTAGTTTGTTTTTCGATCAATTTCGATTCTATTTTGACTGTCAGTATTCTATTTTTGTATACTTTCAGATGAACTATGAAAACATCTAATATATTTTTATGCATATTCCCTATTTTTACCTTTATCTTGTTTAATTACTTACTACATTATCTATCGTAATTCAGCAAATTTTTACTTACTTTTTTTATAAGATGCAAATCATAGTTTTTATAGCGAATGTATGAAAAATTATCTTGTGTAACGCTTTCAAATAAATCGTCTTTTATAGCACTAGAATCTCTGTATTTCATATCTTCTAATTGGTCCTCGTCATAATCAGCTCTTTCTTCTAATTGGAACATAGGAGTTTTCTTCATTATCTAAAACCAAGAAATTATTTCTTATAGAAATTTAATGAAACATTGAAACATCTGATGTTTGTTGAATAACAAATTTAATGAATACTGATAAATATGCCGAGACATGATTTTTAACAAATTACTAACCAAAACTTTGAATTATCGTTGGTACTAAAAACAATTATATGTAATTGAGAGTAATATAATTATTTTTTTAAGTTTGTTTAAAATCTTGACCATAACATAATATTGTCATTACACATCAAAGTGACATTGTAAATGACTCAAAAATTAAAAAATACAAGACCCATAGATTTACTGTGATATTTATTCAAATAAAAAAATAAAAAAAATCAGCCAAGCACGTGTCGGGACACGCAAAGTGTAGGGTTCGATAGTTGTCTACTTAGGTACCATTTTCAGACAGTTAACGTTCATCAAAATATTTTTCTATGATAGTTGATCCGAATTTTGTACTAGTACAAGTACATTTTTGTAAGTTAGTCTTATATTCGTTAACCTATAAAGTACTAAATGTTGAAAATTTTCCTTTTAAATTGATCATTGCACAACTACTATGATTTTTTCACATTTCCAAATACAACGGTTTCGCTGGTAGGGGGGGAGACACTTGTCTCTAACAAAAATGAGCACTTTAAAACGGAATATTTCTGAAACATACGCTAATATCTCGGAGGAAATAATAATAGAAAAATGTTTTTTTGCAAACCTTCATTATTTTAAAAAACCCTATCCAATGACACCTCACACTTTGGGGTAGTTAAGAAAAAAAATAGTCCCTCAATTTAAGTGTACCACTAAGCCATAAGCCTTACCATTAAGTGTACCAGAGGAACCCTAAAATATTTATTTTTGTAAGATTTTAATCTACAGCTTAGTTAGCATGATTGATATTTATATCCATGCCAAATTACAGCTTTCTAGTACTAAGACTCTCTGAGCTAAGCCGCGGACAGACATACAGACATACGAGCATGGCGAAACTATAAGGGTTCCTTTATAACTACATCAACAGCTCATATACGTCCCCACCGAGGGGCTCGAGCCTACCCTGAATTAGGTCGACCACGCTGGCCCAGTGCGGGATGGTCGACGGTCCTTTTTAACTACGGAACCCTAAAAGACACCTTGAGTCATGCTGACTGAGTATACCATGTCATGTCACTTTGTATGTTGTCTAGTTTGTAAATGCCAATAAAAAAAAAGATGCAAGATTTATTAGGTTTTCATTTTACTTTTTCTTTGTAATTAAAATATTAAAAATTAAAACTGGCCATAAGAAATAAAAAATATTAAAATAATCAAATCAACGGCCCGTTACAGTCCACTGCTGGACTTGAGCCTCCTCCATTTTGCCATAATCTCCACGCTTGGCAGGCGGGTTGGAGATAGCATGTATCAGAGCGCGCTGCTAACCATTCCCTGCTCAATGTGTAGTCCCTAAGTCGGTGAAAAATGTATGCCATCAAAAACATAACTTGTAAAAAAACCAAGTCTCGCACGCAACTTAGTCTACCGTAAAAAGTTGTGAGATCCATGTAATACCAAGTCGGTTAATTTATTCAGTCCCTACTTAAGAGTCCTTCTGTCTTAAGTTATTACGTAATTAGCTCACCTAACAACATCTTATAGTGACCAGATCAATATTAAAAATCTCTTATGTTTTAAATAAATACATAGATTGACCTGGCAATCGCATGAAAACACAATGTATCTCACAAGTAATACATTATTATATTAAATTTGATTGTTTAGTGCGATTGCCAAGTCAATTTATCGCATGAAAACATAATGTATCTCACAATTAATACATTATTATATTAAATTTGATTGTTTAGTGCGATTGCCAAGTCAATCTATGTATTTATTTAAAACATAAGAGATTTTTAATATTGATCTGGTCACTATAAGATGTTGTTAGGTGAGCTAATTACGTAATAACTTAAGACAGAAGGACTCTTAAGTAGGGACTGAATAAATTAACCGACTTGGTATTACATGGATCTCACAACTTTTTACGGTAGACTAAGTTGCGTGCGAGACTTGGTTTTTTTACAAGTTATGTTTTTGATGGCATCTCATTTCTTTTTGTAGATCGCATGAAAACACAATGTAAAAATGCACACCTACGCTCCACCGACCCTACACCTAACCTACACCTAACCTACACCTACCCTATACCTACCCTATACCTACCCTATACTTACCCTACACCTATCCAACACCTATCCAACACCTACCCTACACCTACCCTACACCTACCCTGCACCTCTTATTCAATTATATGCCATTATACAGGTACACTGATTCATTTACTGCAAATGTAACTTTGTAATCCTATATAATGCCCCAAGATTTATATGGGATTACAAAGTTATCTAGCAAATGATGTATCTAGAAAACTGGGCCGAAATTGCAAAATGTTTTAGTTTTTCCTTGGTTTATACACTAAACACTAATTCCATTCTAAATTTGAAGCTTCTATGTCTGCTAGAAGTGCCTTAGAGTTTTGATGATCGGTCAGTCAGTCAGTGAGTGACAAAATTAAGAAACTTTGACTAGTTATAATTCATAAACTACTGGTTCAAATTGATTGAAATTTGAAATATACCGTATTTATACAATGCCTGCTTGGTTACTGAAAACTCAGGCTTCTAGTTTTATCCACAACGAAGTTATAGGGGGGTCGAAAATGGCCTGAACTGCTTCAAGAAAAGTATGGTACGGCCGTGCCGCTTTTTTGCTCGACTTGGCGGGGGCACTGCCGTGCCCCCAGATTCTACTCTGCCGTCACCACACTGCCGCCGTGTGTAAAATTATAATAAAAATTAATTCTACTAAAACTTAATTTTACCATCAGATTTAGCGATCATACGGATTTATTTTTCTGAAATAGTCTCAAGTTTATCTTCTGCTTCTTCTTTAACTTATTCAAATCTAGTAAAAAACTTATCTATAGGTAGGTTTTGATTTATAAAATTTAACGTACTCAGTGATAAAGTTTTTAATATTTATTAAACGCCCATAGAGTGACTTTACAAAGGCAATAAAAAGACCAATATAGCGCAAAATTACTTTACAAGCTGTAATGTATTTTTTCAGTTAACTGTACCGTCTGTTCATCTGAAAACTGCCACCGAGCAAGCGATCTATCACGATTTCTCATATCGCCCCAAGTCCAGACTAACACCCGCTGGACATCGTAAAGCGAATTTATTTCTCAAAACCGTTTCCCATTTAAACTTTAGTAGTATTTCTTTTGGGACCAACTCGAGTACAAAATGTGGCCGTAGTTTATATTTAATTGTATGAAATGATTTTAATAAATAACCTTATCTTTTTCTTATGAGTTTTCAACTACCATGTTTTCTTACCTATTACTTTTACTTATTTTAGGTTTAATGAATCACTTGCTTCAGTCAACTAAACTGGACGACTGCACTAGTAGGAACAAAAGTCATTTGCAATCCCCGTTCATAAATCATATAAAAAAATAAAATTCTAATTCAATTACATACTTTATTAAAAGACGTGTGTTGAAAAATGAAATTTAATTATTCAGATGTGTAAATTGAAGCACGTTATATATATTTCATACATAGCGTCTGAAGGGAACAAACCTTTGTAAATATATTTTATACCAGCGGCTCTCCTTCGGCTTCGCTCGCGTTGCGTAAGATTTTCCCGTGAGAATAAGACTTTTTCCCTTAAAAAGTATCCTCTGTGTTAATCCAGGTTACAAACTATCTCTATTTCGAATTTCATCCAAATCCGTTGCGTGAAGGCAGAACAAACATCTAAACATTCAAATATAATTTCACATTTATAATATTAGTGTAATGATTTTATTTTAGAATCGTACCCGTAAGTTTGTACATAAAGCATCTCGTTATTTTCTAGTTACAAAAAACTAATTTGACACCTTCGAACGTCGGCTTTAAAGACCCCGACGCAATCAATCCAGTGCCTTCTAATCACACCTTAGAGGCAATAGGGGCCATACTTCACGGCAAGCTAATAAAGCGGATATTATGTGTACGAGATCGTTCGCGTACGGATAAATGTGCCGGCTCAATCAACGTCTCCTGCGCGTCGCGGGTATTTGTTAGCTAAGGTTTTATTCCACCTGGTTTAGAACTACAGAAGCATAGAGCTGTCTTTTGTTTCTAATCCTTTCATCATCATTATCACAGCCGGAAGATGTCCACAGCCGAACATAGTCCGCCTTAATAGGTTTCCAACGTGAACGGTCTTGCGCTACTTGCAACCAATGCTGACCAGATCCTCACCATGTCATTTGTCCACCTTGTGAGAGGCCGTACGGCCTGAGCTCGCTTTGAGAACTTTTATTCTCCAGTCTTCTTCTTCATCGTGTGGGTTGTAAGGTCGACAACCGACCTCACAAACCCTTGTGTCAATGTTATAGAACCGCCAAAGGCCACTGACATGGCTCGTGTAACGACTAGATAGTAGCCGGGACCAACGGCATAACATGGCTTCCGAAGCACGGAATCGTCTTCGGATAATAAGGTGATTCAGTCTGCAAAGTCCTAACCAAACTGGAGAAAGTCTTACAGATTTTTGCTTGACAGAGTCCCCAACGGGAATCGTACCTGGAATCTCCGTAATGAGCGTCGAAATCTCGACCACTCGGCCACGGAGGCTGTTAATCACCAGTGGAGGGTAGTAATTTGACGAACGAACGACATTAGCATCGGAATGGTAATGGGTTAACTCACTTAAGAATACTGATGGCAAATGAAATAAAAAAACAAGCTCGAATGACGTGAGCAAAACTATTTTTTCTCTTAAATTACAATAGCTACTCTACAGAATTTTTGTTTACGACCAGTATAAGTACACAACGCCGAATTGCAGCAAGGAACTGATTCACTGCGCGCACAGATGCTGAATGCAAACCATTTTAAAAGTCGGTCATATAAAAGTAGCTCCCTGGCAATGCCTCGAGAAACATACTTTATAAAAGCGGTCGTAAACTTAAGATTCCAGGTATGTTCTGCCACTCGTAGCGCAGAGTGGCACTACAACAGATGCTATTTTTTATTTGGCGCCTTGAAAACTTTTATAACACAAAGGGCTTTTAAAGGTTACCTGAAAGAAGTTTCTTTGAATCGAGTCACCGCCAAACTTTATCCAACGTGTTAACAACTTTGTTCTAGAAAATCTCCGAAATCTCAAAGTTTTTTTTTTACTTTTCATACGCGCTAATCAGCTAAACAAAAATTGGAATTGAAAAGTTGATACACATTTTTTGTTAATTAATTACTAACCTACCAGCCACCTACCTACGCAATACGAACAAAAATGCGTGCTCTTAGTAAATATTTAGTATATTTTATAGATAGGTACATCGGAATTGCAGGTATTTCCTTTTATCGGCACATTACATTGATAAAGTGATACTCGATGGGCAGGTTGGACGGCCTTCAGTACATAATCGGGCTGCCTACAAAGCACCCTCAAGACACTCACAAAATCAGCCAACCACGCACAAAATAATATATTAACTCAATCTAAGAAAGATTAAGTTCTACCACTACTACAGATAAAAGTTTGAAAGCATGAATTTCTTGAAACATAATGCAATCTAATGAAATGCTTAGTTAGATAATTAAAAGTTTTAATACGTAAGAAAGAAAACTCTTTGCAAAAGACCCTAAGACGACACTTGAACAATCCACAAGTTTTCTCTACAGAAAAAATTATAAATACAAACCCTGGTGTCAGTGTTATAGAGCCGTCAGCTCGTTTAATGACCAGATAGTAGCCGGAACCAATGGCTTAACGTGCCTTTCGAAGTACGGAATCATCTTTCTTTTCGGACGATAAGGTGATTCAGCCTGCAAAATCCTATCCAAACTGTGGAAAGTCTCACAAAGAGATTTTCACTTGACGGGGTCCACACCGGGAATCGAACCCGGAACCTCCATAATGGGCGTCAAAATCTCGAACATTTGGCCACGGATGCTGTTTCAATGCTTTTAGAAGTGGTCTGACTCAGTTTATTGCCCCCAGAGATTTGATGGCGCTAAATAGCTCATCACGATCTAATGAAGATATTAAATATCGTTAAGGCCAACATTTTAAAATTTAGGTTATAAATATTATTTCAAATTAAAAGGGTTGTTGAAAATAGTTGTCAGCAAAACCATACTTGTATAAAACATGGTTACCAATCCAATCTGGGTTGACACAGGAAATGTGCGTTTTCAGACCATAATACTGCACGGTCCTTTAACTTGAAACCCGACAACGACCTTCAACCACGAAATTGTGGGTCCCTCTCGTAAAACTGTCAAAATTTCCTCGAGACTTCACCTTTATTGTGCCATTACTCGTCATTCGCGATATCTGAGATAGTCTTCTTTTATGACACAAGTCCTCGAAGTATGTTTTCACTCGAATATAATAAAGTTGCGTCTGAATTTTACACTATATAAACCTTATAATATAAAATTGGCTTGTTGATAATCAGCAGTAAAATTAATCAAAAGTAATCAGGATAGATCCTAGATAGATCTTTACATGCATCTCTATCATAATGACTTTATTTTCCTGTGAAAAACCCTTTTTGGGAAGTTTGTTACTGATAGCTAGTAGTAGAGAGGCCAATTCGTAGAAACTAGCTTATTTTCGATTTTCGTTGGATTGGAAAGGTTACTACCGACAAGTGGTATCGTTGGAATCAGCGTAGTTTACTGATCACCAAAACGTATGTTTTCGCTTTCTAAAATAGTGGAGCAAGTAGTTATGACGTCACAAAGATGGCGGCCGGGCCTGTTCTATTTACGCTATGTTTAGATAACTACTAGGCCGATTTACTCAAACAGGGTCTCAAATGTAAGATAATTAGATGAACTTTACTTTATTATTAAGACTCAATAATGTAAAGCTAAAACCAAATGAAATATTTTCAAAAAACTACATTTTGTAAAATTAATAATTTTCAACTTGGCCTGTCTACTATAGGCACAAAATTCGAAACAGATTATTACTGAGCACCTTCATGTTGTAAACAACACGTGAATCCAGAAAAAGAAGACTTTTTAACCTACAATAACTGTGTCCTGTGACCTGTGCTGCAACAAATTTACCATGTGAGGGCAATATTATTTCATCTGCAAGTTACCACAACCTTATATTTTATTTACAATTTAAGCAAGCTAACGCTAAAAGCCTCTTGGTACGTAGTTTACGTGTCTTGTGAAACCGTACAGCACGTAAATTGTACAGTCGCGTTATAAAACGGTTTATCAGGATGGCAATGGTGAAATTATTTGGACGGATTTCTAAAGGACTGCCATCTAGAGACCCTAGATCGGAAGGAATGGTGATAGGCATTGGGATACACACGAGGCTATGAAACAAAATTTACACACATCGAAAATAAATACTAGTGGTCCGCCCGCGGCTTTTTTCGCGTCATGTAAGATTTTACCATGGATACCCGTTTTTTTGCGTAAAAAAAATCCTATATATTATTAATAAAGGTAACAAACTATCTTCATTCCAAATTTTATGCAAATTCGTTGAGTATTTTAAGCGTGAAGGCGGAACAAACATTCAAACATCTAAATATCCAAACATCCAAATATATTTTCACATTTATACTCGTAATATTAGTGTGATTAAACATTACAATAACATTAAGAAATGTACAGATGGGTGACCTTTTTGTTACGGTTGTAATAATTTCGTAAACATTCAATATCTTGTTTTTAAACTACAAACTGCAGTGCTGCTGTTTGCAACGGTAGGTACCTAACATGGAACTTACGGAACCTTAGCTACGGTAAGGCGTTACGTACAAGTCCAATATATTTTTAGAGTATTGTCACTTTTTGTTGTGAATCGAAGTGTTCATCTTATAAGTAGGGTTGATTTTTCCTCTCGCCAGTGACTATAAAAAGCCGCGCAAATAATCTTACGACTGAGTAAAAAACAATAACTGTACGAAAAAATACGATCATTTTAAACCTCAGTTTTGTGGCTGCGACGATACTACGTTTCGTTTCGCGTTTCATCCTGAAACTAATATCCGTGCTAAGCAAACAGCGCAGTCGAAATGTTGATATTGCGCCACCAGCTTCCATTGCAGCACGCCGTATGTGTAGGTATATGGCTAAAGGTTGAAAGTATGAAAAATATTTGAAACAGTCTTATAGAAGTCGAAAATAGGAGACGTATATGAAAATAAACTTTACTCAAACTCATTTCAAAGTTAACGAATTGATAGTAATCTAAATAACCATTTCAGCGGCTCCAATACGGGGATGCAAGTAGCGCAGGACCGTTCACGTTGGAAACCTATTGGGGAAGCCTACAGCAGTGGAAGTCTTCCGGCTGAGATGATATACGGCTCTACAGAGAAAATAAAACCTACCCTAAAATAAAAGTATTAGGACATACGCTGGCCTAGTTCATGTTAGTTGGCTCGATCATCTGTTCCACAGAATATATAAAACAGGTTTATATGTTCTGTGATCTGTTCCATAAGGGCGTCGAACAAATTAACTTAAATAAATACTAACTCGTACTTCCGCCATTGTGTTAGTGAACTCACCCAAAAAAATGTAATGACGGATCTAAGTGATGTCATAACATCCTATGGAAATAAATATTTTTTCATTTTGATTTTTGATTTTATTAATGCGGCGGCTCAGGGATCCAAAGTGAGCCTCCGACACAAGATTGCGCCATTTTTCCCGGTCCGGCGCCGATAATTATTGATACGAAATTAAAAAAAAACATCGGTACGTGGTGGGGACACCACCTCTCATGTATCTTAATATTCTCGGAAATACTATTGTCATGTAAGTGATATGTCATCATTCCCTCTTTACAACCCTGAACAAATTGCAGGTCCATGATTACACATCGACGATCCGTCGGCTGCTGAGTTCACTCTACTCATGCTACGTCATGGTACAAGGATGTTAGAATCAATTTGATATGTTGGACTAATTTAATTTTAGTAGAAAATTACAAACACAACAGTTTTTCCAATATTTTCGTTAACTGTTTGTGGTTTTAGAGTGTGCTCCTTGGAAGCCCACCCCTACAACTCTGCTCACCCCAGCATATTGGGGATATGGACGTGATATTATTTATGTTTGTATTAATTTATGACTAAAATATTTTTTAAATCAATAAGACAGTTACAATTTAAAGATGAAATGAATTCTGTATCATTCAGATAAAAAAAGATATTTAGGTATGATAAGGTTAGGAAAATTATATATCTAACATAAACAAAAAGGATAGGTAGTGATCGATATTTAATTATAGGTATTCAACTTTTTTCTTATCTCCATGATATAATATCATGATTGATGAAGTGATATCAATCTAGGCAATTTTTCAAGCGGACAGAGGTAAATGTGCGGTTGCTTGGCCATTTGATGACAATTTCAACTAATGACTCCCTTAAGCGTTAAAATGTTATTATACTATACTTACAGGATCAAAAAACGAATAATATTATTATTGGTAGGATGAAACAAAACTTACGGTTCGTGAAAAAGAAAGTGAAAAAGCCTTCACAAAGCAGAAAAATAAATTCGCTTAAATGCTAGGAATAATGCAGGAAGTAAAGTAAACTGTATCCTTGTTTATATACGGGCAGTCTTTGTAATCTGTATTTATTTTAGTCTCAAAGCAGGAATAATGGTATTTGGTCTTTTCTGGATAGTACGATTTCAAATATTACAACGACGGGTAGTAAGATTCATGTTCCGTTACAAAAACAAACGTATTTGTGTGAATGATATTTTAAGTGAACAAAAAGCATTATTTTTATTACTATTATTATTACCGACGGCATCCAACCGATTTTTCGTAAACAATGTTGCGATCAGCTTGCCCAACCGATTTGTATCTTGTTTCAACTTTCTCTCAAACAGGGTGTTATGCCGAATGAATGGAAAAAGTCCCTTATAACCCCCATACATAAAAGTGGGGATAGGCACAACGTAGGAAATTATAGAGGTATTTCCAAACTGTCTGTTATACCCAAGGTTTTAGAATTGATTATTTGCGATACATTGTCTTGTGTTATTAGACCGCTCTTGATCACACAACAACATGGATTTGTGTCGAAAAGATCCACCGAGTCAAACTTATGTGAATTCTTGGATTATGTTTTGGAAGCCATGGATAAAGGTTATCAGGTAGACGCCGTGTATACCGATTACTCTAAAGCATTTGATAAAATTTCTCATAATTTACTTGAACTTAAGCTGGAGTATATCGGGATTTACGGCGATCTACTTAGGTGGTTAAAATCTTACTTACGTGATCGAAGCCAGGCAGTTGCTGTCAAGGGTTTTACTTCTTCAAACTTTACCCCTATAACCTCTGGGGTCCCTCAGGGTTCCCACCTTGATCCCCTTTTTTAATATTTTTATAAATGACGTAATAAGTTGTTTTCAAAATTCTCAAATTATATTGTTCGCTGATGACACTAAAATCTACACATTGGTGAGACCTAACGAAGATTGTTCTAAGTTACAGCAAGATCTAGACAGGTTAGCTCAGTACTGTGTAGATAATAGACTTCATCTTAATATTAATAAATGTTGCTGCATTACTTTTTCTAGGAAAAAACATGAAATCCAATATACTTATAAACTTCAAAATCTGGTTTTGAATAGGGTTACTGATATTAGAGATCTTGGAGTACAATTGGATAGCAAACTGCTTTTCGATAAGCATATTAATAAAATAACCAAGAAGGCCTACAGTATGCTTGGATTTCTTTTCCGACAGGGCAAAGCCTTTAAAAAAGTTAATACTTTACTTGTGTTGTATTA
This sequence comes from Carpatolechia fugitivella, assembly GCA_951230895.1. Lineage (NCBI taxonomy): Eukaryota > Metazoa > Arthropoda > Insecta > Lepidoptera > Gelechiidae > Carpatolechia > Carpatolechia fugitivella. The sequence goes on from OX579649.1 coordinate 1,903,802, forward strand.
CTCTCTTGTGGCATCACAACTTCAGTATGCATCTATAGTGTGGAACCCCCAGTATAAGAAATACATGACGTTATCGAGCATATACAGAAAAAAAATCTCAAACATATGAAATATAGATTCATAAACTATGACACTAGTTCATTAATGTCATTAGAAACTAAAAGAGAACATAGGGATTTAATTTTTCTGTACAAAATTATCCACAACCTTATAGACTCTGTTTACCTTGTTCCGAAAATTAATCTAAACTCTCCACGACCAAATCTAAGAAACAGAAATTGTACCTTTTACACTTCTTTTCATCGAACTAATTATTCCAGAAACAGATTTGTTGCAAGGGCCTTATCCTCTTACAATGGAAAATATAATGATATTGATATTTTCCAGCACAGCATTTCAAAGTTTACAAAACTAATAAAAAAAATGTAATTTAATTTAATTTTAATTTTATTCTGTTTTTCAAAAGTTTCCGTCTACTTATACCCTGTTTCGGATAACATTGGAAAAGTCTCTCATAGGATAAATTTCCAGACATTTGTCTATCTCGATTAGCTGGCAAGTGTGAATCGCGAATAACCGTTTTATGCCATACATATTTTGTGTCTTTTTTCCATTGTTATTTGAAATGAAGTATAAATTTAATCTTTATCTTATTATATTTTTGTCATAAAGTTCAGTACCTCACGACTGTAACATTATTGTTTTGTTTACCAACTGTAGTACTTTACATAAACTGATAGTGTTCGCTTAGTGGTACGCAGATGTTTAGCAAATAGTGGATACTTTATTGGCTTTTGTATCAACACAATGTATTTTATACAATGTTATAATTTAATACTGTCTGTATCCCAACACAAATAAATAAATAAATAAATTATGAATTTATGACTACAAAAAGGCAGAATGTTAATTAGTTACTTTGATCTACCTTACACTTGATCCCCATTGTAAGATATAATCTTATGAAAGTATCTAGTCTTTTGAATTAGACGAATAATTAATTCCAAGACGTTTAATTAAAACAAGACGCCAAGATTATACTTCCTTTCAATAGTAAAAAAAATAACTTTTGATCTCAGATACGAATATAATTTAGAAATCAAGATAATTTTAACTAATTTGGTTGGTTCAAAAACTTCAAAAAGGGTTTGAAGATTTGAGTATAAGATTGGGTGAATTGAATAAACTCATATAAAATGAATAATGACAAAAATAGAAAATGCACTTTGAGATTAAGGATAACCTAATTTGCTAAATGTTAGAGTAGCCCAAGTGTTGTGTACTTGGGCTACTAATATTATAAATGTGAAAATATATTTGGATGTTTGGACGTTTGCTACGCTTTTATGCCTTTTCTACTTTACGGATTTGGATGAAATTTGGAAATGAAATAGTTAGTTACCTGGACTAACACATAAGATTTAGGGGGCTAAGGCTCATTTCCACGGAAAAATCTTACATAACGCGAGCGTAGCCGCAGGCGGACCGCTAGTTTCAAATAAATTCAAACTATGGTATAATGATGAGAACAAATTATACCTACACTGTGACAAATAGTAAGATACCATTAAATTAAGTAGGTAGGAACAAAACACATTATAGACTGACTGATAAATATTTTCTTCGAATAAGCAAAATATACCAAAAAACGCGTTCAAAATATACGCGTTTTTTTGTATATTTTACTTATTCGAAGAAAATATTTATTTATTTATTTATCCATAGATAAAAACTTCTGTACACACACAGCATCAACTAATGGTAACAGTATTAAGCAAGGCTTTTAATAATAGTACTCATCATCATTTTGTGGGTTGTAAGGTCGACTACTGACCTCACAATCCTTGGTGTGAGCGTTATAGAGCCGTCAAAGGTCACTGACTTGGCTCGTGTAACGATTAGATCCGCGACCAACGGGCCTAACCTGCCTTCCGAAGCATGGAATCATCTTTCTTTTCGAACAATTAGGTGATTTTTGCTAGACAGTGTCCCCACCGAGAATCAAACCTGGAACCTACGTAATGGGCGTTGAAATCTCGTCCACTCGGCCACGGACGACTGAAAGGGTCTTTTATGTAGGCTATAATAGTACTATAGTATGGACATAGCACAGCATACAACATAATGTCTGATTTTTATCACTCTTGCACTACTTGATCGGGAATAAGACCAACTGCCTTGATTTTGTCACGTACGGCCTCTTATGTATGTGTATTTTCGGAGCTTATTCTGCAATATAGGTCACGAGCAGTTTAATAATAACTAGTCTAGTTTCGACATCGAAGTTAGTGAACTCACCCAAAAAAATGTAATGACGGATCTAAGTGATGTAATAACATCCTATGGAAATAAATTATTTTGACTTTGACTTTAAGTAAGCCTTTAATAAAAAAACACAAGAAAGAAAAAACATTTTATTACTTATTATATTTCACGTATTAAAACAACTGGTTGTACATGTGGATGGACTAAAGCGATCGCATTGATTTTTATATTGATTGGGTAGACTCAAGTCTGAAGTTTAAAATGCTTTCAAAATTAGGAAACTTGGCCCGAATTTAAAAACTTGTTTAGTTACACGACTGCCCAAAAAAAGGAGTACCTATATGTGTTCAGTGTTCATGTATGTATGGATGTAAGTTTATTTATTCCACCATAATTTCTAAAATGCCTGAACGGATTCTGATTTATCGTTAGAATCTTTACACTTACATCAGGCCAAATGACTATGGAATGGCTATATTTTTTTGGCAGGACAGTCGTGTTTTTAATATTTTAAGATGATATAATATAACAGAATAGAATATACTTACAATATAATTTATTTATAAAAGTAAAAACTGTTTTGTGCTGGTACAGTACGAATAATTATTTTTGTCGGTTGAGTTGCAATTTCAGAGCGTATTGGAGTCGCAAATATAAACCCTTTGAAGTCAAACTTCCAACTTCAATCAACCACCAAAAAGATTTATTCCCACTGTAATTCTATACAAGAACGCGACCTTTAATCAACGAAAGAAAATCAAGACTGGAATCATAAATTCTGAACTTAGGCGAAACAATCGGGAACTCCGTACTAATTCAGTCAAAAGTACAAGTTAATAAATCCCAAAGGGCTGGAAGTAATTTTCTAGAGCGGCTGGTAGCGATAAAATGGTTAGTTATTACTCTGGTATGTAGGTACCCTGTACAAAGATTTGCGGCATTTTTGGTACTATCTTAGTCCTAAGGGCAGCAATTATGTAAGAACGCCGCGGTTTAAGTGCGTCTCCGTTGAGCCTTTCTTGGTTGGTACGAGGTACAGGCATTGTCCTAAATTATAAGTCCAAATATACCTATAATGGAAGTCGGACGAGTGTCCTTATAATTTTCACGTGATGTCGGTCACTTCTGAACATTTTAATCTCCAGTTCTGCAGAACTTTCTAAAACACAAAAAAATGTTTATGCTATTATGCATACATTAAAACAGCTAAGAAAGGCTATGTAATCGGAGAAGGGGGCACCTTTTCATAGAGGCAGTTTTGAATTAATGCATTCAGAAATCCAGTTTTCATGTTATCGTGGTAATTATTATAATACAATTTATGCTGCCGGTATGGACCCCCACGTCTTTAACTTGACGATTTTTAAGTTTGACAGGACATGAGCGAGGGAGAAGCTGCGTTAGTTATAGGTATTAAGTTCTAAAGTTTTTGCAACGTATTGATAAGGCTTTTGTGTTTGGAATTCAAGGAAGTGGCAAGTTTTAACTCATTTAATTAGATGTAAGAATGTATTACGTGTAGTGACGAAGTGCTATTAATTTAAATTTTATTAACAAACAAACACAAACTTTTCAAACTACCTATCGGGGTAGCTATGAAAAAAATAGACGGGGCAGTTTTGATCAGCTAGTTGTTCAAAGCAACCCCAGTGCAAGGAACTGTTCAAAGCTGCCCTATACAGATAAAATACATGAATATCTTATTACATATGGATTAATTTAGGTAATTTATATTTGATCCAACTTCTTTTATGACATATTCTAAAATTCCATGGGTTAAATTATTTAAATTTCATTCTACTTTGTATCGTTGTCAGCTTATAAGTACTGTTAGTTCTAATTTGAACACGGTTCAAAGTTTCCCCCTTGAGGCAGTTTTGAACGTTATCCCAAAAGACAGTTATTCAAAACTACCCCAACATTGTTTTAACACCAGATTTTATAAATAAAATGTTGGACAACCCTTTTGTCGTGGCAAAAAATACCAAATCCTTCAAAAATAAAACTTATACTTTGATTTTTCTGCTTTTACAATCCGTATTTCAAAATTGCCCGATATGTTGTTTAAAGCTACCCCACTATTGGGGCAACTTTGAATGAATTTCTTCAGCTACAAAAAGCTAAATTGTACCTTTATCTCTTACTTGACATTTATGTGTATGCATTCATTTTGTTGTTTAATAATAATGCAATTACTTGAAAAATCTTTTAACCTAAAGAAATAAAAAAAGTATAAAAACGCATAAATCTGCCCCCCTCTCCCCTATACTGTTTCAGAAAAAAATTGGTATGTGGTGGGAATCAAACCCGCTTCTCCCACTACACAATTTCGAATTCATACGTACGTTTATCCGACGCTCTTACCGCGAAGGAAAACATCGTGATGAAACCTGCACAGTCCAGTTCTGTCGATCGAAACCGGTCGGGTGAATATAATATATGTGGAACTAGTAAAAGTGACTTTTATTAAATATGACTGATTAGTCGACATCCCAGTTTCACTTATAACTTGCGCCTAGAAGCCAGCGATGGTTATCTTTTCAGTAAATTAGACGCGCCGCCGCTAAGAGAAGGGTTGGGTTATCTCGCCCTTTACGCGAGAATGCGGGCGCGTTGTTTATCCGGAAACATGCTATTGCTGTTCCGCAATGATGATTGATGATCTTCATAATGATGATAGTATGTTATGTATAATTATGATGACTGCAAAGGGTGGCTGACGTTTGGTGATGTATCTGATGGATGTTCTTTGGCGTTTGTTCTGAAATCGTGTTGTGAAGATGTTTACTACGTGTGGTATAAACGTAATAGAGTGTTTGTTTTCTTGTTCTTGTTTTTTTTGGTTAATATATTTCAATGAAAATTTAAATTTACTTAAATAGCTCAAATGTGAAAATAGACTTGCTGACTAGCTATGCGGTTTTGTAGACGGCCGGAGCGTTTATTTCAATGAACGAACCGGGTCTACGCAAATAAGAAAATATCGTGCTCTCGTCAAGGGGTCATCTTTATCAGCTTACGATAGTTTTAATAAAGTATCGATTAAGTCTTTCTTAAATATTGCATTCATTGCTGTTAAAGTACAAACTACTATATAGTCTCAAGTGCGACTCAAATGAAAAATTATATTTTTTTTTAGAAATGGCTGATTTGTGATTTTTTTGTTTATTTGTTTAATTATATAGAACTGCCAGTGAATGATACATTACAAAGTAGCATAATATATAAACATAACACTATTAGATCAATGTACATTCTATTGAAGGCAATCACAGCATGCAATTAAAGCTATAGCATAACACTTAAAATTTTACAATAGACAATAGACAATAATATTTAATAATAATTTAACTAATATGGGTATGGTAAATAATATGGTATAATAATAATATGGTGGTTTACGATTTTAGAGCGAAAGTTAAACTAAGCATCTTTTAATTGTTTTAATACTTTCTCCTTAAATGTAGTAAAAGACTCACTGAAGATGTCGACAGACTGTCCAAGTGCGTTGTATGAATTCGAAAGACGGGATACAGCACTGTGACTACGCAAGTTGGTTTTGGCCATTGGGGCGCTGAACAGAGTGGCAGGATGACGCGGAGGTTTACGTGGAACACGTAAACTAAATAGATTCAATAGTTGAGGGCAGTCTATATTGTTTCTGAAAATTTTGAAAAGAAAGGTCATATCCAGTAGCTGCCTTCTTGTCTTTAAGGTATCGATGAGGAAGTGTTTTAGTTTGTCGTTTGTTTTAGGAAGTGTTGTAGTTTTTCGTTTTCAACCCTCATAACTCCATAATTTTTAAAATTACCAAAAACTGATTGACAAACATATCGATTAATTTATCGAACCTGCTCACAAAATTTCACGATAATCAGTTGAGAAACGCGACCAGACAGACAGATGGGCAGATAGACGTACAAAAGCAATTTTAGTCAAGCTCCGCTTCGCTCACGCTTCATGCTCGCTCGGTTTATTAATGTGTATGTAGTGAGACAGCGGCCGTTATCTAAAATCCTACAACCGACACTACCAACTCTCCCTTAAGTTTTTTTAAGTGAAATACAAGTTGGTTACTATTAGGTATTAGCCAGAACTAATTTCAACTTTCAAAGATTTTCATTAGAAGAAAAAGGTAATTATTCAAAAGGAAATAAATAAGATCTAAGCCCTGAAGTAAAAAAATTATTAGTTCTCATTGCTTGTTTATGTTCACTGAAGAATTTATTGAGTTTTCCGCTTCCAGATCAGAAATACCTTTTTTATTTAAATAAAAAATCCCAACGAAGTATCCGCTGTAAGTAATAAGAAGAAATTTCAAGTCGACAATAAATTCAAATAAGAAATGTTCCATTTCTCACAATTTATACACGAACTTCTCAGTTTCGCGGGAGCCGGCGCAACAAAAATGACGTTAAATAATTCAGTAACATTTATCCGACTTTTCTGTTTGTGTCTTATAACTGAATTAAAATCCTGCGGCAGTAAATAAGATTTTTAATTTCCGTACGTTTTCTCGGCAGCATTTCTCAGGGATATTTATTTTGCGAGTCGCAACTCCCTATTGAATTTATTTCTATCCCACTCATATAAGTTAGCAGACGTAGCCTAATTCCTTGAAATTCTTGAAAACCAATTTCAACATCATTCTAGTTAGTAATTTAAGGACGCATGTATATTTGAATATGTTAGAACCATTATCATTTATACGAGTATTTAGTTAGAACCATATTAGTTGCTGCTACATTAAATAAAATTGTGTTCGTATTTGTTTCTAAAAGCGGAAATCGCAATTTTGTTATTATTCGTCGATTACGCAAATAAGCACTATTTACTGATAGAAATTTAATTTAGCTTTGGTAACGAATACACATAGAAATTCCATTTAGTTCTTCTGTTGCCGAAACAGTTTGGAAATTATTGTATAATTGATATCAGTTTATCAACAGCTCGTATATAATACGTCCCCACCGAGGGGTTTCGAGCTCACCCTAAATTAAGGTGGTTACGCCTTTTTTCACACAACCTTTTAATTTCTTTGCAGGAGTGTGCAGGTTTCATTACGATGTTTTCCTTCACCGTAAGAGCGTAGAATAAACGTACATAATGAATTCGAAATTCGAAAATACATTGGTACGTGGTACGAACCGAACCCGCATCTCCCGGACGGAAGGCAGCGGCCCTAGCCACTAGACCAGCAACACTCTCCGAACGAAGTATCTACATTAAAGTTTTTTATTGGTATTCTATAGTTAAAATCCAACAATCTATAAATTCTACCGCGTTTTACTTGAAAAAACAAAATAAATACTCTTTATTAACGATAAGGATACATACATAAAATAAAACAAGTGCCGAGTCAATAGGCAGCCTTATTTGCATGCCTATTTGTTTTATTTTATAAAAGATAAAACATTTCATAAAACACAAACAGGTATTTGCATACACATAGCCTGGAAACCTTTTCAGTGCTTCCTATGCCGTAACATTTGCCGATAAATTTAGGCGATGACACACACCAATAACACAGATAACAGTTTTGAAACTGGAACTATAGAGGAAAATCGACGTAACTGTTTTAATGAGAGAAGATAATTTGCATATGCGGGCATATAGTATAAATACAAGTTATTTGGTTCATCAATAATAATACGTAACGGTCGGTTGTGTCAATTGAGTCCTCAGAGTAACAAGTAATTTTACTCAAATAACAGATTATTTTCAAAAAATGTCTTTAAAGTTCATATATTTTTCAGCTTTGATTGGAATTGTTGTGTCTAGCCGTTTTAGAGAGATGAAAGAAGGTATTTCTTTACTTATGTCATTAAAATTTCAAGAGCAATTTCATTTTAAAGTTGCGAACAAAATTATATTTTAAATATTTCGCTAAGAATTTGAGAGGTCTACGCATAGTTTTGAATTAATGAGTGACTATAGAATCTTGAAACCTAGTAAAGGACGTAAAATTAATTAATGTTCAAAAATAAATTAATTTCTTTTAAAATTCATTTTATTTTAGAGTATTCATTTATGAAGTATGTTTCTCATTTTTATTTTTTGGGTTTTTAATTCTTGTTGATAAATAAGAGACAAAAAATACTTTTTATTAATAATATCTTAGAATTTATCATCTGAATTTGAGTAAATTTAATGAAACTAAGAACGAAAATTGTGATAATAATAAAATTGACAACTTTCTTATTGTTACTGTAAAGTGTAAACTGTAATTAGTGCTCTGAGTGTGTCTTTTTCCAAGTAAAAAAAACTAAAATTTTGCGCAACATGATGTCTCCTTTTTTTTTTGCAAGTTTATGAAAACAACCAAGAACTGCCGTGCACTGCCAAAGGTGGAATATGTGTTAGATTATCGGAGTGTCCACTAGACAAACGCACTCTTCCGAAAGGACTTTGTCCATTGAAAGAAAAACAAGGATTCGAATGTTGTTACGCTGGTAAGAATATGTATACAGTCCAAGGAAAATCTGCTGCTTTAATCAAAATACGCTTAAATATAGCTGATGATATTTTTTTATGATTCTGAGGCAAGCAGTAGTAAATTAGACATCGCTTCAAGCCATACATTTTGACATACGGCGCCTATCCTACCAAAAATTTATAACATACGTCAAAGTCAAGTTGCTGCTGTATGCTTCGGAGTTATACCTTTGATGTGGTCTTAGATTTTTAACCATTCCCTAATTGGTTTCTTTATAGTTTCTTTCAAATTCTTTCAGTGCCTGCAAGCGAAACGAGGTGTCGCCAAAACGGAGGAGAATGCATGTCTGGGAGTTCAAGATGTCCCGAAAACCTCACTTTCAAACGAGCTACAGATTGTCAAGCCAGTGAGAAGTGTTGCATTTTAGTTCGAACATCTTTTAAATAAAATACATTTTTGTACAATTTTTGTTCCATTTTTTTGAGTTATTTCGTTTCTGTGTTACTAAGTTTAAATTTACTTTAAAATGTAAGTTTTGTTTTTGAGAAATCATAGGTCTTTAATTTTGATAGGTATTTGATTTATATCTTTCTTCAGTTTATTCATCATCATCGTGTGGATTGTCAACGACAACCGACCTCACAAACCCTGGCGTCAGTGTTATAGAGCCGCCGAAGGCCACTGACTTGGCTCGTGTAACGACTAGATAATAGCTGGGACCAACGGCTTAAAAGCACGGAATCATCTTTCTTTTCGGACAATCAGGTGATTCAGCCTGCAATGTTCTAACCAAACTGAGGAAAGTCTCACATAGAGATTTTTGCTTGACAGTGTCCCACCGGGAATCGAACCCGGAAACTACGTAATGGGCGTCGAAATCTCGACCACTCGGCCACGAAGGCTATTAATAATCTCTAGACTAGAGGGTGTGATGATGAAAATGAAACCATTAATTAAAATTGAAGGGATAGATAGGAAGGATTCCAGCGTCACTTTGCACAAACTACGAGTATCTTTGTGTTTTTTTGTTTTCTTTCTTTCTTTATTTATATTATTTAGATTTAGACAATTATTGTTAAATGAAGTGCTTATTATAAGTTCATAATAAATAATTAGTCAAGGTAATACCTATATTTTATAACTCCTCACATACTACTCATCCCACTAATATTACTTACTCTATAGACCTTTTACCATAAACCTTTTACGTTTGCAATCGTTCGAAACGAAATCCAGTTTTTGCGGGCATCATCAACTTTTTAACCTACTTTATGATCTAAGACTATAACTAACTATCATTCACATAACAGTCTCTTAGCGCGAATGAAAGTCTGTTGTCAATTTCATATTAAAATGGGGCTAATAACGAAACACTCTAATTCTTTATTTAAGTTCGTCCGTCATTTTCGCCTTTTGAAGATTAAATAGGAATAGAAGATAGAGATTTTAATTTTAGAATTGCTGTACATCAAATTAAGACCTCATGGACGTGTCGAGCAGATAATAATGGATGGTTAAAAATTATTAATTTGTCAACTGCACCCACCTTAAGTTATCATTCATTCAAAATATTATTTAGTTCAACTTTAATTTATCTCTTCTCTTTCATTGGTCATAAAAACGAAAAAGTAGCATGTTTTTAAAATTAGGATTTCAGCGTCACCATGTGATTTTTTTTTTATTAAAGTCAATATTTGCCCTTTTGGACGGATTTAATCTCCGTGCTTCTGTCACCGGCAAATGCGGTATTATAAAATTTCTATACCTATCATTGCTTCCGTGCTCATATCTCCGCCCTTAATTCAAAGTGTAACAACAAAACGGCACCTGAGGAACAGTAAACACTTTAATTACATCTGTATACACATTTTGGCGCCCTTTTGTGTGCGCGCGCCTTTGTATTGCGGTCGGAGTGAACGCGAACGCGCAATTTGCTTGTCTAGTTACAAGTGGGGACAAAATTGTATAAGTACGTTTACTTTAATTGTGAAGTGCCTTTTGTTAGTCAAAAAAATGTTTAGATTTCAATGAAATACCTGTAAAAGACCTGCATTTATTATAAGTTCAACACAGTTTTTTTTTTATACCTGAGAAAGGTAGGAAAGCGGGTGATCGTGCGCTTTGGCGTGCCCTTGGGGAGGCAGCAGTCTAGCAGTGGACTGCAATAGGCTGATTACTGGATTATGTAGGTTAACTTTTTTTTCCTAGGAACTAATTCCTCTTTTTTTAGTTGTGTGTGAAGTCGACCGCAGGTAGGTCGACTGGGCCAACTAAGACCTGATCGCCCTACTCAGGGTAGGCTCGAGGTTGGAAGAGCCATAATATATGATTTTTTGGTGATTCCTCTTTCCATATAAATTTTTTCACATTCCATTCGCAAGTTTGCATTGATAAATTAATCGGAAATTGGAATACATTATCACTTTTGTAAATCTATTATCTAGGTACTATCAATATAATCCCCGTTTAATACCGGGTGTCCAAAAAGGGTATTTGCACTTTAAAATATCAATAAATCATCTTAATGAGAATAGATAACAAAAAAAAATATAATGTCATACGTGGAGTTTATTGTAAATTTATTCGTATACCGGAGGAGCACAGCGCGTATTTTGTGTACGAGCTTATTATCAAAACAATAATTCGATAATGGCTGCTATTTATGTATCCGGAATAGCAAAAAATAACAAACATCTATAATCAAATATACTTTTATTGCTTTTCAAAATATTCCCCGTGATGATCAATGCATTTTTTCATACGTTGAAACTTACTTTCGTAGCATTTTTTCCATTCTGTATTGGGTATCTCCAAAACGTGCATTTTGAAAGCATCAACGGCTTCTTCCCGGGTCGAAAATCGGTGTCCACGTAATTTGTTCTTCACGCTTGGGAATAAATAAAAGTCGTTGGGTGCCAAGTCGGGACTGTACGGCGGATGACCCGTCAATTCGATCATTTGACTATTTAAATACTCCGTTGTTGCGGCCGAGGTGTGACAGCTGGCGTTATCGTGGTGAAGGATTATTCTTCGTTGTCGATTGTTCTTGCGTATTTCTCCAAAGACTTCTAGCAAGCAAATGGTGGTGTACCATTCATAATTAACCGTTTTACGATTCTCTAGTGGTACTGTAGCCACATGTCTACTAATACCAAAAAAGCAGGCAACCATTTGCTACAAAGTGCTTTTTGCACGAACAACTTTAGTTGGGTTTGGCTCATTTTGGAACACCCAAACCGTTGACTGCTGTTTAGTTTCGGGATCATACGCATATATCCAAGATTCGTCTCCTGTGTAGATATTATGAACAGCTTTTGATGTACCACGTTTGTATTTTTCTATCATTTTTTGCACCAATCAACACGGGCCTGTTTTTGTTCAACTGTTGAGTTGTGCGGGATCCAACGAGAACAATTTTTTTTTACAGCCAAATGTTCGTGTAATATTTTATAAATACTCGTCATACTAATGCCCAGAAATGCCTCTATCTCGCGATATGTAACATGACGGTCTTGCATTATTAGTTCGCGCACAGCATCAATATTTTGTGGTACAATAGCCGATTTAGGGCGACCTTCTTTAAAATCGTCCGCAAGCATACGACGACCACGATTAAACTCACCGAACCAGTGATACACAGTGGTTTTCGATGGGGCTTCCTCCCCGAAAGTCGACAAAAGTTGATCCATGCACTGTTTTTGAGTTAATCCACGCCGAAAGTCGTAATAAATCATAGCACGAAAATTTTCACGAGTCAAATCCATGGTGATGATAGACAATGAATTTTAAAAATGACGCCACAATGTAAAATCAATTGACAGATGAATGAAACAAACTTTATTTTATAGCCAAAGAGTTCTATTTTTAAATGTTATAATTTCTTTTTAAATATTGTTTATGTAAGTGGCCAGTTCCGGATACATAAATAGCAGCCCTTGTAACAGCTCGCCGTTTATATCGCGCGCAGATCAATTTACGGGACATTTCTTTATCTTTCAGTGCGAATATCATTAGAAAATTGATTAAGACGTAATGGACGTCATTTGGACAACATAATTTTTTCGTAATAAACTTTCCATTGTATCTACTTTTTGTAAATGGTAATAAAATTATGAAATTATATATTTTTCATATATATATATTGGGTATAAACTGCCAAAACCTTTTTAGGACATCCTGTTTAACAAATTAATTGCATAGTACAGGCAATGTACGGGCAGACACCTAAGTATAAGGAGAGTAGAATAGTAACGGTGTCGATTCGGCATACGCCCAACTAAAACAATCTTAAAATTAGTCCTGTCACTTTCTAACATTTTTAATTGAAAAGGGACCGAAGATCATCGGTTTTGTTTTTGTCTATGACTTCACGACTAACTGTCAAATTTAGTCTTGTTTTAGTGCCTACCTAACACCATGACGAATAAAAAGCCACTAACAGGACTAATTTTAAGTTTAGTTTAGTTGGGCGTATGCCGAATCAACACCAATAATTATGTATTATATTTGGTTATCTGACCGTGATGTTGAACACGAGAACATTAAATTGATTTGACAAACTAAATGGATGCGGAAAGTTTCGTCCTCGGACGCTATCGATAAGTGAAACGTCGTCAACACCAGATAGTTGGTAGTTTCAGAAGGAAGTTAGACAAGCTAATATATCGCACATTTTCTAGTTAACAGAGAAAACTATTATAGAGAATTGTACTATTGTTAGCAGTCTACAATTTTTGGCACTTTTTATTGCTTATTCAAGTTAATATTTTTTTTTATATTTAAATATTATTATTATTTAATTAATGAGTAGCCATGTAATAGATTAATTTATTAGCCTAATAACACTTTTTTAGGGTTCCGTAGTACAAAAAGGAACCCTTATAGTTTCGGTATGTCCGTCTGTCTGTCTGTCCGTCCGCGGCTTAACTCAGACTCTTAGTACCAGAAGGCTGTAATTTGGCATGGATATACATATTAATCATGCCGACAAAGCTGAAGAACAAAATCTTAAAAAAAATATTTTTAGGGTTCCTCTGGTACACGTCAAGTGGGGGTTATTTTTTTTTTCACGATTACCTTATAGTGTGAGGTATCGTTGGATAGGTTTTTTAAAAATAATGGGCGTTTGCTATTTAATATTAATATTTCGTTTTAAAGTGCTTATTTTTGTTAGTCATGTTTCCCCCCCCCCTCCCTACCTACCAGCGAAACCGTTGTTTAAGGAAATGTGAAAAAAATTACGGTAGTAGTGTATTATGATTAATTTAAAAGGAAAACCATCAACATCAAGTAGGCTTTACAGGTTACTGAATAATAGACCGATTCATAAATTGTACTTGTACAAGTAAGAAATTTGGTACTACAAATCATAGAAAAATATTTTGATGAATGTTAACTGTCTTAAGTAGTATTGGACAACTACGGAACCCTACACTTTGCGTGGCCCGACACGTGTTTGGCCGGTTATTATGTTTCTAGCATTAGATGTATTTTGAACCACGGGTAATTAAAATTACCTATGGACCCGGTAATAAGTCGATTCACCGGGACCACGGGTAAAGAGTGTCTTTTTTTAATCTTTAGTTTCCAATTCCTGAAATTGTCGCCCAACTGGAAAAGTAAAAAAAGTTAATTTATATTGACCGCATTATATTTAATTCTTTAAGTAATCATGAACATTATCTACACAGTAACAACATTTTTGCAATTGCCTAAAAAAATAATTTTATTCGTAAGTAAAGCTGGTCACACAATTTTGTCCCAGAATGTAGGATGTACAGACAATACCGTGCATTAACCCTTTATATTTAAACTGAAAGTGCTTTGAAAATAAACACGTCATTTGTGCATTATAAGGGATAGACCGTCGTTGGTCTAGTGGCTAGGGCCGCCGCCTCCCATCCGGGAGACGCGGGTTCGATCCCCACCACGTACAATATGTTTTTGAATTCCGAATTTATTATGTACGTTTATTCGACGCTCTTACATTGAAGGAAAACATCGTGATGAAACCTGCACACTCCTGCAAAGAAATTCAAAGGTTGTGTCTTTGTGTATGAAGTCGACCAACCCACACTAGGCCAGCGTGGTCGACTAAGGCCTAATCGCCCTAACTCAGGGTAGGCTTGAGCCCCTCGGTCCCCACGTATATGAGCTATTTATGAATGATGAAAATGAAGCGACAGATAGTTAGTTCCATTAGGTAATATTTTATACCATTAGGTAATTTATACAAGTCTTCCAATTACAAGTGTAGGTACCTAGACTCAACGAATTACAATAGTCAAGAAGAGTAACCGCTAACGAATTAATTCGTTGATACCCGCTAGCAAAGCCCGCTAAAACATAGCACCTAACTCGCACAATTAATTCTGACAGACGACGACGACCCCAGACAGGCAGATGATGTCGCTGTTGAAGCTTACTTTCGACGTTCTCACAAACCGAGTCGTAAAAAACACCATTGTACCGCATATTCGAATGTATATGGTATATTTTTTTTCCCGGCATCTGTGGTATTCATTTGGTTGGGTCAAGTTTGAAGCCTAGTTATGTTTCTTGACTATGGAAAGTTCTTTGCCTAGACTAAATCGACCAGGCGCAGAACTTCAGCTTCTGAAATCTTTACCATACCTCGAGCGATATTACTAAGCTCATCAACACAACAAGTTTTTTTAACTTTGCAGTTAATTGTCCTATTGCGCACACAAGATAAGTTTTTTAGCTGCGTTTTATACAACTACGCGGAGTTAAAAAAAGGCTCTCGTTATGTTTTTATTGAAGGGCTGGACCAGAGCCTAATTTCGCAAAGGCTAATTATTGATTGAATTTACGCACAACTTTAAAATTGAACGCTAGCTTGATCAGCAGCGTGCAGGTATCACAAATTCTTGAACTACATACTTATTAAACAATATCGAATCAAAAACAACAAAAACACCGAACATTACTTTGAATCTCAAAAATATTTTGTTCATGGTGATATTATCTAACCCACAGATTAAAAACACGAGTTTTCAATCTGCACGTGTCGTAATAATCAGATTCTAACACGAGACTTTCCGCACAGAAAGCCAAGACCCGAACTAATACCCGTCCGACTTTAAACTTTTACACACATCTCTTACGAACTTACTAAATAGAACTTACACAGCTAGTGCTGCTAAGCCACATTGCGGTTATATTTCAGTGAGAATACCTACATCCATCCGAGGCTGAGTAAGTGAGCGCACCGAGAGCGTAACATTAGTAAGAAATACGAGGAGAAGCATCGCCCGCGGCCGCGCCTGCATCCGTAGGGAGCGGGGTGCAAATGGGAAACTTGAGCGAAATTGATTAAAAATACTCACGTCAATGTCTTTATTTTTTCTCCCTAAAGGCCCATTTTTACTTGCGCAAGCACAGTGGCGAGTTAACTCGTCATCTTATTCTAATTCTAATTTTATTTATGGCGTTTCACTTGTATTTCGCCAGCATCAAGTGGTTTTGCTAACTAAGCAGCATGAGATACACAGACAGCTCTAATTCTAAGACTAGGGTGCTGTGTAGGGTGAAGGACTCCAGTAATATGATAGCAGCATAACTGAAGCGATCACGTGACCGCTGCAAGTCATCCATCAATAAATGATGGCAAAATGCAAGCGATTTAATTGTCCTATTAAAGTTTATTGTTCCTGGATAATACACTTTCAAACTTTGACCCTAAACACTCAAATAAACTAAAAAACGAAAATCAAAACGAAAGCCCGACCGCCATTGACGGATGCTAACAATCGACAACTCGTCAACTAAACTCCTATAAAACTGTTACAAATACGTACAACGTGTGACCAGCTTAACCTCAAAATAAACTGGACAAATTAGTAACAAAATTCAGATTAACTGACCTAATTAATTCTTAACCTATCCTATTTTTACAGCAATTAATATTCACCGTTTTGTAATCCGCTTAAAGCTTTCACCTCAAAATGTATACTAACATTTCTGCAAATAGAATTCACATTGCACCCGTGGCGGAATTAGGTTAATACGTAAACACGGCATATTGCAAGCAATAAGGTAGGTAACGCTGTGTAGGCAAAGGCTTCTATGAGAAAACTTACAGTTACTTACTTGCTCAGTTTTAGCTGTTTATATTCGTAGTGGGTAGAATTGTTATAATTAAACTGAATTCTTATGTTTGTTTCACTGTATTTTATTTGTACCCATAGTAATTTTTATACATAAACATAGCCAAAACATCCGGCACGATGCAGATTCTTTTTAAATTATTAGAATGTGCTTGGTGTTATTTTATCAGAGATAACAATAAAAGTAACAGTTAATTGAACTGAAATTTTAGTATTGATTTACCATCTTTTTTGTATCCTCTAAAGACAACTCGCTTTGCTCCCTTCTGAAGACTTTTAATGATCATTAGCTACCTACTTTCATCCTACTTATAACAAAATTTCCTGTAGGACATCAAATTGCATTCCATTAACTTTATTGAAACTCCTAGTTGATATAAATTCCAGACAATCCTAGTTTTCAGTAAGGAATTCCAAAACGTAAAAATCTCACCTTGTTGTCGAACAAGCAATTTAAAAGCTTCAATTAGCACAATCGTCAGTTCCAAAGTGCAGTTTATCAATCTGTCCTCGGCGGACGAAAAAAGGGAAAAAGCAACCAGTCATCTCGTTGAGGATTTTAATTCAAGTGAAAGGAAACTTTTCTTATTTTCAAGAAGTTTCTACGTCGAGTCAGTCTGATTAATGGTCGTTGGCAGAAAGATAAAAACTATGCGAACACTTGTGAGGTGTTTTGAAAAAGGGTGCTTAAGAATCGCTTTCAATTTTGCGCCATTAGTATTCAATTTAACTCATAACTTTTAGTAGGTACTCGTACACGACGTTGCTTTTTCTTGAATTACATAAGCAATTTTTTGTAAAATTACCTTTACTTGTTTTTTATTTTATTCAGATTTATTTACAAAAAAATATAAAAAAAAAATGTGCAGTTCTATTAATTTGTCTTGCTGTGACGATACTCAGTAGTTCTGTGACGTACTATCGGTTACAAAATGACCTGAGACGGTAAAATAAGCACATCTAGGCGCATCTGTCTCGGGTGTCTCGGGTGCAACAGTAATAAAATAAATTTAGTTTTTGACAAAATATAAAATGAGCATAAAAACAGAAATAGCGATTGTTTTAATTGAAAATAATATTTTTTCATTAAAATAACAATATAACAAAAGAAACATTTTAAACGTTAATAAAAGCCATAATTCATTTCTTAGAAAACAATAGGGTACTTTCGATTGAGAAAAATAAATTATGAAATTTGATAAAAATTAAAATTTATGTAGAAATATACTCACATATTCTGATTTTGAGTCATAAAAGCACATTATTGTTTTATTATATTGAAATTAAAAATCGTAATTTTTAGGGTTCCGTAGTAAAAAGGAACCCTTATAGTTTCGGTCTGTCCGTCTGTCTGTCCGTCCGTCTGTCTGTCTGTCTGTCCGCGGCTTAGCTCAGAGACTCTTAGTACCAGAAGGCTGTAATTTGGCATGGATATACATATGAATCATGCCGACAAAGCTGAAGAATAGAATCTTAAAAAAAATATTTTTAGCGTTCCTCTGGTACACGTCAAGAGGGGGTTATTTTTTTTTTCACGATTACCTTATAGTGTGAGGTATCGTTGGATAGGTCTTTTAAAAACAATGGGGGTTTGCTGAGACTATTTTTCGATGCTAGTGTAAGTTTTAGAAATATTCTGTTTTAAAGTGCTTATTTTTGTTAGAGTCAAGTTTCCCCCCCCCCCTCTACCAGCGAAACCGTTGTATATGGAAACGTGAAAAAAATCATGGTAGTAGTGTATATGATGAATTTAAAAGGAAAACTATCAACATCAAGTAGGCTTTACAGGTTATCGAATAATAGACCAACTTATAAAAAGTACTAGTATGGTCGCGGACAGAAAATGTTTACCACCTTAAGTATCACAATTGCCTGCACACATTTGAGTCACAAGGTCGAAATGTCTATTTCATATCAATTTGATTGACCATAGATTATTATTTTTCTAATAATATGAGAATCGGTCGCTCTAGGAGGTGGACTGACTACTATCAAGGTTTGATATATAGAGCAATTATTTTGAAAAAAAAAAACTAAGATTTTAGTTTCGTAGTGACATCTGTGCTACCAATATAGATGCTCGCAGTGGAAAACTAAGGAAGGCAACTGACCAATCACGATGCGCGGCCTGAAACGCGCTAATGAAGTAAGGACAACACCAGTTGGACCTCGGTCTCCTGGCTATACCACCCGGCCAAGCGGGTGGTAACCCTTTTCCCACAACATCTTTTTCCGCCTACCTATAGGCGTCAAACTATCCTTCGCCAAAGTTTTTAACTAAGAATATGAAGAAATAATAAAATAGAAACTCAAAAAATCTTTATTTAATATCTAGTATAACCTTCCCCCAGCAGCTATGACGGCACGTAGTCTATCTCCACTATCTCGCATTGATGCGACAAGGCGTGCGCATAGATCATTCCCTCTAGTCTGATATCATCCCATACCCAAGCACAGTCTGATCTAAGAGCATAATTGTTTCTTTCCATTCCATGAGGGTTTCTTTCATTTTGACAGTCCCAGCGTTGAACCATTAACCTCCATAAATTTTCAATTGGGTTTAAATCAGCAGACCGAGCGGGCCGTTGAATGAGTCGAAGGTCACGGTGCAGGTTGAACCACGCCATAGTAGCACGGGCCGTGTATATCCATGCATTATTTTGAACGTAGGCAATGTGTAGGCATTCTGTTACAGGATACACTACGCGCACAGTAGGCAGCATCACTTCGTTCAAAAGCGACACATAATTAATCGCAGTAGCCCTATTGTCCACCTTCGAAGAGAAATATTATTTCAGCTTTTTGCTCCTGGGTTAAACTTGCCATTTTATTTCGTTATAAAAATAAGCATATTTCTTAAAATTTCACTCTTGTCCAAACGAAATTGAAACAATCATATTTTTTAATAAATGTCATTTCAAAAGTAAAGAAATGAGTTTCGTCATCAAAAAGTGATCAATAAATCTCTTTGTTGTTAATCAGTGCGTCATATTGAATAATAACTTTTAAAAGGTAATAAGTAACTTGATATGGCATTTTAGACTAGTCAAAACAGTGTGATATGGAATCTAATTTGAAAACTGGTAAACATTTTCTGACCCCGACACAAGTAAGAAATTTGGTACTACAAATATCACAGAAAAATATTTTGATGAATGTTAGAAGGCTGTAATTTGGCATGGATATACATATTAATCATGCCGACAAAGCTGAAGAATAAAATCTTAAAATAAAATTTTTTTAGGGTTCCTCTGGTACACGTGAAGTGGGGGTTTACGTTTCAGAAATATTTTAAGTGCTTATTTTTGTTAGAGTCAAGTTTCCCCCCCCCCCCCCCTACCAGCGAAACCGTTGTATTTTGAAATGTGAAAAAATTCACGGTAGTAATGTATATGATGAATTTAAAAGGAAAACTATCAACATCATGTAGGCTTTACAGGTTAACGAATAATATATCAACTTATGAAATGTACTTGTACTAGTAAGAAATTCGGTACAAATATCATAAAAAAATACTTTGATAAAGTTTAAACTGTCTATGTAGTAAATTTAAGTACGAGTTAAAAAAATGTGAAATAAGTAGGCTTGACAGGTTAACGAATAAAATACCAACTTTAAAATGTACTTGTGCTAAGTAAGAAATTCAGTACAAGTATCATAGAAAATGACTTGATGGAGTCCGTCTGTGGCTTTTATTAAGAAAATCAACATTTTGAAGCACTTCTTCAAACATACCAAGTAGAATTCCCTATTTCGCAGATTATCATTTTCCTGTTTTATTTATTCTTGAGATGAAGTTATTTAAACAAACAGTGAAGGCGACGACGACGAGACGTGACGACGCGCGATATGACTCGAATCGGGGCCAAACCCCGACCTCATGAATGTGAGACGTGCCGCCAACTAAGCCATCCATTAGAATGTCGCGCTAGTAGAAAACATTGCAATTTCGCTATATACAGGGTGGAAACGTTAAGTGTACTCACTCCATTTATCCTAAACTATACAAAATACCGATAAACTAATTACTAATACTGAAAGTGCCCCACGAGCTCTATCAAATGGCAACTATTTTAAAAATTGATGGGATACATCGAAATTAAAATATTAGTTTCCAGAAACGTTGAGGGAAAGTTATTATAAAAATAAAGACATGGTAAGTAAATAGATAAAAAAAAAATATTGAATATTTTTATTTATTGTTTACATGTAACAAAATAAACTTCTATAAAGTTATCATAAGTGCGGTTAAGTGCCAGGAAGTGCAACTTCATAGTAAATGTATGGACACAAAAAAAAATCCATCCCATTAATTATTCAAAAAGTTATTAATACCATTTGATAGAGCCCATGAAGCACTTTTAGTAACAGTTATCAGTTTCTCGGTATCTTGTATAGTTTAGGATAAATCGAGTAAAAAGTACACTTAACCTTATTTTGAATTGACCATTTTCTGTAGTACATACTTGCAAATTTAATTATTATTGTAGTTTTTGTTTAATGATGTGACATGCTCTTTTATATTTGTTTTTTTGATAGTATTTTTGTTATTTTTTTTTTTTGTGATTTTATTAATTGATTGTTTTT
This sequence comes from Carpatolechia fugitivella, assembly GCA_951230895.1. Lineage (NCBI taxonomy): Eukaryota > Metazoa > Arthropoda > Insecta > Lepidoptera > Gelechiidae > Carpatolechia > Carpatolechia fugitivella. The sequence goes on from OX579649.1 coordinate 1,925,219, forward strand.
GTAATTTTTTAATTTACCTACTTATTTTATTGTCATTTCCAACACAATGTAAAATATTGTTTGAGGAATAAATGAATATGAATATATATGAACGTTTACACCGTGTATATTTTTATTACTAGTGGCTCTGTGAGCTGTAGACCTTGCGAGTATATTTTTTTTTTTTTGGGATGGCTGATTTATGATTTTTTTTAATTTTCAACCCTCTTCTACGTTATTAGTTCGAATTTCCAAAAACTGACTCGTAAAAAGAAAATCGATTAATTTATCGAACCTGCTCACAAAATTTCACGAGAATCGGTTGAAAAACTCCTGTCCTGGCCTTTTTCAAGAATATCCCCGATCTGATAGTGACATAAGGACAGCCTGATTTAATGTGTCAAACATGATTTTATTCTGTTCTATTCATCAACAGCTCATTCAAATATGCCCCCCGGAGGGGCTCGAGCTTATTAGGGCGATAACGATGTTTTCCTTCAGCGTAAGAGCGTCAAATAAACTTACATATGAATTCAAAATTTGAATTCACATTGGCACGTGGTGGGGAACGAACCCGCGTCTCCCGGACGGAAGACAGTAGCCCTACCACTAGACCTACGGCGCTCTTTGAGTAAGTATTATCGCCTTAAAATGGTCAAGAAACTGTGATATGCTTACCATAGCTGGTAATAACATAATAGCAAACATGTTATTTACATAGTACCTAAGCTTTCATTGTAATGCTAGAGAACATGACGTCCCTACATTGCTCTAAAATCAACACAGGAATGTTCTGTTAATGTTGCTCCTCTTAGACAAACATCTCCATCCATTTCTGTACCTACGTAGTTACATGTAATTCTATTAATAGTGAGCTTGGGTCTTTGATACGAACTAGACCACCTGCGCGGTTCAGATATGGTAGTAATTGGCTTATCGAAAGCAATTAATCTAACAGTCATGTTGTTCGATAAGACTGAGATGAAGTACGATGATATATTACACAACGAAAGACGCGACGAACCTTATTGTACAAAATAGTGTGTACTGTTTTAATCATTATTTAAAAAAAACATCGTAGGTATTTAAAAAAATATGTAAGTTCTAACAACTCTAGGCATGACATAATTTTCAATTAAGATACATACTACTACTATTTCAAACACCAAACTATAATTGTTATTTCATAAAATTGGGATGATTAGGTTTCAGTTTTGTTAAAATTTCCAACCATAGCAAATACGTATTCCTGTTAAGTTAATTAAATTAATTAAACTAATGGACCGATTTCTTGTATTTAATAATATTATATATTATCAAAGTAAACAGATCATTTATCTATAGCAAATTAATATCTACTTAGGCTTTCAATAGATAAGGCACAGTTTCGGGTAATCTGATAATTAGTACGGGTTTGTAATTGAATATTAATAAACGCCTACTTATATCGGTGAAGTCACGTACGTATGTTATTAGCTAAAGACGTAACTAATATCTCATACTGATGAGTTATAAGCCCATTTGATAGAGCATTAATTTACTAGCTAATATCAATTTGAATGCTAAGTGTACAGAATAGAAGTAAGTATTTATGATGAAGACGGAAGCGGTCAGATGCGCAAGATATTTTAAGTAAGAATGCAAATAATAAGCACGTTTTTGCGGTTGCTAATAATATTATTAATCAAAGATCAAGATCAACGTCCCGTTACAGTCCACTGCTACTATGTACATTTCTAAAGAATATTGTAAGTTTAAGATTGTTCTTATAAATAATGTCATGTTTGCTGTGCTCTAACAGGGCGTGTTAGGTATAATGACAAATGCAAATAAATATTTTGAGTTTGAGTTTGGACTATAAGCCTCCTCCATTTAAGTGGAGGGTTTTGCCATAATCTCCACGCTTGGCAGGCGGGTTGGAGATCGCAGAAGGCTACTGTATCACAGAGCGCTGCTGCTCGTTCCCTGTTCAATGTGTAGTCCCTAAGTAGCCTCTTACGAGACCCACGGGAAGAGAAGGGGTTGGTGACAAATATTAATAAAAACACAATATATTTCTAAGGGTTATATTGTAATGAGTTTACTGATATCTCAGCTACGTTTCAGCTCATGATAACCCGTTCAAATATGTGTTACTAATAATGCAAATAATACCGAATTACAAGAATTAAATTGTTTCGATAATAAATTACGATTCTAAGTACTCATGAATATTTTCAGTACAATGCAGTAAATTTTCACAGAAAAACGTAACAATATAATTAGTCCAAAAATCAGGCTTAGCGAAAAACAGACGTGAACTTTGCTACCAACGATAACTAAAATTATTCCGCAGTTCCAACGTTTTACTTATACATGCATCGCCCCGTCACGTGTTGCATATTTTTTCTCTCGTTTTTTCTCATCCCAACCGTTGGTTGGTTCGCTTCCTATTTTCGGGGATAATGTATGCGGAGGCAGTATTAAATTTGCAGTTCAACCGAAAAACTGACAGTCAGAGTAATAAAAGTGTTGTCGGTAGCGGTTTTTGTCCGCTTTTGAGAGTTGAGACAGAAAGTCGAAAAATCAAGAGTCAAAGCGAAGTAAATATGTTAGATGAAATTTTTTGAAACAACAGACACACTTTTTTCACAATTTTCACCTGAAGCAAAGTTAAGTTTTTAAGCTTTAGATTGTTTGGACGGTGAAGAAAAATAATTAACCCTAAAATATGCCAAATGCTCTTGCTACTAGATTTAAGTCATATAATATAACAGATATTTATGGGTAACTTTTTGTAACAAAAGGGGAAATGTAATCAGTATTTTTTCAACTCACGTATGTAACTAGTAATTATTGTAAACCTTGAGTTAAATTCTTATCAGTAAAAAATCTAATGTTTTAACATACTAGGAACAAAAACAAATCCTTGTGTTTTTTTTTTTTTTTCATTTTTATTCCTTCACCAAAAACTGTACTTAAATTAAAATCATAATATCATTTGTATCGTCAATACCCACTTTTTAATTTACAAAACTTTATTCTCTTTTGATTTTAAACTCAAAATGAACAACAAAAAAATGTATAAAGATCCAAGGATTCAAGTTGCTTCCACATTTGCAGATGTTAATGTAACACATGGCTGAAAGTATTCGTTACAATAATAATATGCATGAATTCCGACTGCAACCTTTTAGATAACTTAGGTCCTAGAGGCTAATGAGATGATAATATTATTCCAAGTGCTCGTTTAGAACTTCCGTATGAAGAAATTAAAACAATTTTAATGTATTCTAATGAATATCTACTTTTATTGCAAAATGTATGTTTTCTTTTAAACATATTATAATGTCTAGAGTGATAAATCTTTATAGCAATAATATTCAAATTTCTAGCACACTTAGGTATTTCAAAAAGCGTATATACAAATACCAACTTACGTTTTTGTATTAAGAAATGTTCGTGTTACGAATATAATCACCGCGATTTTTCATCTGACTGGCAAACCGAGTGCTAACGTCAAAACTGACTGCTATTAGGCCTACAAATGTTAGTTTTTCTGTTAAATTACATTGGCAAAATTGTGAATACACAAAAGCCACAATAAAAAAAAGTTTAAATAAACGTTCTTTATTCATCGATAAGAGGAGAAATAGTTTATTTGTTTCTAACACAATTACTGAAAGAACTAAACCGTACGCCTGAAATTGCTTCTACTACGTTTCCACTACCTACTATAAAAGAAAACATACAACGAAAGTATTTAAAATGTATAGGAAATACTCGACATTATGAAGACCTACAAAATTTTAATAAATTCTCGTAGCACTTATGTGAAATTACAGTACAGCATCAAAATTACAATATTTGAATATCAACAGACTTCTAAAAACGGAAAATATTTCTTGATTGACTCTAACTTTCCTAAAAGTACGTTCTCCAGGGAAGCGAAAGTTCAAGTAGCAGCACAAAGCTACTTTTAATATTATTAAGGTGAAACTCAACAAAGATGAGAAAACTGAACGTGTCCCTGTCACAGCCCCGGGAAGTCTTTAGGCCAACTCTGTGCATGCCAGCTTAATACATCAAGTAATTTGAATGTATTTAAATGATACATCAAAGCGAGGGATTTCGTGCTTTGTAATATTAATATAATTTTCGAGTTTCCGAGAGAAATGCGAGGTGAGGTGAGGTGAGGCAATGTATGCGAAGGCTTTTTAGGCATCAAGCAAACAGGGTGAGTGACCCAATTAGTCTTGAGCTCAGAAGTCTCATACAATGAGTGTTTGTTAAAGAATTTGAGAAGGCTCTTTGTAATTCCCAGCACAAACATTTTTTTGTAAATTGTGCTCTGGAGGCTCTTATTTGTGGATTAAAAAAAATTATAAAAATTATAAGTTTACGTACGTATAGTACTTTCTATTTTATTTAATGTACTACTATTTAATCTTTCATAATTTTTAGACCTCATCACAACGAAGCTTGTCCATCTGAGGCGATCAAAATCAAATCTTTAAAGGTGTACTCTCGTGCCCGTAATGAACGAGGTCCTTTACTTTTAAATAAAATAGGCTTCGTAAGTCACATTTGAGCATAACATAAGCGCTAAAATCGGAGCTGAACTCATCATCATCATCTGTTATTAATTATGTTCTGTGCAAATAAATTATATTTGTTAATACGTTCGTAAACGTTTTTAATTTTTCCTCTGTTTCTATCTCATCACACTTCTTTTTCTCGATAAAGGTAAACTTTTCAATTTTATCCGTTTATATATAAATTTTCAACATAAGCGTAATCATAGAAGGGTTTTTCGTTAATAAGCGTAAATTAATGTTTATGTGTTTGTTCTAGTAGTGCGAAGGCAAATAAAACAAACTTAATAAAATATGCTGCGTAAAATAATTCGTAAATCTCAAAACAACTCTATGTTATGAAAGAGTTTATGACTCTGAATACGTAAATGTACCCAGAGGGGTACAAATTGAGAGCGGTGGACGTGAGGCTGCCTCTCGTTAACCGAAGTGGGTTTCGATGTCGTCACAATATACTGCAGCTTTGCGTCGACCGCGAAGGTTTGATCCCTTTGAAGGTACCGAGAGTTTTTTTTTTATGAAACACTTACTAACTAAAGAAGAGCGTAAATTATTCAAACGAAAAAATAAAGAATAAAGGAAAAGGATTTTAATAAGCAACACGCAAAGAGTTAGCTAAATAAAGCAAAGTCTCTAGGGTGGTAGCTCAGATTATGAAAATGAATAAAAAGATTTTTTAAGGGTTGAGAAAATGGCTTGGGAAAAAGTTGTACGGGGCCCCGCGCCGCTTTACCTACTTTGTGGTTGTACGTTGTAATTTCTCATAAACATTTATTTAAACTTTAAACTTTTTAACTTTAAAGTTTTTATTTAAACTCATAAACATTTTTATTTCTCATAAACATAATATTATGATTGTAAAAATAAAATTAGAAGACTGTCACTTAAAATTATTTTTCGTATCCCTCAATCTATTTTTCCTTAGACTAATTTCTTTAATAAAAAATAATGTATCATACGTCATACCACTCAGTTTTCATATTGTACACGATAAATGCTTTTAACGATAAAAATGGAGTTGCGAATCCTAAAAAATTCGATTCCATTTACACACATTTACGAGATTCCAAAAGCATTGTAAGCACCAGTTCAACCGGACCACCAAATTCGCCTGTTGAGCGCTATCCAGCGGGCACTAATTGGCTGAATCGATTGGCCTGCAAACTCGGTGGAAAGTGACCTATATTGGTGACTTTTAGTTTTAAATAATACAGTACAATATTTTAACAGTTTTGTTTTGTTTGTTTGTGTTGGATTAAAGAATCGAAGTAAGATTTTACAAAATATTTTTAATTTTTTTCTGCATTTCTGCATCTTATTTAAACGTAATGATTAGGTACTAAAAAATGTACACAAAAATATTGCAATTGCAGTTGAATTTAGTTAACAAATTAATTTTACAAATTCATAATAATATTATTAAGAAATATAATAAAATGTCATAGTCCAGCAGTGGACTGTAACGGGCCGTTGTTGATTGTTTTTTTTTATAAAATGTAACTTAACTGTACTGTGTATAAGTGCCCACAGAAATTACAGAAATTTTCAGATATTGACTACTAAACTACTAAGCTGTCATTTAACACTTCAAACTTAAATATTCTTTGATATTTATCAAATAATGGTCAGGTACACTAAATAAGTAATATAAGAAATAGTTTGATTGTACTTCCTATCTGGAATTGCAGAATTACGAACTCGAAATGTTTCTTGCAGTATTAAAAGTTTGCTTGGAAGAGGCTTGCAACTCACTCTCTAGGTATTTTACTGAGTTGATGGTTTAGCCCGAAGCTAGAATAATGTTCCTCGGAGACAGTTTGTGGAGTAAGTCTACTACTATGAAACAGTTGGAGTAGGTGCTTAGGTTAGAATTAATTTATTGAAGGTGCAAGTAGTGAAGCGAGACCTATAATTCCCTTTAGATACAGACATAATATTTTCAATATTACGAAAGATACAAATGAAAAGTGTCAAAACATTACCCGCATTGTTTTGTATTCAAGGAAATATTAATAGACGATTGTAAGTACTTACGACAACCTGAAGAGCTGGACGGGCACTGGAGAAGCAGTGGAACTAAAAAGATTGACGGAACAGAGAGAGGAGTTCAGAGAGATGGTCGCCGACATCCGTTAGGATATGGCACTACAAGAAGAAGAAGAAGTACTTACATAAAATTTTGTTAGACATTATTTATATACCTATATAAGACTATTTCGCGTAAAAAGTAGGTATCCTATGGTGTAAATCCAGATTATAAACTATCTACATTCCAAAATTCATCCAATTTAGTGCTGCGTGAAAGTGGAACCAACATACAAACATCAATAGTTATTTGTTAGGTAAGAGAGGAATGTTGATTTTTCCTCAGAGAACTGATATTGAATCCGGAGCATGCGAAGGAGTCTAGACTCCTGAAGCTCGCGAGGGATTCTAAGGTTCGAAGTGAGAATAAGATTCCTCTCAAACCCAACACATTATTTTTCACCTGTTCCGGCAAGGAAATCATTTAACTATTTACTTACCTACGTAAATATTGGTACTTAAAAATGTACAAGAGTTCTTTTATTTTAGATATTATAATTCTATAAGATGTGATTAAATTATTGTATTTTATCATAATTCTTTTAATTTTTTAAATCAAAACAATAAACAATCTTTTAGGTTATGTTTTTTTAGGGTGCGTTCCAAAATTGTATGAAAACCTATCCCTGCGTTCCGAGACGCGCTTAAATTGATTTTAGCGCACTCAAAGGCAGGCGAAACCCATACAATCTTTTGGTTTTCTGATCGCTGCTGACGGCGCTGAAAGTTTGATTCGGAACACACCCAATAAAAAAAATACGGCTTACGTCAATTATTTTACGCGCAGATATATGAAAACTTTTTTCCTGTGTAAGATAATGTTCGAAATTCAAACTAATTCTCCTCTCTAGACATAAGAATGGTTTGCATGTCTAGAAATGAATAAGCGATTTTCGATCCTGTTTTCGGGCATTAAAAGCCAACTTTCCAAGCAGAAGAAACATACAAACATCAAAATTATATTTTTACATTTATAATATTCTGTGACAATATTAGTCCGAAGTCTGATTTTAAAAACTTATGTGTGTGCTCCTCGTGAAGCCAACTATAGCTCTGTTTGCCTCTTTAGAGAAAAAAACGTAACTATTATTTACACAGAACTTTAGAGATGAATAAACGGAAAACATAAACTCTGCGATTTTTTAATCTGTTGAAATAGTTTCATATAGTTTTCAGTCCACAAAATCGCACGTAACTTTCTCTGAGTAATAAAGGCACTTCCGAGGGAGGGTTAACCAGATGTATGAAAGTACAACACCATGCGACAAACTGAACAATTTACTATTGAATAAGCTAATTATGTTAAGTAAATAATAAATAAATAATAATCAATATGTGGGGACATCTTCACACACAGCCATCTGATCCCAAACTTAGCAGAGCTTGTACTATGAGTACCAGACAGCTGATATACATTACATACTTATACATACATATACATACATACTTATTACATACTTATACGTAAACAACAACCAGACACAAGGCAAACACAAGTGTTCATCACACAAATGTTTGCCCTGGGCGGGATTCGAACCCGCGACCCTGTACGTCGGAGGCACATACACTACCACCTGAGCTATGGAGCCGTAAAATTTTATAAATTTATTTTTCATCTGACAACGTTGTTTAGTTTCATAGAACATTCCTTTAAATGTTAAAATGTTTCAAATGACTTAAATTTCACGATGCAAAGGAAAATATACCTACAATTTTAACATTTCCGATGATCAAAATAAGCTCAGGGACACATTCAGTATTTTGATATTTAAACACCAAATAGCTTTTATCTTAATCGAAATAATCCATCTAATTTCAGGCACATCACGCGTAGATTAGGAGATTTATTTGATCGCCTTTCTTAAAGGATTTCCACTTGACGCCTACCATAATTACATTGGATAAACCTACAAAAATAAATATTGTTACAAATAATTTAAACAAAGCAGCATAGGTGGTGTAACGGCTACGGCTGCTGCCTCTCATACGAGTGGACCCATGAATTCTGCAAGCGAGGCCAACTAAGAACTGATCGCGTTTTTTTTTTTCATTAAATCATCGCGTGACGACTGGCGCCATCTGTTGTCGATAGTTTCTAAGCCTCTCAAAGGGCCTCTGACATGGCTTTACAAGTGCAACCAAGGCAGTAAACCGGGACCAGTTCCGGAAGCAGTTCAAATAATAGTGTACAGATAGGCGGCCTTATTGCTAAGGTAGCAATTTCTTCCCGGCAACCTTCTACAGTTTAAGGTGCCATCTGAAACTCCGAGCAAGTGATAATAGCAAGTATAATCTGGTTTGAAAATATCTGTACATGAATTTTAATTTCAGTGGTACAGGCCGGGATAAGTACCCAGGACCTTCGGAAGGGAAGGCCTTCTACCAACTAGTTGACCGAGCGAGCGAAGTGTTTCTGTTTCAGCTTGGCCAAAATTGCTTTCAATCTGTCTGTCCATCTGTCTGTCCATCTGTCTGTTTGTTCCACTCTACAGGTCGCGTTTCTCAACCGATTCTCGTGAAATTTTGTAAGCAGGTTTTATTAATTAATCAATTTTATAGTCGAGTCAGTTTTTAGAAATTTAAAAAAATTACGGAGTAATTGGGGTTGCCAGCTTACAAGTCTACCGCTTAAGCTGTTTTCCTGTACAGGTCACATTTCTCAATCAATTCAAATATAATAAAATAAAATACAACAAAATTAAATAATAAAAATATATTTGAGTTAAATAAATTTCAAGGGGTCGGGGATATTTGTGGCGAAAAAATAAAAATAAATATAAAGATATATACAGACTCTCGAGGTCTACAGCTCACAGAGCCACTAGTGATACACTGCTTAGTAATTGATAAGTTCAAGACCCTCGGTGGTGTCGTATGTGTATCAGTTACTAACAATTTCAAAAAAACAGCTGTCTAAACAATGAAAATAATTTGTTTGTTTGTTTATTTATTTACGGAAAACATACAGCTTAAATGACACATAAGACAATAACATTTGAAACATTACATTTGATGATAAAAGTGGCCCTGCCTTTAATCACCACCCGTTCTGATTTCTGAAGAACAATTTTTGAGAGTCCTGATCTCCTGTAGCGGGTTCAAGTACAGGAAGTGTACAGGATTGACTGATACTGAAGACAAACGAAGATTTCTTCTTAAAAGTTCGTTTATTATATAAAACTGAATTTACACTTGACTTTTAACCTGAAATTATGTGTAGCGAGATTAACAACTTTGCTACATAACTCAATGCTCGCACAGAGCTCCAGACACGAGCCAAGACACACAGTCACGCTACGAGTCACGACAACGTCTCGATTGCGACCACGATTGCGACTTGAGTGCGACTGAATAGAACAAAGATTGATTCAATTTCTTATAGTCTAGTTAGCCTATTGATCGATAGATGTCGTTAGTATGCGCAAAATGAGATTCTTATTGAAAATATAAAAACATGTTAATTTGCATTAACATTTCCTGCCACGGGGGCAAAAGGATGAAAATCTGAAACATGAATACTATAACTGAAACTGACCAACGACATTTATCTTTACATGAAATTAAATCTTAATAAATAGATAACAAATAAAATTGGTTTTATTTACAATACAACTTACTGTTCTAATTATCATTATCACTATCTGAAATAGGTAGTTTACATAACTTAACTACTGGCCTGACTAATTCACCATTCTGAGTTTTTAATTTTACTGATCTGACTACTGAATCTTTACCTGAATACAATTCAATTACTCTACCACGTTTCCATTGTAGTAATGGTAAATTTTCATCAATAATTAGAACTAAATCATCAATTTTTAAGTTATCTGACTGAGTAAACCATTTATTTCTAGACTGAAGTGAAGTTAGGTATTCTAATCTCCAACGAGATCATATATTCTGATACATTTTTTGTAGCATTTGAAATCTAGATAAACATGACATTTTAGTGTCTTTCCAATGAGGCTCTGGTAATCCAACTAGAGGCTGACCAATGATAAAATTACCTGGGGTAAGTACCTCCAAATCACTTGGATCCTCTGACATAGGAACAAGTGGTCTGGAATTTAATATTGATTCTATTTTTGAAAATACTGTTGAGAGCTCCTCGAAAGTAAGAATAGTCTCACCTATTTCACGTTTCGAAAGCTTCTTAACGCTCTTCACCGCTGCTTCGAACAGTCCTCCCATGTGAGGTGCTGCAGGCGGGTTGAATTCCCAGCGGATGTTCTGACGCCTAAACTCATTCATGAGAACTTGTTCGTGAGTTAATAAAAACTGATTTACCTCTCGTAAGTAGTTATTGGCACCTACAAAATTAGTACCTCTGTCTGACCTGATGAGTGAAGGAATACCTCTTCGACTGATGAATCTAGTGAATGCAGCTATGAAGCTTTCGACTGATAGGCTGGATACTACTTCTAAGTGCACCGCCTTTGAAGCTAAACACACAAAAACACACAAATAAGCCTTGACTGATTTAGCATTTCTGAGAAGACTAGATTTGACTAAGAATGGTCCAGCAAAGTCTGTTGCTGTGCCCGAGAATGGACGTGCAGCAGTGACTCGATCTGCTGGCAAGTCTGCCATGAATGGCGGCTGAATCGACGGACTGAATCTGAAACATATAATACAATTTCTGATTACACGCGACACCTGTCGTCGTACTGATGTTATCCAATAGTCTCTTCGTAATATCGCTATCAATGCATTTGTCGCTGCATGACAATAGCTTCGATGATAGTGTCTAATGAGTAATGTAACGAATTTCTGATCTTTAGGAAGCAAATAGGGGTGACGTGAGCCGTATTTCAGCTCTGAATTTTTCAATCGTCCGCCCACTCTGATAATACCGTCTTCATCCAGAAATATACTTAATTTCTGCAGAGAGGTACATACCGACTTGCCCCTTTTGATAGTCACAATTTCTTCATTGAAGTTCTGTGATTGAATATACTTAATCCAGTGTTTCGTTGCATTACGCGTTTCTTCGAGAGACAGGATCCGATTGATGTTGCGTTTCTCCCTGGATAACTTTAGATTTCTGATGAATCTAAAAACATATGAAGTGACATTGATTAGTCGATTGAATGTGCTGACCTTTTCTAGTAACAATTGCTCCCATGACTTATACTGAGTGATAACAGTTACGGTTTTCTTATAACCCGGAATATCCGTCGGTATATTGATCGTAGGTCGTGGCCATTTATGTTCGGGTCTTTCTAACCAAAAGGGTGACCACCACATTCTGTTAGTAATAAGATCCTTGGCTGACGAACCTCTTGATGCAATATCTGCTGGGTTTAATTCTGACTGAATATGTCTCCAGGTGATGTCACGTTCCGATTTCTGAATGTACTGAACTCTATTACATTCAAACGTTTGAAGTGTGTGAGGCTCTGACCGTATCCATAAGAGAGCGATTGAGCTGTCTGACCATGCATTGATACTGTCGAGTTTTACTGATCCCTCGTAAGTTGCTGCTACATGATTAAGCAACTTGCAGGTTAAATGAGCTGCACTGAGTTCGAGTTTTGGTATAGTCTGGCGTGTCTTCTGCGGAGCGACTCGTGACTTAGCCATAACTATACGTACCATGACGTTTCCTGATGAATCCTCGGTGCGAAGATATATGCATGACGCATATCCTGTTTCTGATGCGTCACCGAAGCCGTGAAGTGAATATGATACTGCTTGATGAATGACTACACACCTGGGTATTTGAAGATCTGAAAGATAACTAAGATCTGATAAGAATGCTTCCCATTGACTGATAATATTATCAGGGACTGGTTCATCCCAGTTTATTCCATTCATGAATAATGTTTGAAGCATGACCTTGAATCTGATGATGACTGGGTTACAATATCCACATGGATCATACAGTCTTGCTATTGTACTGAGTATGTTTCGCTTGGTGACAGCTTGTCCTGACGGAATGTTTATCTGATAAGTCATAACATCTGAAGTTGGATCCCATTGAATACCTAAGACCTTGATAAAAGTCTTATCTTCCTGGTCAAATCTATGAGGGATTTCACAATGATCTCCTGGCAGATCTTGTAACAGATCTTGGCTATTTGATGACCATTTTCTTAGTTCATAGCCTGCACTTTTCATAAGGTCTATGATTTCCGTTTTTAATGTCTGAGCTTCTAGCAGAGTGTCTGCTCCCGTCAGAATGTCATCAACGAAAACATCTCTCCTGACAGTTTGTGACGCCTTGGAGTTGGGGTGTGATGCCTCCCAATCGTTTGCTAGTTGAAGCAATGTCCTGAACGATACGTAAGGACTTGACCTGAGCCCATATGTGTTAGTTTTTAACTCATATACCTGAATAGGGTCTGATGGATTCTTTCTCCATAGAATCAACTGATACTTCCTGTCGTCAGGATGTTTCCATGTCATTCTGAACATCATCTTGATGTCTGTAGTGAATACAATCTGATGGCGTCTGAAATTTAATAAAATTTTTGTAATATCATTCTGAAGCGGAGGTCCTGAATGTAAACATTGATTTAATGATATGTTATTTGACGTTTTCGCACTACCATCAAATACTACTCTGAGTTTGTCTGATCCTTTCTTGAAAATACCATGATGAGCAATGAAATAGTGTTCTGAATCAAAACTGAAATGAGATTTTGACATATGTCCCATTTGTTCGTACTCATTCATGAATTCCTGATACTTCTTTGCATAAGATTCATTCTTACTTATTTTTCTCTCAAGCGCCTTGAAGCGCTGAATAGCAACAGCCTTTGATTCACCTAATTTTGGTCTGTCTGATAATAATGGTAGGCGTACCATGTATTTGCCATCTGGCAATCTGATTGTACTTTTCTGATAGAGTTCCTCACACTCCTTGTGTTGAGGATGCTCAATTTTATCAATAGGTGGCTCTTCTGACTTCCAAAACTGTTCAATGGCTTGTTCTAATCTAGTGATATTAGTGCCATAATATTGTACTAAAGTTGTATTACCATTATGGTTTGCTGATGAAAACTGATGTGATGATAGCTCTGAAGTAGGTCCCATGATGACATGACCGAAGCAGGTGCCATACGCTGCCAAACCTGAAGTTGAAAGAACGATTTTTGTACCATCAAAGACATAATTTAGGACATCTGTTCCTAGTATCAATTCTATGTCTTGTGAATGACCTAATGACTGATCAGCTAACTGAATATTATATTTTTTACTGAATCCTGAAGTCTGTTTTTGAAAGGATGGCATTACTGAAGTAAGTGAGTACATGATCACTGCTTGAGTACTTATTATAGGTACAGAATATCTGATAGGTTTGATTACAATTTTAGTAATCTGATTTGGCTGTTTAACTGATTTATTACCAACACCTACAATCTGACATGAATGTGACTGTCGATGCAAATTAAGCTTGGTTACTAATGAATCCTTGATTACTGATACACTTGCACCAGTATCTAACAAAGCTCTGACCTGAATATACTGACCGTGGTAATTTCTGACTGAAACCATAGCTGTAGGACACAGTCCAGCAGCTGGTGAAATTGCACCGACAGTAGCCGTATCTCATTCTGATCGTTGTCCAAATCTTAATTGCTCGAACTGAACATTTGCCTGACGGACCCTTTGACCGGGGCGCCTAGCACTGGAGTGGGTTTGAAACTGATAGGTATCATCATTTCCGTCTGACGATCGCGTTTCCTTCGCAGGTGAAGGCGTCCTTTGACGCAGAGGCGAAACTGAGCGTTGTGACGCACCAGGTGTAGGCTGGTAGCCACTTCGTGGGGTCTGAGTAGTCTGACGTGAATAGGACTGAGAATACTTTGATGGCTTGACATCTTCAAAGCATAACAGCGTGTTATGCTGGTCTGAGTTGCAGTGTTTACACCATGAAGCAGTTGAGCACTGACGGGCCTCATGCTGTCTGAGACAAACTTGACAAAAGTCTTCTTTAGCTGCCCATATCTTACGCTGATATGGGTGCAACTTAAGAAAGTCTCTACATCTGTACAGGGAATGAGTCTGATCGTGACAGTAAGAGCAAACAGAAATCACCTGATGTCTTCTGGTTGCAGCTGATGAAACGCCTGTAGTCATAACTCGCTGGCGAGGCTGACTCTCCTGAGCACGACGGTTCTGAATAGGCGTCGGCGGCGTGCGCTGCGCTGACGACGGCGAGCGACGCACTAGCGGTGGCTAGGGCTTCCATCCCGGGAATCGAGACTCTCGATTTCCCGGGAGTCTCGGAACTTTTTCGGTCCCGAGACTTCGAAAGTTTGGTCTCGGTGAATTTCGAGACTTTCGAGACTGAATAATTTTATCATTACCTAATGTAATTCTCACAAGCCTCTCTTCCTAAAAACTGGAGTCTATCCTCTAGGCCGTTTATATTTAAATATTGGTTTCGTCTAGAGAGGAAGTCAGAATAACTCTTTAAAAAAAATTGCTATTGTCATGCATGACGAATATAGAGAACTAACTAGGGAATGACTGCGTGTAAATTAAATTAAAATTTACTGAACTGAAATGGAGTATAAAAAATATAATAAGTATTTTAAAAACTAAGAAACACGCTTATGTCAGTAGCTATAATTTCATCACCAATGATTATTAATTATTTCTTATGGCTCCATCACCAATCCCTCGCGTCACCAACTGCACTGTTTACGACTTATCATAATAAATCAAAAGAACCCTAACACGAGGGGTTAATGTAACCATTAAAGAGTTCTACACTCCAGCTACTGTCTCCATCATCAGACCCTCGTCAAGTCGTCCGTCACCAACAGAATTGTATCAGACTCACCATAACAAATTAAATGAGCCCAAATTCTAGGGGTTTACTAGTATCTATTGAAGAGTTCCACCTTTCAGCTTCTGACTCCATGATCAGATCAGCTTGGTGGTACCAAATTATTGTATCTGAATTACACAAACCTATACAATTTCAAAATGATACGACAATTAGAAGAAGGTTAAAATTTACTTTTAGTTACAAGTGAACCTAATAAAAGCGTATTAAATAATAAAAAATAAACTCAGACGTGGCTGTATGGGCTTCAGTTCCTTTGCCTATTCCACAAGGATAATACTGACAAAAAAACTTCTCTCATATGTGCCAACTCGGACAGACTTAGGTATGTAAATTATTTAACTTATTATATTATATATACATTATAAAAGTATTTAAATGTGTATTTTATTTTATTTTTACACATGACAAAACCACATTTATTCTAACAACTTCTTTCTAAATTTAGACACACACTATCACATATAATTTCTTCCCCCGCAATCGTATCTTCCAGTCGCTGCCAACGCCACTGCCATCATCGCTATAACTGCTACGCTACTGTTGCTGCCACCGTCACTTCCGCCGTCGCTATAACTACTGCTGGCTATCGCTGCCGCCGTCATTGCCATTTGCCGCTGCCGCCACCACTGCCACCGTCACTACAACCGCTCTGTCGCTGCCACCGCCACTCCGCCGTCGCTAATACCACTGCTGTCGCTGCCGCCACCACTGTCAACGTCGTCGTTTATTTTGCCAATTATGTCACACGTACCGATTTTTGATAGGTTGCTTCCATTGCTTTAAAATTGAGTCAAAAGTTCAGAATCAAATACTTTTAAAAGATTTCTCGAAAAAGTCTCGAAAGTCTCGAAACTCCCGGGACTCCCGGGACCGGCCAAAAAGTCTCGTCTCGGTCCCGAGACTTGAAAATAGTTTCGAGACTGGACGCCCTAGCGGTGGCGTACGACGCACTGATGCTGGCTGAGTGCGATCAGGGACGGCAACCTGAAGCTACTTGATAGTTTGCTTTGTCCATACCCAAATGGCTTATAACTGATAATGCTTCACCAGTGAGGGAAGCTCTGAGATAATAATGCTTCTCAGAATCTGACATGTTAGGTCGTTGATCGACTAATGACTGAAACAAATCATAAAAACCTAGCCATTCCATACACTGGCCGCTGAATTTTGGTAGTTCAATTAATGGTAACTTGGCTCTTACCTGATTTGTTTGATCGTCATTGTTGCGATCATCGTCACCACCTGAGTTCCCGCCTGAGTTCTTACCAGTTAAGTAAAGTTCTTCAACCTTTGAATATAATATATTTATCTCTGAAAATGAAGTTTTTATAAGTGTGAGCTCGTCTTGGTCCTCAACCTCACTCTCATACATAAGTATAACTTCGTAAGCCTCAACGAGATCGGGATAGAATCTGACGAAGTGCTTGTATGTTACTGACGATACTATACTTGAAGACGTACTGTTTATAGTATTAAAGAAGTCAGTTAACATACGAACCTTAGCTTTAGTTAAAGCTGTGTTTGTCATGTTTACCTGATTTGGCCTAAAAACACTTAAAATAATAAAGTAAATTCTCAAATTACTTCAACGTAAACAAACTGAATAAACTGACAGCTTATTGACTGAACTGAATTGACTGAACTTAATGATCTATTAGAATGAACTTAAAGAGTCACTAGCGATGTGCTTCTACGATCGATGCGATAACCGATAAAGTCCGGTGAACTAAACTGTCACTGAACCGGTCTTGACTGAATGGTGAGTGAGTGAAGTCCACTTCCGATCTGAATGCAGTCACTCGACACTTGCGCGATGACTGACCGACCAACTGAAGCTGATTGGCTGACTGAAGTTGTGGCTGATTGATTGATGTTAACCAACCCCGATGCACGTGGTTGACACGCGGTGCTGTGATGAATATGGCTGCCGCACTGATGAATTTCAGAGGTTAAGATAACCTCCAAACTGATGATGATGATGTTTTTTCTGAACAACCTTATTTATCTTGCGCCTTCCTCTAGGCTTTACTGAGCGTAGTCTTGAGTCTTGTATGAAGTACTCACGACGTAGAACGGCACTCGACGTTTGTTCGACGCAGTCCAATCTGAATCTTACTGATATAACTGATGATGAAACGCGCTGATAACTGACGGTGCGATCGTGCTGATGACGCTTTCGCATATATTCCACTTCTTGGAATTTCCAAACTGACGCTGGTGGTGTCTTTGGTTCCCCTCATGGGCCACCAAAAATGATGATAAAAGTGGCCCTGCCTTTAATCACCACCCGTTCTGATTTCTGAAGAACAATTTTTGAGAGTCCTGATCTCCTGTAGCGGGTTCAAGTACAGGAAGTGTACAGGATTGACTGATACTGAAGACAAACGAAGATTTCTTCTTAAAAGTTCGTTTATTATATAAAACTGAATTTACACTTGACTTTTAACCTGAAATTATGTGTAGCGAGATTAACAACTTTGCTACATAACTCAATGCTCGCACAGAGCTCCAGACACGAGCCAAGACACACAGTCACGCTACGAGTCACGACAACGTCTCGATTGCGACCACGATTGCGACTTGAGTGCGACTGAATAGAACAAAGATTGATTCAATTTCTTATAGTCTAGTTAGCCTATTGATCGATAGATGTCGTTAGTATGCGCAAAATGAGATTCTTATTGAAAATATAAAAACATGTTAATTTGCATTAACAACATTAGCCATTTAAGTTTTCACTAATTATTGATACAAGACATTGGGTAAAAAACAATGGAGGTTACAAGATGAAATTATAAAAATTTAGAAGAATTTTAAGCCTGATAATTTAAAAAAAATGAAAAATGATCATGCAGAAGATTACAGAAAAACAATCTCAATAATATAAATCTCAAAAAACACTACCAGGATCAACACTATGATTTCCAAGCCAGTCAAGGCATCATTATTCAAAATCACTGAGTGTTTCATACTTACACATGTTTACAATGGAAGACAATGTATACAGAGTTTAGGGTAAACTGAAATTAATGGACAATGTGCCGTGGTTCAAGCGACAGGGCTTTGTCGACGAAATTACTACGCAATTTGTTTCAGATATTTTTCAAAATTGAATTTTATGAGTTCACGTTTACTATGAAAATTACACAGATTTCAGTCAAATCTTCTTCTTTGTGTTGTAAGGTTGACGGCTGACAAAAGCAAAATAACGTTTAATCAAATTTATGTTTTTGATGCACCTGAGATAGTTATTTTACCCGACTGTTTTAGGAGATATACCTAATACCTATACATACATATATATAGGTATATCTAACCAGACTGACTGAATATACGAATGACTGTTCGGCTAGACTTGGACAATCCTAATTGATGGATGTGAGAATAATCTCTGCGCATTCGTGTCTGCAAAACGAATACAAGTAAACCTAGGTACCTCGTTTTATAAGATGAACTTTTTAACTTTTTCTGCACATTAACATTACAACAGTCATTATATTAATTACACTGAGCATTAATTCAACCAACAAAAAGTTAAAATTAAGAAAATGCAATCAAACAATAAACTACAAAGTGAATGCTTGACTTTTAGGCAAAAGAAACAATGTCGTTTGTAACATAGCAGGTGAAAATTCTCAATTTTGTACACGACTTAAACAACAACACCTATTCCTCAAAAGAAAATATCAACAAGTCGACAAAGTCGTAAAATTTAAAACTGTATGAAAGCTAGACTGAAAGAATTGAAGTTTGTTGAGCGAAAGAAAAGAATGACGCTATTTCAGCTCATGACAAGTTTTCTAAAGGAAATTGTATTGTTGCATAGTTTCGTTGTTACTCTCGTGAGTAAAGCATTCTGCATCCATCAATTTGCTTTTGTGATTCGTACAGCAGGTGTTTTTTAACTTTTGTTGACTTGCCAAACCTACTACAGAATGCCCTTCAGGTAGCAACCGGCGGGGACGCGGAACTAATAGTAGAATTAATCCAGTAAGACCCGGTAGGGGTCATTCTTCTCCGACGCGCTTCTCGCCCTGGCAACGTTCTGGGCCGCGGTCCGAGCCCGTCTGAGGACGCCCCCAGATACGTTGTCATAAATTTCCTAAGGGGTACGAGCCTTCTGCTCCCCGCAAGTCCGCGCCCACTATATTACCACTCTGGTATAAATAGTGATTAGGTCCGTCAAAAAAAAAAAAGACTTGCCAAACCTAAGACCTATACTATTGGTAAATAAATAGTTCTACGAGTATACTCTAGATTTGATATCTATCCTCCATGACCGTCTAAGACAGTTGGATTAATGGATATGTGTGAAGCAAAAAAAAAGAGTAAATAAAATTTCGACTATATTCAAAACGTTGAGAAGAGGCCTATACCCAGCAATGGGTGGATGTGGGCTGAAAATTATGATGATGATGATTCAAAACATATAATTTCATGTTTTTATGAAAGATTTAAATAAATATAGATTTACTTCTACTGAAGTAGTCTTTGCAACTACACAGTACTAGGTACCTCTGAAACCGTATACCCACATTTTATTCCTCCAAAAGGTTTTCTCGGCTATTATCACATCGCTACGCGGCAACATAATGCCTATCCCTCGCTATTTTCTCCCATTTCTCTGGCGAATAACTCAAAAAAAGCAGCGTTTATGTTGCGACAAAAATAAGAATTTTAGCGCGTGCGTGCACTGTGCGACCCGTTACACTATCACATGAGGAGGGATTTATCACGCCTTCTTGATCACAATTTATGTATAATTATGTGGGGTAAGGCAGAAGTGCAAGTTAAAAGTCTTAGGATTTTTGTAGATCTGCATAGTATTGCAGGGAAAATCTTTATAAAAGTAAAATATTACCAGTGTTTTGTTTTTTCCGCTGCTACTTAAATAATACTGCAGTTTTGTATCCGGCGGGGCAGTTTAAATTGAGTTAAGTCATCTTCCGTAGATAATATTCCTCTAGTCATGCCTGTTAGATACTGCAACATAAACAAGCCGATTACACCTCTCTATATCTGGCACCTAATTTGAACTAAGCTGTAAGGATCGCTCTTGGTGAAACAGTAAATTAATTCTGCATCCGATATTTACAGTAATCGATGCCATAACCTTATCGATTTCATTCAGTGACTGTTTTCTTTTTAATATTATGTTTAGTTTTATTACACTTCTTCAGTAAAAACTTTATAATCACTAACATTATCACAATTTGCGGGTTTGTTACCACGGTTATATTTAAAATTGTTACCTCGATATTTCGGAACGGTTACACGCTCCATGGTCACGAGTAGACTGGTGTGGCGAGTGGACTGCTCCTAAGGACAGACATATCTGTCTACCCTCCTTCGGACGCGGCGACTACCCTCACGTTGATTGTTCGAACCACTACTATTGTCACTCACTTGTTTTTCACGACACACAATACTCACGGTTATATTTAATATCCCGCAAATTGTGATAATGTTAGTGTAGTGAACCACCACGAAAATCTTAAAACATAAACTTTATAATCATTATTATCTTATACATTTATTTATTTATTTATTCAGAATACCAATAGCACAGATTAGAAAAAATAGGTACTTAAACAAACGTAAACAAAGCCCTTAAGAGGTATTCGCAATTAGACACAAAAATTATGTTAAAGACTTAATTAATAGAACCTATACAACAGCTAATAAGTGTTGCCGACTCATGTGACACCACATCATGTGCTACATACAGTAAATAAAATGTTCTTACTTATACCACCCCTTTATAAGGAAAAATGCTTGATATGGAAGAGAAAATAAGAATGAATGGTTTGAGATACATGTCTTGAGTGCGTTAGTTAGGTATTTACTGTGCAAAACAACAGTGTTTTTTTGAGAAATGGCCGCTTTCGTATTATTTAGTTTTATTATGAATGACTGATATTCTACTAAAATTGTTTTAAAAATATCAAGCAACTTACTCACTTCCCCACATTTTTTGAACTAGTTTTTTTTTTCATGACAATTTTTTATTTACTTATAATATTTGCAGAATGTACTCGTAATGTTCAGAAAATTTGCCACTTTATCACAAAACAAAACTAAGGAAGTGTTAAATTAACTGCACTTTTCCGACAGTCTATATAGCCTGCGCATGCCACGTCAGCCGACTTGATATAATTTTAATTAAATTCCACTTGAAGGCGAGCAATAAAATTAAGAGGAAAATTTCCCAAGTCCTTACCCATTTCCTGCAGAAGTATTATACTCGTACCTCGTTTTGTGCATCTTTCGCTAGCGGATAAAAGTAGAAATATTTTAAAAACACAAGGACCATTATTGCATTATCAGGTAAAATTTTGGAAAAAATTATAAGATGAAAATGAGAGTTATGACATTTTTTTGTAAAATAAAAACATAGTAAAACACAAAAATGAAAAAACGATGATCGATACTGATTTGGCATTAGTTATTCACAAAAATACTACCACTAATTAGTTTGACATTAAATATCAAATACTAATGCAATAATTTAAACAAATCTGAATGAATACACATAGTTGTTGTATACACCCATTAGTAGTAACTATAGTTACTACTAATATAACATACACTACTGTGTATATAATTACAACAACTATTTGTACCTAAATCTAACAACATTCCAGAAATATCTCGACATTTTAAAATAATAGTAGAAGGATAATATCAACTTTCATAACCCCAAAAAGTACCAAAATGAAAATCATGTTTATTTTCATCATCAGCTTACAAATTAATTTTGAACTTAAATCCAAAATCCTTGTTTATACGAAACTCCAATTTACAAGAAATCTCAAAATCACACAGAGAAGTCCCGCTAAGTAATATTAGAGGAAATTGATGTGAAAGTTCCACAATGAAGCCGGGCAACTCCAGGCTAAGTAGAGTTGAAGTGTACCGAAAATAAGTTAAATTTTAACTGGGGTTAGCTTAGATAGGGACATAATAATGAGAAATGGATTGGCAAAAGGGTCTGACACTGTAGCTCGTTTACGTATCTAAACAATTTTAATCCCTAGGGTTTAAAAGGCAAAACATATAGATACATAATACAAATATAGGTAGATTTATAGCTTAATACACAGTAAGACATATGATTTAGACGTTGTTTACAACTCATAGAATACGCCAAATATGTAAAACCAAAAGAGGTTTGCGTTTAGCACTTTATTAAAATTAATATTACTTTGATCGCGTGTACTTGTGATGGTAAATTGTTAGCTACTGCAATAAGAGTAATAATCGGTGATTAGCATTCAATATTAACCAGTGACACCCTTCTCAGCCGAGTGAACGGTTTTCACTGTGGAGATTCTGGATCCCCGCGGTGGGGTCCAGGAGAACCAAAAATACTTTGTTTCTCTCCAGTTTGGTTAGGACATTGTTGAATTACCTAATTGTCTGAAATGTAAAATGATTTTGTGCTTTTAAGGGCACGCCGCCGTCGTCGGTAGTCTTAGCTATTTGGTATCTACCAGAAATAGCGATTACATGAGCCATGTCAGTCAGATGCCTTTAGCCTAATAAAGATAATGACAAAGACTATATTCTTCACCAACGAGTATATTCTGCAGCAAAATGACACATGATATAGAAAAGTCATAATTTATGGAACATCTAATGCCCACGAATAGATCATATGACATAATTGCGGTAGATAATCCAAGGCTGTGAGTGATGGGCCCACATCTCGGGCGCGCCCAGTATCACCTGAATGTGTGATTAATGATATACCTACCTCTTGTCATAGTTGGCGGGTGGTAGACTGATAATATTATGTGAGTAATTGTGTTTACTTTCTAAAAATAATACAGTGGATTGAATAGCTACATACAAATTATTAGTAATAGATAACCTTTTTTATTTCATTGAACTTGCCTAGTTATAGGCAATTTTGTAAAATCTCAGTTCAGATAAAAAAAAATAGATTTTACATTTTTAAAACCATGTAAAAAGGAAACTTGGTAATATATAGCACAATACTTTTTTCAAAAAATCATAAGGGAATATTTATACCTGTCTTAAACACGTTTTTGTAGAAACCGAAATTCAATGAAGCTATCTAGTTTCAGTCTGCAAACTAACAAATCTCGCAATGATTGAAAATAATCCCCGGAAATCTCCGTTTCGGCAGCATAAAACATTTATCATAGCTAGGCGAAAGTACATAAAGTTGGCGTTGCAGCCAGCTTGTGCCCTGAATAATAATGAAGCGTGCTCACCCTAACCGAGCCATCCAAATACAGAAATGAAGATGTGCGAAACTAGCCCATTATTGCAGTTTGATAAGGTACCGTACCTGTATGAACTTAGGAAAAAAACAAGCATTTTTAAGTATTTTCCAAAAAATTAAATATTGCTGAAACAGATAAATCAAAGATGTAGTTTAATACAATTAGTACACATATTTATAACTTTGTGAATTAACGAGCTATTATTTGTTAGTTAAACAACCCATAGTGAACCACTCTAAAATCTAATACCACCAATCATTTTCTGCTACCGGATTGCCAGCCAGGCACCAGGACAAGTCAAATGCTCTTCTTGCGTCTGTGTATATCCGGTTTATTTTAAAGGCAACTTCTAGGTATGCGCCTTCCACGATCGATGTCATCGTCGCTTTCCATCAGGTGAGAATAATGTAAACGAGCTTCTATTGTAAACAATCTAAGACTTCCCTTTTTTTAAAAGATATCTTTCTACTGTCCTCTGACCACATATCTATCCTACTGATAGGAATACATAAGCGGCCATATTAGTCACATACATAAGAACTGCATTTATACATACCTATACATAACATCATAAGCAATCTAGCGTCTCCAGATTATGCAACAACTTCTCAGATCATCATCGACTCTTACTGTGATGGTACCGAACGCGCCATTAAGATGAGCGTGAGAAAGACAAGTAAAAGTTAGTAGTATTGCTTCGAGAAATGCACATTTGGCAACAATAAAAATTAAAACTGCCAGAGGTCTTTTGTCAGTAAGTAATAAACCGATATTTTTAAACGGAAATATCTAAACACCCCGGGAAGCGGCATCACAAGACATACGGTTCGAAGAAATATAAATTACCACCAAACAATAGGCAGATAAAGTTCAATGGTTTTGCTGTAGCACGTGTAGGAAGATAGAGAAATCCTTATCGACCCAAAACTTTTACACCAAACAGATGTCAGACAAGACAAAATAATATTAAGATAAAAAGGGTGAAACTGCCACTATGATTTGCTATGCAAAAACGACTCTATGTCCTAAGACAAAACTCAACTATGTCTTATGTTAAACGAGTTTCATAATTATATTATTCATATAAACAAAACCCTAATTGATATGACTTTATCAATGACAATAATAAACATGTTCCACCTACGGTGTAACACTGTGTATAACAAATTACATATTATTAACAATATGTGTATGTACAATAGAAACGGATTACGCAAAGGATTTTGCTTCTAAATTGCAGGCTGTCTACACGAAGTCCTAAGCATAGCAGCGGCTATGAAGTCATATGAAACGCTGAAGCCTGAGTGACGTCAGCAGGGCTTTCATTGAGGCGAAGTTGACGATGGCGCGCATGGCAACAGGAAAGCTTGCAAGGAGAAGCGTCGCATCGTCGGTGCGCGGGAGCAGCCGGCCAATCAAGATCGACGGATCGACCAATGGAGAGCGGCCGAACTTAGCTGACCAATGAGATGTTAAGATTTAGGGTTAGGGTTGTAGGCGGAGATTAGATGTTAGAGATAGGGTAGGGAAACTAGGATAGGGACAGTCAACGCAGAGCGGGAGACCAAGCCGGGAGCGTCGAAGCAATAGTGAAGTGTATTTCTAAGTGTTGATTAATCATAGAGTCAGTGACAGGGAGTACAAAGAACTTTGGGTTTTAAAACTTAAAACTACATAAATAAATAGTTCAATAAAGTTCCAATTCTAATCAATATTAATAATATTACTTGAACTTTAAATCTAAAGCTGCATATCATACTAAATTATATTTTAAAGCCCAAAGATAATCTTATTTTTCTATTCCTATTTTCTTCGCTGTATTTTACGCTTCGATATTGACATAAACTATACTCAGATAGAGCTATTATTACTATAAAACTTCTTAGCACTTAATCATAATTTGAATCACAAATAAATATTATAGCAGTAGTGATAATAATTGGCCTAAGGGGTTTTTTCCTTTTTCTGTTCGTTTTTCCCCTTCATTAGAATACTTTTGGCCTAGAAATCGAACAGAGGGTCAAGGAATACCGTTCTTCGGATTCCTCGATTTAAATCAGACTAAATTAAAAGTAAAGAAAAAGAATTAATAAACTAAAGTCTATAATTTAATTTATCTTGTGTTTTCCTCATCTCTCCTCTAAATAAAATAATCTATAATTCTTCTTAAATAAATAAATCTGCTCTTAAATTCACCTTAAACCTAACTCTTAATCTAAATCATAAATTAACTTTGCCTTAATTTTTAAATATAAAGAAACTATCAAGATCTAATTAAAGCAACTATAATTTACTCAATAAAGTTGCTTCAAATACCTAATCCTTACGAACATTACATGATAAAGAGAAGTTATAAAATATTAAATTTTGCCTAAAAGACTCTGCTAATACTTTAGTATACACTGCGCGGTGTCATTGAGAAATGAGCTCTGCAAACAAACAAAAGCGCTATAGCTGACCTCACGAGTGGCCACTCACACACACAAATAAAACACAAACCAACTAAATGAATGCATTCTAAAATATAAAGAGGCAGCTACTGTTCTCGGGTCTGACTACGAGATACAGAATATAAAAATAATAAAAGTTACGTAACATAAAACAACAATGCGAGTCTCACTATCCTTGGCACAACCCAGAGGGCTACTTGCAAAGTCGGCTGGAATCACATGTGTTCCAGAAGGCGTAGCCGGGTGCACAGCAATACTCAAGTTTACAGAGAGCTGACACTTTAATCTACAAGGGAAGTCGCTGACGTTGGCTCGCTATAACCTGCTGGCGGCTGGCTGGGATCATGTGTCCCAGAAAGCGTGGGTTGAGTTCAACGCGGAAACTCTTTTTGGGGTTATATGATAAAACTTCATTCACAGGAAGTCGCTGTGGTAGAGCTCGACACAGAAACTTTCTTTGAACCCTTTTCGTTTGCTTATTATGTTTAGCAAGGACAAAAAGTAAAATCAAGTATTACAGAATTATCCACCAAGAAAATAATTACTAGACGATCACATTATAAATTATAACAAATATATCACAGCATAACTGACAGCCTGAGACTTCAGGCTCGGCATTGGGCCATCTCACGTGGTACGCGTTTACCAGGATCTAGAACATTGTGTCTAAAAATAAAATAAAATAGGACACAACTAGAAAAGAACTAAATAAAAAATACACAACGTAGAACAAATATTTCAATTGTAATACGTAAATTATCAAAGTTTTAAAGAAAGGCTGAATTTGAGAAAGGGTTTATTGTTATTAAATATTTTAAAATGAAATAATAATTTAAATATTTTAAAGATAAACTTTTATTGTTATTGATATTGTACAAGAAACTAAACATTTGAGAACTTATTAATATTATAAAATATTTCTTTAATCGAAATATTTGGGAGAGGAGAATTTATTACTTATTAAATAAAAGTAAATAAAGAGGAATGAAAAGTAAAGTAAAGAAATATTTAAAAAAAACACAGAAATAAGTCATCTAAAGAAAATCAAATAGATTGAAATATCGAAGCGTTAATGTACACTTTTGCATGACATGTGTTTTACAGGACGTATTGTCTGACATCTTGTTATATATTTTGATTTTATTCCATTTATTGAAGGTGTAATTGTTTTGTGTTCGATTGTCACGTGTTTAGTTAACAAGACTAGTGTATGACGCGAATTTAGACAATTTTGACTAGTTTCAAAGTAAAATCTAACAAAGTCAGTAAAGTAAAACAAATCAGGTAGCTTCTCAAGAATTTGACGTGATTTATGAGTAAGACACAAATTAAGTTAAACCACAAAATAATGTGCTTCATTTGATTAAATAATGAATAAATAGTAATTACAGAATATTACTAAGACATTAGAATTTGGCGTTAGTAAATAATAGCAAGGTCGTATTGAATGATTGAACGTTCATTGCACAATAGAGTAAAGAAAACGCGAAATATATGTATGAATGTATAATTATAACCACGTTCACTCATCTTACATTCTAAAGAAAGGTAAACAAATAGAGAAGAAAGTGTTTATTAGTGCAAACGACAATAATTAATACAATTAGTGACGCATATAGGCCTGCGTCCAGCACAATAAAATTATGATGATAAAATGATGATTAAAAGACTTTTAAATAAGATTAAGAAATATATCTTATGCGCAAGTAGGTATGGGTATTTAATATATGTATTGCGTATGTATGAGCGTTCTAAGTATGTCACAAGTGACTCGTGTTCATTACACATAATGACAATTTTGATTATTAATCTTAGTTTAAGTAAATCAGTGTATGTTTGACGAAGGAGTTAGCATACAAATTATCAGTAAATAATTATCATCTTAAACATAACATTATTGACAAAATGTTAATAAGATGAGAAAATAAAGGGGTTGTAAAGAAAAATTCTTACTTTAATAAATTAGAAAAGACTAATTTGCCCCATCATGACATAAGTATATATTTAAGCGGTCTTAGTAAAATATAGCACGCATGAAGAATAATAAGGAGTTATAGAAGGATGTAAGTTATTCTTTATTTAGGAGAGGCCTTTGCAGCGGCGAGAAAGAGTCTTAAAACCACAAGACCGGGTCCTTAATCAAAAGTCATTAATAGTTGTCAGAATAATGACAAGTAGTTGTTTGACCTTATAACCCACACGATATAGAAGAAGATCAAATCTTTTAAGTCAACGTCTCTGGCTTGACTTAGAACGACAGTCTGACGAAACAATAATTCGAACGTCAGATCACGATCTTTACGTTATTTTATTATGTAAGCAAGTAAGAATAAAATTAGAGGAAAATCAGAGTAACACAACTTGTGTTACTATAATAAAGTACTTACTTTAAATGATAAAGTCACACGAGTACTTATAAAGATAGTAGAAAAGAATAAATTAAAGCAAATTTGTAACTTAAGAGCTAACAAGTAAACTTTAATAAACTTTAACTAAATGTAATTTAGTTTTTCAGAGGTCGATACTAAGTCAATAGCATCAGATTATGATGGACTAGTATTCATTAAGAGATACCTATAAACTTCATAAATAAAGAAAATTTTAGAATGCAATTGACATTGATCAGAATAAGAAGCATTTAAATATTATTATATTAAAAAACATACTGAGTTAGTCCTCTGAACTTTTAGACAAATTAATAAATAAATAAATAATCAAAGGAAATATATGCCAGAACAGAAGTGTCTTAAGTGACAAAATATTAATTTTCAATTAAAATTTAACAACTAGTTAATTATGATAGTATGTTTGGTTCTCAGCGAATAAAGGAATGTAGGTCTTAATTACCTTCAGGAAAAGAGATACATATGTGTATGTATGTAAATTATAAGCTCTACAGTGGAGACTTAGATGAATATGTCAGCAGGTGATGATGATGAGTAAATAAACTCTTACGGCAATGATATTATTGATGATGATGATCCAATCATATGGACATTTTGTTAAAGGCCAAGATCTACAAGTATTAAAACTTGTTTAAGTCTAGAAATTATAATAAAATATTATAAATCTTACGAGTTATGATAGTGAAATTTGGAGAATTTTATTGTGAGGCAAATTACAAACTAATCAAGGTTTCTGAATACGATGGTTGTATCTTAATGCTATGTTGTTATTTGAGATAACACATACGGAGATAAAGGATGCGAATGAAACTATTGAGAGTATTATTGTAAAAAATATACAATACAGGTTGATTCAGGTAGAATACGTTGATTTAATCGAATAAATTTATTAAAAAAAAAACCCTCTTATATTTACCTGTACATAGTAAAAACGCCAAAGTAAGATGAACTTATTAAAACGCCAAAGTAAGATGAGATTAGCAGTACTAACTAGTACAAAGACATAAATTTACGGGATATGTTTGATTTGGGAGAGGCGTTATTTTAATTGCAGTGACAATTTAGACAGTGGTCTACACTGTACCATCAAATCGATATTACTCATAAAAAAAAAACATAAATTTAGAAAGACATATTTTTAAGATGAGTGGATTTGGAAATAAAATGCTACGAAATTTAATTATATAAACTAGCATTCATTGGGAATTTGTACTAAAAGCACTTTTGAAATAGAAACGCTATAAAAATTGATAAAGTATATTGTTTTGCTAATAATAATTATATCATAAATAATAGCAAACAATTTAAGGAAAATTCGATGTTTTCTGAAGTTAAATCATGGAAATGTATCACTTAACAGGACAAAGCTTAGTAGTGTAAAACGAAACAGGTTAAACTTTGGTATTTGTTTTAAAAGACAAGTAATTTTCGTAATGCATTAAGTATAGTTGGTATTTACAACTATGTTGTACAGTCGTATTGAAAGGGCTAAACGACAGTATAAATATGAAACATAATTTAATAAATATTAGAAATTGATGATTTTATCAAGCTGAGAACTATAAAAAAAAATAAGAAGCTGATAAAATATTTGACAAAGATTAACACATTTTTACAATAAACCATATACAATCGGAGACATTTATCATAAAAAATGAGTAAGTTATACTTACAAAAGAAATCAAAGGCAAAATAATAATAATGCCAATACATTTATTTAAATGTTTCATAAACCCAAGTGAGAATGAATAAATTAATAGCCCTATATAAATGGTAATGTGGAAAATGATGTTGACTATAGGTATATACATAGGTATATCTTGAAAAATAACTTAGGAAGTTAGACTTTAGTATTTTTGTTTAGGTAAGCTAGGTAGGAAATGAATTAGCTTTAGGTAGATTTTTTTTTTTCTCTTCAGTTCATTTCGACGCAATGCGGATGACTTGTAGTTATTTGATAGGTTACGGTTAGGTTTAGGTTAGGCTTGCATTCAATTGATAGGTAGGTAGTTATGTAGGTAGTTTTAGGTACTATACGAGTTAATGGGCTGCGTTAGCACCATTGATTTAGGATTTGATGTAGAAAGTTAGAGAACAAGATTTCTAACTGTCCACAGGGAGAGGGATGTGATGGTACCGAACGCGCCATTAAGATGAGCGTGAGAAAGACAAGTAAAAGTTAGTAGTATTGCTTCGAGAAATGCACATTTGGCAACAATAAAAATTAAAACTGCCAGAGGTCTTTTGTCAGTAAGTAATAAACCGATATTTTTAAACGGAAATATCTAAACACCCCGGGAAGCGGCATCACAAGACATACGGTTCGAAGAAATATAAATTACCACCAAACAATAGGCAGATAAAGTTCAATGGTTTTGCTGTAGCACGTGTAGGAAGATAGAGAAATCCTTATCGACCCAAAACTTTTACACCAAACAGATGTCAGACAAGACAAAATAATATTAAGATAAAAAGGGTGAAACTGCCACTATGATTTGCTATGCAAAAACGACTCTATGTCCTAAGACAAAACTCAACTATGTCTTATGTTAAACGAGTTTCATAATTATATTATTCATATAAACAAAACCCTAATTGATATGACTTTATCAATGACAATAATAAACATGTTCCACCTACGGTGTAACACTGTGTATAACAAATTACATATTATTAACAATATGTGTATGTACAATAGAAACGGATTACGCAAAGGATTTTGCTTCTAAATTGCAGGCTGTCTACACGAAGTCCTAAGCATAGCAGCGGCTATGAAGTCATATGAAACGCTGAAGCCTGAGTGACGTCAGCAGGGCTTTCATTGAGGCGAAGTTGACGATGGCGCGCATGGCAACAGGAAAGCTTGCAAGGAGAAGCGTCGCATCGTCGGTGCGCGGGAGCAGCCGGCCAATCAAGATCGACGGATCGACCAATGGAGAGCGGCCGAACTTAGCTGACCAATGAGATGTTAAGATTTAGGGTTAGGGTTGTAGGCGGAGATTAGATGTTAGAGATAGGGTAGGGAAACTAGGATAGGGACAGTCAACGCAGAGCGGGAGACCAAGCCGGGAGCGTCGAAGCAATAGTGAAGTGTATTTCTAAGTGTTGATTAATCATAGAGTCAGTGACAGGGAGTACAAAGAACTTTGGGTTTTAAAACTTAAAACTACATAAATAAATAGTTCAATAAAGTTCCAATTCTAATCAATATTAATAATATTACTTGAACTTTAAATCTAAAGCTGCATATCATACTAAATTATATTTTAAAGCCCAAAGATAATCTTATTTTTCTATTCCTATTTTCTTCGCTGTATTTTACGCTTCGATATTGACATAAACTATACTCAGATAGAGCTATTATTACTATAAAACTTCTTAGCACTTAATCATAATTTGAATCACAAATAAATATTATAGCAGTAGTGATAATAATTGGCCTAAGGGGTTTTTTCCTTTTTCTGTTCGTTTTTCCCCTTCATTAGAATACTTTTGGCCTAGAAATCGAACAGAGGGTCAAGGAATACCGTTCTTCGGATTCCTCGATTTAAATCAGACTAAATTAAAAGTAAAGAAAAAGAATTAATAAACTAAAGTCTATAATTTAATTTATCTTGTGTTTTCCTCATCTCTCCTCTAAATAAAATAATCTATAATTCTTCTTAAATAAATAAATCTGCTCTTAAATTCACCTTAAACCTAACTCTTAATCTAAATCATAAATTAACTTTGCCTTAATTTTTAAATATAAAGAAACTATCAAGATCTAATTAAAGCAACTATAATTTACTCAATAAAGTTGCTTCAAATACCTAATCCTTACGAACATTACATGATAAAGAGAAGTTATAAAATATTAAATTTTGCCTAAAAGACTCTGCTAATACTTTAGTATACACTGCGCGGTGTCATTGAGAAATGAGCTCTGCAAACAAACAAAAGCGCTATAGCTGACCTCACGAGTGGCCACTCACACACACAAATAAAACACAAACCAACTAAATGAATGCATTCTAAAATATAAAGAGGCAGCTACTGTTCTCGGGTCTGACTACGAGATACAGAATATAAAAATAATAAAAGTTACGTAACATAAAACAACAATGCGAGTCTCACTATCCTTGGCACAACCCAGAGGGCTACTTGCAAAGTCGGCTGGAATCACATGTGTTCCAGAAGGCGTAGCCGGGTGCACAGCAATACTCAAGTTTACAGAGAGCTGACACTTTAATCTACAAGGGAAGTCGCTGACGTTGGCTCGCTATAACCTGCTTGCGGCTGGCTGGGATCATGTGTCCCAGAAAGCGTGGGTTGAGTTCAACGCGGAAACTCTTTTTGGGGTTATATGATAAAACTTCATTCACAGGAAGTCGCTGTGGTAGAGCTCGACACAGAAACTTTCTTTGAACCCTTTTCGTTTGCTTATTATGTTTAGCAAGGACAAAAAGTAAAATCAAGTATTACAGAATTATCCACCAAGAAAATAATTACTAGACGATCACATTATAAATTATAACAAATATATCACAGCATAACTGACAGCCTGAGACTTCAGGCTCGGCATTGGGCCATCACATTACGCTGTCTTGCACGACAATGTAATATGGAAATTACATCACAGTAGTGGAGATGTGAATCCCCCGAGTAACATTGTCACCGACAGAGTTGCTCAACTTGAACAAAACTTGTTCAGTTTTACAACCTTCATTATCGCTGAATCTTTCAGATTACTCAATCTTGTTAAACTTGTTTCTGTTAGCTAAATTTTGTTGCGCTTTTATGTTTTGATATGACTTGACTGAACTAGTGAAATGGCATTTTAAAATATTTTCATATTTGCTGATGCTGTGGAAAACATTTTTTTTTGTACCTCATGAGCATAATTTCCTTAAATAAAATATATTTTAGTATAATTGACCAGTATTTTTAACTCAACCACTCCAAAATATGTATTTATAATAATGCATACCTCCAGCAGAATAAATAGGTTACAGTTACCATATGTACCAAATAACTTTTAAACTATGAAGTTAAGCACTATATCTTCCACTGCACTCCTCGTACAAGGGTATGAGAAACCACACGCCTCAATTTCATGATCTGTATAGTGACTAGCTCTATCTAAGTTTAACACTGCAAAGCTAGTGTAACACTGAAATATGGCGAGCATTTAATGCCATATGTATCCACGTGGTTTGATTATTTTACATTCTACTGTTACTATTCGCTTGTCCACAGTCCACTAAGGCAAATTCTGTCTGGTACTCTAAGAGTAAAATAGTTTAGAATCACAATTACTCAAGTATCGCGCTGGAACAAATGACCGTACTCCAGGGATGCTGGCAAGAGATTAATAGCTTCGCAAACAGTGCACAATGTAGGTTAGTTGGGCAACTTACCTTCTTGTTTTGTTTTGCCTCAAGTCTATTTAAGATCCCGGTCGTAATTGCATTGTGGTTGGTATTCTGAAAGTTCAATTTCAGATTCCAACTAAACAACGAGTTAGTACTTGTTTATAGATATTGCTAGTCAAGTCTGCGCCCGCTATATTACCACTTTGACAGAAATGGGGATTAGGTCAATTAGGGAAGACAACCGATATTGCTAGTACTTTTTGTTAGTGTGTATTAATAATAATGCCTTATTATTGCTGCTCAAATTATGCAATAAGTTTCTGGCATCATAAAGAATGCATTAACTATCTAATAATAATTTCTAAATAAGGAAATAAGAACACTAAATAACTTAGGTATTAGAGCATTTCATCTCAAAACTTCAGATGAAATCGATACAGACGATCGCGAACACGAACGCGCGTCAACAAGTCCTGACCAATCCAATATTTGAAGTTGCAGCAAAAGATTACTCGATACAAGAAATCAAGTTGATTCCAACTACATCGGAACAATCTCGCCGGCACGGCGCGGTGTTCAGTCGCCGCTCGCGGAACTAATCCGGACTGTGGTTATTTTTAACATTTTGTACCGGGCGGAGCTCGAACAAGTTTTGCCAGGAAAAGGTGGATTGGGAACTGGAAATGTGAAGGTTCTGGATTAGTATTTAGATTAATTTCTCCATTTACAACATTAAAACGACAGTTGGCGGGGTTCTAAGTCTTAATCGTTAGCGTCGTTATTGCAGCTAACAACTTTGAACGAGTAAGTAGTTCAATCACACTATCTATCACACTAATATTATAAATGTGAAAATATATTTGGATGTTTAGATGTTGGATGTTTGTTCCACCTTCACGGATTTGAATTAAATTTAGAATGGAAATAGTATGTAACCTGGATTATCACATAGGATACTTTTTACGGAAAAAAGTCTTATTCCCACGGGAAAATCTTAGGAAACGCGAGCGTAGCCGCGGGCGTACCGCTAGTAAATTATAAGTTTTAAATACTTATATCCTTTGAAATTTTTTGCTTATTAGTTTGGAACAACAACTAAACGCTTTGTTCTAAAAGCGTTCCTGAGGCTCCCAACTGACTAAACAGGATCTTTAAAGTTGGTACTTATTGATAAGTGCAAGCATACTTACTCCTGGCAACAACACATGATTTACTAGGAATAAAATAGTGCAATACAAGTCTAGAAGAGTAGTTTAGAGGAACCCTATAAAAAGAAGAGCACGCCGCGCGGAGATTCAGGAAACAATAATCCAACCGGGGAGAAAGTCACTCCGTCGACGGAAGGAAAATATTTGTACACTTTTCAAGAGAATAATACTCGGTTTGCTTTTAAATTTCGAGAAATATTCATAGTAAAAGGCAACGGCCATTGTCTGACGGTTGCTTTAAATGTGTTGCAGCGATTGAAGCAGTTTGAAGTAACTTTTTTTAATATTTTGAACACAAATGAAAAAGAGATAAAAACGATTGATAGTGCATCGTGCACGTATTTAAAGTTGGAAACTTTGAATACGTTCCTTCGAAGAGTACTATGATTTAGAAATATAATGTAATATAATTAAGTTTTTGGAGGAGACCTTTATTCACGAGAGGACGGTCTTTGGCTGATGATACTACCAATTGTCACATCATATACCTACATCTGATTCTATTACTTTGCGATTTCTTACAAAAAAATTCTTTGTTGCAAATACAAATAAATCATTCAAATTTTTATGTTTTCCAACGTTATTTACAGTAGATTAGAACAGCGAAATCAGCTTTGTGCAAATTGGTTAAATGTTTTAGTCTATTTCCTCATCGTGGTAGAATTAATTCGGGTAATTTCAGCACCATTCGCCCAAATGCTACCAATTTTGCGCCGTAATGAAGCTAAATTAGGAACTTCATTTAGAACATATTTTTCTTTCTGATCAACTTACTAATATTAAGCCTCCTCTGGATTTTATTCATTCAGAGAAATCGCTGTCTCGTCACGAAAGCTGAAATATTTGGAATCAAAGTTTCGTTTGTGAATGATGAAGGTTAATGAATTTTGAAGCCTCAAAGTACACAGGAGAGAACAAACAAAAATCCCAGCGCAACTTGAGTCGTGGCTCAAAGTTGAGAGATAAATCGAGATTAATCACAGTTAACACTAGTTGAGGCTGACCCTCGTTATTTAACTGACGTCACAAGTCAAACAATTCTGATGAACTGTCAGAAACTAGGATTTGACTTGTGTTCAGGGGAAAGTTACGCATGAGTCAAGATCTGACACGTTGTTTTGGACTTTGAGTTTATTTTCAAAATTGTTTAGATATACACATGTGTGCAGGATGCATCCGGACAGATGGGCCAGAGCCACTACTGAGTGGGTACCCCTCGACAGCCAACGCGGACGAGGGAGGCCTAGAAAACGATGGCGAGATGAACTGGACACATTCGAGGAGAAATGGAGTGAAGTGGCCTTGGCTCGAGATCGTTGGAGAGAAAAAGGGGAGGCTTTTGCCCAGCAGTGAGACGAATAAAGCTATCTAAAATACATTTTAGGGTTTTGTAATGCTTTCTAGTTAAGTGTAAGTATTCCACTTTTTTTATTTTTATATTTTACCAATGTTA
This sequence comes from Carpatolechia fugitivella, assembly GCA_951230895.1. Taxonomy (NCBI): domain Eukaryota; kingdom Metazoa; phylum Arthropoda; class Insecta; order Lepidoptera; family Gelechiidae; genus Carpatolechia; species Carpatolechia fugitivella. The sequence goes on from OX579649.1 coordinate 1,961,782, forward strand.
AGTCAAACTGCCGTGTGATGACGGCAGCGTAGAATACATTTGTCACCAACAACCCCTACTCTTCCCGTGGGTGTCGTAAGAGGCGACTTAGGGACTACACATTGAACAGGGAACGGGCAGCAGCGCTCTCTGATACAGTAACCTTTTAATCTGCGATCTCCAACCCGCTTGCCAAGCGTGGAGATTATGGCAGAACCCTCCAACTTAAGTGGAGGAGGCTCATAGTCCATCCAGCAGTGGACGGTGGCCGCTGATTTGATTTGAAATCAAACTGCCCTTAAACTTGAAAATAAAAATCAGCAACGAGCATATAAAACGAAAGTTACTATACATTTGGTGTTTACATTTCTAGAAAAAGATGATTAGCTGTTACCATTTTCTAAGTTTTCCTGGTAACATAAAGGAATATTTGACATTTAGAGAAAGAGACTGGAAGTAGGAGGTAGAATCTCATATTATAAGAAAACAATTCTTTGAACATCATACAAAATGTAATCCCAGACACTCATAATATTTATCAACAACATGAATATAATAATTATTATCTTTTACTATACGTTAAAATCCTCTATCAAGGACTCAATGGCCGGTCCTGCGCTGCCTGCTTTGCTTCCCGCAACTTCACCAGAATCAAATGCGTATTTCGTATAGAGTTTCTTGTTTTAGAAAAATCTGCGTTTATTTCTTATTTCCAAGAAGCTTTCAGTATGTCAGTAAAGCCGTAAAAAAGTAACGGACAGATTTAGAATTACGTTTAATTATAAATCTTTACCCATCTTACATAAAGAAATGTAAGTATAGAAAACCCTGTATGTGTCATTCAATAAATATTTTTATCTATCCATAGCTAAAGCCGTTTCGTAGTCTGCTCGTCTCATTAGACCACGCCGCCGCCGCCTGCCGAGACTACTCACCACAGGCTGTAATAGTTTCTGCGGTCAGAGCCGCGCTGCGATTCCGCTTCGCAACTTGCTGTCTCTATGTGCGCCGTTGCTGGGAATTCGGTCTTGTAACTAGTTTTGGACAAACACAAAGGTATGTTTCGTGTCTACCGTTGTTTGTTTCATACAATGATATTGTTAGTATACGTTATTTTGTACACAGTGTTTTACAACTTTGCATTTACAGATCTTGGATGGTACATGTTCTTTGACGAATTCGTATTTAGTTCTAATCCTTTGCTTCAGTCAAGATAGCTTGATTTTGGTCAAAACTAGCCTATAATGATTATAATAGAGTAACGGTTCACCTACGTGTACTGTAACATTTTTTACAGCCCGCCGAAGAATATTTTCAAGACAATATCCTCTAAAAATCCAATTAACAATTATTTCGATGAAAGACGTATACCGGTGGCAAAGATTTGTTATTCGACTAGTATAACTCAACTGAAATTATGTCAGAAATGTAATAGATAATAATGAAAACGTTTAAGAAACTGTCATCAGCTATCGTAAAAAGTTCGCTCGTGCGCACTCATCGCCAAATTGGAAACTCACTTTGGGATGTTCTATTTCTTGCGCCGAACTTAAAACGCCTTTAGTTCATAGAATATTGCGACGTAGAATCAGATTCGCCTACAAAGACATTTTACCTAATTTAAAGAAAACTATTTTAATAAAATACAAAGTCGAGATCATAGGATGTTCAGGTAACAAGTCGACCTTACATTTTGACCAGATTCTCTAAAGAATTCTAGTAACGGTCTCTTAAAAAAAGCGTCATAATAAATTATTTTATTAAAATAAAATTAATAAGCGTACAAATAAATTATGATCCTTTCAGTCTGATATTCTTATCTGTTTCGCTGTCTTTAATCTATGGCCACGTCGTTTCTTTGTCTTGGATGCGAAAAAATCCAGACATTGGAACGCGTTTCATATCACGTTTCCTTTTATCTTTTTTCTCCGTCTCTTCTCGCTCCGTCGTTTTCCTCGACGCAATTTCGCACGTATTTTTTAGTAAAGGAAATTCTACACTTCCAAGTAGGCCAGTATTTGACACTCTATCAGGTACATAACATAGCATATGAATCGTTTGTTTGTTAAAAGAATGGTTTTAAATAAAGGTACTCAAGGAAATTATTATGTATTATTTTGAAAATTATTTATACCATAACAAATGTATACGACTGTTCAAAGTAGAACGACACAAAAGGCGACATTAAGACAATATCCTGTAGCAAATCATAAACACACAGGAGTCAGAGAATCCTATGGATCTCAAGAAAGCTATAAACGCATATTGTTTTTGTCCATCTTCATGATTTGTAAATATGTTAACAGAAGGACTACATAACATCTGATACGATGATTTTATTATCTATCCATCGTGTATCTGAGATAATAGGCACCCAAAAATGGTTCCAAAAGTACTTGATTTTGTTTAAAGAAAAAATATACAGATTTTTCATTTTCTCCTACACAACGTATTACTATCAAAGCAATGCACACTCACAGCGATCACCTGGCTGCTGAAGAGGAAATAGCCAAACCATAATACTGACGAGCTGAATATAATCATACTAAATTTCGGAGACTGTCCCATACCCCAGTTAGGTATAGTATGTGTACAACTAGGCTCACGAAAACTTACTTCAATACAACTTGTAAGTATTGAGATAACAGGAGGGTCGAGTACGTTCGCACTATAGAGGACACCGGATGATTAACGAGAGAGCCGGATGGGTCAGAACTCGATGGTCTACGTGACTTTGACAACTTTGCGTTGTAGCCCTTTAACTTAATAACTAGGAGAAAATAAGGTTTATCTTTTTCTAGTTATTGCTGTAGTATATTACCTTATTAGTGAGTTAATACATACATAAAGTTTACCCACTCAAAGGAGTGAACGTATCTTTAAATTATCTATCTTACGAATATGGTCATAAATTATGCTAGCTTATCGTCTGTTTCGATACGCTCAGAAATGGGTGTATTGGATGATGAACCAACTACAAAAAAATAAACACGTAAACAAGCAAAGATTTTGAATCATAAATGCTAGTTTCAACATTAAGTTTGAGCTAATATGGCAACTCAAGCCACAGAAATAGTGACTCAAGCAAAAAACTAAACGAAAGCAAAAATTCGTTTGGCTTTTACAGGATAGCTCGTATTTTTCAAGATAAAACCAAAGACAAAAACGTACCCTGATATAAAAGCTAACAAATAAAAGACCACCTCTGTCGTTCCTTCGATGGTTTTAGATGAAAATTTACCGTTTTAAACATTAATTATGTATTTCAACTTCAAAAATGATAGTACCTAATAAAAGCGAAGACTAAAGTGGCAAAAACATGATCGCTTGCCAATCTATTAGTCGAAAACTCTCTAATGATCATCCAAACAAATCAGAACTTTGAAAACAAAACATGTTTTCCATTCAGTCCGATACAAATCTACCTATAAAGGGCCTGAGACGTCATTGTAAAGGTAATGGTTGTAATAAAAGCGAGTGCAGGTGATAAAATCACTTTATCTGATGGACTTGACAACGCGACACGCGTAAAAACGAAGCTGTTAAACTCTTTAAAGCCGTCTAAAGAATAGGATTACGAACAACGGAGATACAGTTATTACGGCAGTCAAAGAAACAGTGTACTTAGCGAGTAATGTAAGCAAATAAAAATTTAAACATTTTCTTTAAATTTACTTACAGATTATTTTTGAAGTTGGTCAACCTGAAGTGGCAGAGTCAACCATACCATAACATAGTATTATTACAGTACCCAATCATGATACAATTTGCTGTCGAACAGGAAATGATGCAGCTGTCTTCACATCATACTATTACACTAATAATATTATAAATGTGAAATAAAAAATAAGTTTAAAAACTAAAACCCGACTACGGAAAAACGAGCTCTAAAAGGCATGAAACAAGAAATCTAATTCTTAACTATCTATTATTTAATTATTCAGTTATTTATTTAATATCTAATAAGTAAACAACTTATATGTGTTTCAATTTAACGCATAAATATTAGTGATGTTCAGAGGACAGCCGTGGTCGCATGCTACCTTGCCTTAAGGGCTGCTCATTAAACTATACATTACATTTTAGGGCAATGATATTATATACATACAGAGGTAGATACGCCATCAACGCACCAAACACGTGCCGTGAATTGGTCCTAATTGTGACCATTGCAGTCAGTCGAGCTGTGACCGCTGTCTCTTTCACTCTTACGCTTTGCCTATTTCCTGTCGCACTTATAGCGAGTCTGTGTTGCGGAACAATTTACGTTGTGCGT